>OY744516.1:21507125-21532125 GCA_963556195.1 Sepiola atlantica | reverse complement strand
GTATAATATCGTGGGTAGCTGTACGTACAATGTCGCACATGGAGAGGGAAATTACAGTTATCCCAAATGGGATATCTCGAGGCCACAACCCCATGGATCAAGTTTCAACTAATAGTCTGGATGTGTGAGCTTATTAGCACTAAACAAACCCCCACTTTGCCCTCCCCACTCTATCTAAAACCATCATGATAACACAAACAAAAAGAAACATGCCTAAACCAGACACCCAACAAAAACTGCATCTTTGCCTGCGTCCCTGAGACTAGCGTCTGGGGGTTTAGAACCAACATCAATGACGTAGAAACATTTATCCTAATAATCTCCCCGAATATCCTAGCACTAAGTGAAACAATCATACAATCCCCAATCTCCTCACACTAATTTGACATGATTGATTACCTCCCACTTTACCGTAAAGACTCTGACAAACATATGCACGGGATAGGAGTTTATGTTCGAAACAACTTCTCTTTGACTAGAGAAAAAAAACAAGAATAAGATTAACCTTGCAACACAGCGTCAGTTATTTATATAGACCCAGAAATGTATGACTACTAGCAATAGGAGCCGGACAAAAAGAAATGTAAATAACCATAGACAGCAGAGGCATTCTATCATACCTGATGAGAATGCGCAACATATAGATAGGCCCACACCGAATTCACGTAAACGCCTTAGAAGGAAAAACAACATTTGGTTTAACCCACCTTTTAATAACAACGTTAAAACCTATATTCCTAAGGAATTATTTAAAATATTAGAAAACTCCTTTAAATACCCACATAAATATAGCTCCATACTTAATAAAAACTCAATCAAAATTTTTTACTCTACTATGCCTAACATAGCCTAAACAATAATCTCACCAAATAGCAAAAAAATAAAATCTATCCAATCTAATGTTAGTTGTTCCAATCCGATAAATACATGCAACTGCAGGCGTACCAGTGATTGTCCATTGGATAATAGATGCGCATATTCTGACATTGTGTATGCTTGTACCGTAACTGAACAAAATAATTCTACAATGAACCCTAGAGATCACATAAATGCAGCGCCTAATCAAACTCCACAACTGAGCAGTATGACTAATTTGCACCATAATTCTATACCTAATAATTCTACTATCCATCTCCCACCTCTGCAAGCCGATAAATGTAATGAATGCATAGATATAGCGCTCTCACTCGACCCGAGAGCCCAGATACATGTATTTAGGGATTTAAATGCACATCACAGTGACTGTCTTCGATTCTTTAGCTATACAGACATAGCTGGTAACTCCACATACATTTTCACCATAACCCACTCTCTCTCTCTCAGACTGTCATTTTCCCGACCCATCTCCCTAATCGTGTGGACCAACAAGCATCGCTTCTTGACCTTCTCTTGATCTCACTTCCCGTGGCTTGTGTGATGAATGCCCATAGCCCGCTCGGCAACGCTGATCACCTTGTGGTAATGATTGATATTACTCTAAAATCTCGTCCCAAAGCTGACGAGACGTTCTTCAAAACGACGAGATACTACGACCGAACTGATTGGGAATCCATCAGAGATTACACCAGTGATACCCCAGTGAGTGAAACTTTTCTTTCCCTGCTGATCGGTGCTCAAATGAGGTAATTGAATGGGTTAAAGCAGCCACCGATGTTTATGTCCCCATGCGTAAATTCTACAGCAAGCCTCACTCTTTTCAATGGTTCACCTTGGAATGTGCAGATGTTATTGCTCAGAGGCAGCAAGCATTCCGCAAATTCGGCTGACATAAGTCAACTGCGAACAGACAGAAATTTATAGTCTCAAGAAAGACTTGTAAGACGCAAATAGGTGAAGCAAAGAGAACGTATACAGAAATGACCGCATTCAGTTGCAGAAATTAAGTATTCGGGATTTCCGGAAAATCTACAATAGTGTGGCGAACAATGGACAGTCAACAATTCCCTCACTGTAAAACTACAATGATGTCGTTTGCACAGCAAACAATAAGGCTGAACTACTTGCCCAGCGCCACGCTTTAAACTCAACTTTGGACTCCACAAACCACTCCCCCTCCAGAATTCCCATTGCAAACCGAAGCCACACTTGATGACTTGGTCATCACCCCATCTCATGTCCCGGACATCATAAAAGCATTGACACCTCCAAAGCATGTGGGGCTGATCGTATACCAGTAATATTAATTAAGAAATGCTCTGCTAAATTGACCCCTTTCCTCTCTAAAGTATGCAACAAAACTCTTGCTTTCACGATAGCTGGACAATTTTCTCTGTAGTACCAGTCTTCAAGAATTCTAGTGATAGAACTGACTCTCAGAATTATCGCCCCATCAGTCTACTCCCGCTCTTCGCAAACATATTTGGATTCTTAATCAATCTAGCGATAGTCTGTCACTTCGTTAATGCTAAACTTCTTTCTAACCGTCAGTATGGATTTAACACCCTACCTGACAGTCCAACGTTCAAACTCCTTAGCCTAACATTCACAGGTAACATAAGGTTGAACAAATATATAGAAGACATTGCCGAGGCTGCTGCAAAGAAAGTGGCATTCCTCTACCGTGCTAAAAAATGCTCACATTTGACAGTATCCTTTATCTCTACAAAGCCACCATTCGCCCTTGCATGGAGTATTGTTGTCACATCTGGGCTGGTACACCATCCACTAGTCTCCAACTCTTAGACAGGGTCCAAAAAAGAGTCGCTAATCTGATAGGTCCCTCACTATCCACCAACCTCTAGCCCCTGTCCCATTGCCGCAATGTTGCAACCTTGTGCTTGTTTTACAAGTACTTCAATGGAATGTGCTCCGATGAACTTGCTGTTCTTGTGCGCTAAATCCCATCCATTCACTATGGAGGTCCCCAAATGTCGGAGAGCCTTCTACTCCAATAGCTTTTTTTTCCTGCCGGCCGCTGGAAATCCGTCTCTGCTCCCTGTTTCCTCGACTGTATCGACATGCAGAAATTAAAAACTAATGTGAACAAGCATCTCGCTGCATAGCTCCAAATTTAGGATGACCCCCCAAACTTTCACCCGAATTCTCAGTTGCTCCTTACGTATACAGTGGCAACATGCCTGGTTTAGGGTGAACTTTGTAAAAAAAAATTAGACATTTTCTAGAATCAAAATCATATAATGGATTTTGATCAACACTGAATAAGAATTTTTGACATAAAATTTAGTAGCAATATACCTAGATTTTAAACTTCGTAAAGGGATATAACATTACGCAAAACTCTTCTGTTTGGGGAATTGATTTTACCTAGGTATTCATCTAGTATATAATAATAATAATAATAATAATAATAATAATAATAATAATAATAATAATAATAAAGAAGTCGATAAAAACAACGTTAAACACTTGAACAGAACATTAGGTTGTTGGTTGCCAACTTTAAAAGATGTATTAAAAAAGAAACAAACAGGAATTGTCACTGTTGTTTAATCAAACATGCATATATATATATATATATATATATATATATATATATATATATATATATATATATATATATATATATATATATATACACACATTTGACTACTTATATTGACTGCTTAACGTACACTCGTTTTCCTGTCTATCATGGATTCTCTCTGTCTATTTGCTCGTCTCTCTTTTTCTCTCTGTCTATCTATATATCTATTTAACAATATCGTTTGCGTCATGATTCACGTCAGACACATTCTTTGCATTTATTCCGATTCGGATATTTTTTTGCGAATACCACTTTTTTTATTGAATATCAAATGAATTATTTGATTTACTTTTAAAACCTCATTTGTTTTACTAAACTTTACTTGAGCATTGTCCGTTGACTGAGGTTATAAACAAAGTCCTTATACGCAATTACATATTCAAAATTTGAAATCAAACTCCGTTCATATAATTCTTTTATATTTTCTTAAATTTTCATGTTTTCTATCGTTACATCAGTAATTTATGCATGTCGGGAATATTATTAGACGATGAAAGTAGTTCGGAGAGATAGAGAAAAGTATAGTTGTTTGGAACATTCGTAAATATAAAAGTACTATATTCATACATAAATGCTTTTCGGGTTGCAAAAATCTATTTTAACAATTTTATGGCATGATTAAAATTGTAAACTATTTACTACCTATTAAAAATAATATTTTTCATTTCAATTTAAAGCGTAAATTCACTTTATATCATACTAGCGAAATCCGTACTTTCGTAGCTCTGGCTTGGAAAATTGATGAACCTCCTCACCCAAAAAACTGCCCCCAATCCTGAATTCAATATATGTATTTTAATGTAATTTCTAACTATCAATAAATTAATTATTATAAATAAATTAAATAAATAAATTAATTAACTTAATTAATGCTAAAGATGAACATCATCACATCAACTTATGAACTTACGCTTTTTTTTGTTTTTTGTGTGAGGGTTGTTACATAATAGTCTCTATAAATACTGGAACTAATTTTGCAAAGTATTATTTGTAAAAAGATCACCTTTTAGATAGAAAAGTAAACGAAGAATGTGTGTAGGACCTGCTTCGAATTTGAATATGAGTAAAATATGAACATTTGGGAGATAGTGTGAAGGTATATTTTTCACGAATCTCATTGTATGATATGTGCACCTTGTGTTTTTATTAAGTAGAATTTTTTCATTGTATGATAAGGTCACTAATCTTTCCCTTAAATTAATATTTTCTTTTTACTTAAATATAAAATGGGATATTATCTAAAATGCTTCGTAGAATTTGAATTTTTAAAAAGTTTTATTTCAACGAAAAACATCAATTTATTAAATGTTCATAAATACATTTTTGTAGCATGTAAATATATAAAATGATGGCTAACAAGCTGAATATTTTATCTAAAAATATAAAATTAAGCCGGTCGTACTTTCTATATCAAACCTAAATAGTAATGTATCTGACAAATCGATATTTAATTCGATCTTTTCCCATTGATACTTGTAAAAGTGTATATTTTCGAAAATAATTATTCTGCTGTGAAATATTATTACAATGGAGACACTTTTAAATAATGATCTAAAATACTCAAAATGTGAGATAATCTCTATTTTTACTTTACGGTAAAAATATGAGTTATTTACCTAACATTTAAGCTTTGTTCATCTCTTTGTGATTCATAAATGATCATTATTTTTTTAAAATTAAAAATTAAAACTAAAAATGTTATAAATAAATACCGGACAACGCCGGATTTGGAAAGCAAGTTTAAAATACTTAATGTCGTATAAGTGTGGTTAAAAGTAAATGAATAATAATTAAATTATGAGTTTTAGATTTCAGTTCTGTCTCGTCTGATTATGAAAATTGTGCAGTCTTTGTTGTCATTGTATGCATAACCTCTTTGTATTGACAGTCTGTGCTTTATTGGTTCGCGAAATTAAATTTAATTAAGTGTTTGCTTTATATTTATTAATCTGTTTTCGTTATTATTTCGAAGGGCATATGTGACAGAAGGATACAAATTAGTGCTTAATTTATAAGTTTTATGGTTTATGTAATTGCAAGAAAAAAGAAGAAGGCGTATAACAAGGGCATCGCTATTAATCCACTCCGTACCTAGTAACGAAAAAAAATCATCGTCTAACATTCGTCCATATTATCTGACAATTACAAGGAATTTAAAGCGAAATATCTTTGGATTATTTGGATCAATCGGACTAATATTCTGATGTTGATTGTAAATTTCACAATGTTTCGGCCGATATAACATCCGACCTTCTTCAGTCGTCCGAATAATCCAAATACTAAAGATAATCTAAAAACTTCCTAAAGCAAACAAGTTTATAGTAAAGTTTATAATTAACTCGATTAATTCTCCAAACAGAACAGTTTTGCACCACTTTTATGTCTCCTCACAAATATTAAAATAAAGATAGAATGCCACGAAACTTTATGATTAGAATCCTTATTCCAATTCTGATTAAAAAATCATTACATGATTCTATAAAATGTCTAATATTTTAGCCTTAAGCTGAAGAAAGAAGTAAAATTCATAGAATCCTCATTAATTATTGTCTAATGACTATGGATAACATTTAATGGAAATTTGAAATATTTTACTTTTCAAGTAGAAGACTGTGTCCATATTATTTCCCCATAAACCCTTTTAAATGCGTCAAAGAAACTGAAATTTGGAGAATATTTAGTAATGTCTGGTTAAAATTTCACAAAAATTGGAGATATTTTAAACAAGGGATGCCATTACTTTTCCTCGTAAAAAAACTACATTAAACCAAATATAGCCAACATTATCTATCTTTCATCTTTGTTAAAAAATCATGATAATTAATTACTTAATTAAAGAGTGAATCCTGTATATAAAAATATATAAACATATACACATACATAACTTTATATAAACAGAGATTGTTTATAATTTATTCATATACATGACCACGTTTGTGTGTGTGTTTCCTTATAGAATGAAAGGTTAAAGAATCTACATAAAACCTAAAATGTATTCTGAGAAATATAATGGAAACAGTTCTGAATCCCTCAGTGCACACCTTAGGTGGCTTTCAGAGAAGAGATTGCCCACTTAAAATTTCCAATATTTTCTATTTTTATTAAATTTAAATAATATGTATAATCTTTTCTGGGGTAGAAAATGAGAGTTATCTGCAAAGTTTATGTTCCCCCTCTTAAAGAGGCTATGGTGATTAGAACCTCCTTTAAAACTTCAAATATATCTTATTTTGATGAAATCTATGTCACATGTATAAACTTGTTCGGGGAAGACAATGGAAGTGGCTCCTTATCTTTACGTTTCCCTCTATATGCTGAATCTATACTGCCCCTTAGTTAGACATAGGACAGGACTTCCTTGAAACGTGAAATACGTGTATTTTATTTTAATGAAATTTAAACCATATATATGAGACACTAATTCCGAGTGTTTTCCCAAATGTCAGATTTTTCTGACTATATTAGGGGCGAAACGGGGGTTAGGGTAGTTAAAGAAATAAATGTATATGATATTATGAACATAGTGATAACGGATAGAGTAGTGATTCACATTGAATATCCAGATAAATCATGGTTTCATGCTAGTTTTTGTATAGTATAAACATTCAGTTAAGTTTTATTATATTTGATTGAATGTGTTTGTGTAAATAGGGCCACCTGTCGTTACTTTAATCTAGAGAGTTCCGTTAAATACGTGTTTGTATTAATTATTGCGAAAAGTGATTGTATGGGTTAGAGTTAGGGTTCGGGTTCGGGTTAGAGTTAGGGTTAAAGTTAGGGTTAAGGTTAGGGTTAGGGTTACAGTTAGAGCTGCAAAAAGTCATTGTTACAATTATTTTTCAACTAGTTTAAGACAATTTTGTATCACTGGACCTGAAAATTATATATATATATATATATATATATATATATATATATATATATATATATATATATATATATAACAAATAAATAAAAAACAAACAAAAAACAAACTAAATCAACATCTAAAGTACCAACGAATAAGAAAATGAATAAAAAATATTTATTCAATCACGACATCCTTTCAGCCGACCAATATATATATATATATATATATATATATATATATATATATATATATATATATATATATATATATATAAGGAATAGGTAAAATAAATACCTTTTGAAGCATTAAAGATGCGATATCAATTTTTTTTTTTAAAAGAAAAATAATAAATCGAAACCGATTTTTTTTTGTTAGTTTAAAGTGATACAGATATTTCGCCAAAAACTTGGCATCATCGGTGTGTAATATATCCTGATGTCATCGGATTTAATTTTTTTTCTCTTACCGGCTTTAAAAAAAAAATTATATTGCATCTTTAATGCTTCAAAAGGTATTTATTTTACCTATTCCTTATTAAATTTAACAATAGATGCTTCTTAAAAAAATGTGAACCTTAAAACATTTTATATATTTATATATATATATATATATATATATATATATATATATATATATATATATATATATATACTTATGCAGCAAGTCATTATCCAAGCAAGCGTTGTTGAACGTCACAGAACTTTCTCGTTTGTAAATCTTCTTCGTGAGGTTCTCAAACCGTCGAAATATCCTTCTGGTTTCATTCGCCCTTAACGATACCTATAAAACATTAACTTTAGTCTTCCTATTTAAAAAACTACTCTCCTGAAGACGACCAAGAAAGTCGAAAGCGCTCGAAAAAAATGTCCGAATTAAGAACAATCGGTGAAATACTCTACAGACTGCCACCTGAAACAAGAAGGATAGCTCGACGGTTTGAGAACCTCACGGAGAAGATTTACAAACGAGAAAGTTCCGTGGCGTCTATCAACGCTTGCTTGGATATATATATATATATATATATATATATATATATATATATATATATATATATATATATATATATATATATATATATATATATAGAGAGAGAGAGAGAGAGAGAGAGATATGTGGAGAATGCGCGCGGGAGAAAGCACGATTGAATATTTAAATACGTTGTGTAGATTTCTCACACCGTAGGCCCGAAACAGACGGCAACCCAAGTACTCGATGGCCATCAACCACTCCCACCCGGACGCCTTTGTTCATATGTCAATCCATAAGTGTCTTTTAAATCTAGATTTCTCAATGAAAGAATTTCTAGAAAATTTTAAGGTCCTAAAAGTTTGGGTATTTAAACTAGTATAATGGTCAGGTTTTATGCCGAGTTGATATTTTTAGTTCGATCTGCGTACGGAATCGATTATATATCTGTGACATTATTGCTTAAACTTTGTTAATATTTCTTATCAGAAATAGTTATTTTTTAAGAATGAAAAGTATTTTTCATAAAATATATTAAGTAAATGTTACAAACTTCGATTTCTGTGAATCTAATAACAGACATTGATAAAGATAAGTACATGTAAATTGGACGCTATGTTAACATTGTACAAAATTCAACGCATGGACATCCGTTTGTTCGAACTCTTAAAATGCTCACCGACAGGAATGTTTCCATTCAGTGTCAAACAATAATCAGCCAGTATACCAAATCTTTCTTCTCAAATAAAACATGGAGGTCATCTTCATGTCTGTTTAAAAAAACTTTTCTGTTTTTAAATTTTTATTTTCCTTTATTAACCTCAAACAAGGCACACTGCCACGTAATTTTAAAGGTGCTATTGTGATAGGAATCAGATTTATAGGGGCATCCTAAGTGGGGAGTTGAGCAGCGAGCTGTTTGTTCACATTACATTTAAATCTCTGCATATTGGTACAACCAGGGAAACAGGGAACAGGGAGGGAATTGCAAAGGGATAACAGTTCGAAGAAAGAAGCTATTAGAGTAGAAAGACTTCCAAGATCTAGTGACCTCTAAAGTGAAGGGGCGAGATTTAACTGATTGCCGAGTTGATCGGATGTATTTGCGTCGTCGGGACACCGAAGCAAGCAGGTAATCGGAGCATATTTCATTGAAGTAATTGTAAAACAAGCACATGGATGCAACACTGCGGGGATCAGACAGGAGCAGGAGCTTGGTAGCCAGTGTGGGACCTATTAGATTATAGGCTCTTTTTTACCCTTTCAAAGTAAATTCGTATAAATCATAATGGAACAACTTTGTTAACTGGTTTGATTCTGTTGTCGGCATTCTTGCAGGAGGGACCATGTAATGGTTGCCAACATCCTTAAGTGAAAATGGTATTATGGAATCGACTGGATTCGAACTTGGCATACCCAGGTCATCAGTCCGTATCGTTATCTACTTAACCACCGTATGTCTATGGCGCCTGTCTAAGGGAGAGAGACTAGTGGTTGATGGTATGGTAAAACGTAAGGCGAGCATTGTTGGGGAGGAGTTTTTTCTTTAATCTGGATACTAACAGTTCAACAGAGGACGTGGAGAGGCTGAGATCGCGAACGAAATAATTAAGCTCATTTTGGGAAAAGAATGTGGAGCCTCATAGTTAATTTCTTCTTTCTTTAATTTTCTTGACCAGTAGAGGAATCGTCATCATTAATGTCAGAAAATTCTCTATAGACATTAACTGTAACTTCATCATGGCGAGCTACAGGACGACGTGATGATTCAAGATCAGGATTCTTTGGGCAGTTGTAAATTTTTTTCTGTTGTTCACATCAATAGTGTAGAAATAGCAGTCAGTGCTATAATTTGTCAGTTCCCGCGAAACGATACGAATTCTAAACTGCAGACAACTCTACCTGTCCTTGATTCATCAACACAGGTACTCAATAGGTGTCTTGCTTTATCCTGATCACCAAGTTTTATATCAAGATATGCATAATAAGCTTTACAAAACTTGTGAATGGTTTCCTGTTATGAATAATGGTGTATTCGTCGCAGATATATAACAAATAAAACCAAGTCATGAATTGGTGGATGTAAACGCTTTTAGTTTCGTTTATTTCAAGAAATAAAAAAAAGTATTTTGCGGACAAAATGTTAAAAAGCAAAAAATGGCTTATTTCAGAAAGTTGACTTGATTGATCAGAACCAATGACATGTTTGAATTCAACACAGGAAAATTGTCCTAAATCAGCCTCTAAACACAATTTAGACATTACATTGGTTGTTTACCTCCAAAATCAATTTAGACATTATATTGGTTGTTAACCAGTGTAAGCAAGTTTAGCATCAGTCCTTGAACCAGTCGGCCTGGATAGGGGCGACGGTCAAAGGCCTGACGGGATGACTGTGTTTGCTTTCCGAGCCGGAAAGCCGCTGATTTGGGACGCCATTTGCTCCGACTCCTTTTAACCAGCAAGGATTGCGGAATCCGCGGCGAAGCCCGGCACGGCGGCTCTGCTCGCCAAAAAAAGGAAGCGCGGAAAATACAGCTCGCTCACTGACCGTTTCGTCTTCCAACCAATTTCAGTGGAAACGTCGGATGTGCTTGGCCCGAGATTGTTAAATTGTTTCAGGACATTGGACGGAGGATTTCAAGGTCTAGGCACGAGCCCCGTGAGTCAGCCTGGTTGTTCCAACGCATCTCCCTGGCTACCGTTCGTGGCAACGCTATGTCAGTAACGGCGGCGTCACTTTCGTTCTAATCGTCATCTGTTAACTCTCTCTTTCTTTCTCTCCCCCTCTCTATCTACCAGTGTAAGTACTGTAATTCGTAATTTCTATTATTATTATTATTATTATTATTATTATTATTATTATTATTATTATTATTATTATTATTATTATTATTATTATTATTATTATTATTATTATTATTATTATTATTATTTTCTGGCTCTTCTGTTTCTTTTTCTTCTTCCTTACCTTCTTCCTTTGCTTCTTCTTCTTCTTCTTCTTCTTCTTCTTCCTTTTCTTCTATTTTTCATAGTGTCCGCTTCTGTCCTCTTTAATTACCCATAACTTCTCTTTGTCTTCTACTCCCATACTCTTTACCGTTTCTGTACTCTTATCTCTTTCTTGCTCTCTCTCTCTCTCTTTCTTTCTACTGTTTTACTTTCCTCCGCCTTCTCCTTATCTCTCTCTTTTCTCAACCTTTCCCACTCTCTTTCACCTCGTTCGTTCGTTCTTTCTTTCCTTTCCATCCACCTTTTTTCTCTCTTTCTCTATTTTATTTTTGTCTTTCTTTTCTCTCTTTTTCATTTCTCTCTCCCTCTCTCTCTTTCTCTTCTCTCCAGCTTTCTCTATTTATCCTTGAAGCAACATTTCTCATGATCTGTCTAAATGCCCTTCTGGTGCCCCCTACCCGCAACATGGCAAGAATTCTTCAAATCAACGAAAATATTCTTTTGCCTGAAACAAACAATACACATTTCGTAACTTAACAAGAAGATGATAAGAAATAGTTCAAAAGTCAAAAGCCATCTTTTGAACTCTTGAAATTCGCTGAATCACGTCTCTAGGTGCGGCCATGACAAGCTCGATCTGTCCGTAACGCTTAAGGTTAAAACAAAACTTTGAGATGCGTCTAAAAAATATAAGAAGCTCTTTTTATCTATCGGCCAGTTGGTTGGTCTGTCACGCTTCAATTTGCAATAGTATTTTCATCGCTCAACGCGCAGAATGAATGAACGCACCTTTTAAGTTTAAATGCATGCAAATATCTCTATAAGAAGTTGTGTCCGTCGTTTAGTCTATCACGGTTATATTCGGAATAGCATTTGTGTTGGTCTGTCACGATTACATTCAAAATAGCATTTGTGTCGGTCTGTATCGGTTAAATTTGAAATAGCATTTTGCTGGTCTGTCATGCTTACATTCGAAATGGCATTTGTGTTGGTCTGTCACGATTACATTCAAAATAGCATTTGTGTCGGTCTGTATCGGTTAAATTTGAAATAGCATTTTGCTGGTCTGTCATGCTTACATTCGAAATGGCATTTGTGTTGATCTGTCACGATTACATTCAAAATAGCATTTGTGTCGGTCTGTATCGGTTAAATTTGAAATAGCATTTTGCTGGTCTGTCACGCTTACATTCGAAATGGCATTTGTGTTGGTTCGTCACGCTTACATTTGAAATATCATTTGTGTTGGTCTGTCACGATTACATTTGAAAGAGCATTTGCGTTGGTTCGTCACGCTTACATTTAAAATAGCATTTTGTAGTCTGTCACGTTTTCGTTATGAATAGTATTTTTACACGCGTCCACGAATCTATATGAGGCTTAATCAGTTTGTCGTTCGCTCTATCACGCTTCAGATTTAAATAGTGTTTTAATTGCTAGATGTGCATATTCAGTGGACGCATCTTTTTTTTAGATATGTCTAAGCACGATTCTAAGAGACTCTGTCCGTAGATCGTGATGTCTGTCACACTAAAATTTGAAATAGAAGTTTTATATGACGCCATGATTTTCTATAAGATGTTCTGACACTCTGTAACGGTCTAAGTTTGAAATAGCATTTTCTTTGGTCTGTGACAGTTTAAGTTGGGTATACATTTTTCGACGGTTTGTAACGGCTTCAATTTGAAATAGCATTTTCGATTGTCTGAAACGACTTCAGTTTAAAATAACATTTTCGACTGCCTGTCATGGTTTAAGTTGGAAATAACATGTTTAACGGTTTGTAACGGCTTCAATTTGAAATAGCATTTTCGATTATCTGAAACGACTTCAGTTTAAAATAACATTTTCGACTGCCTGTCATGGTTTAAGTTGGAAATAACATTTTTAACGGTTTGTAACGGCTTCAATTTAAAATAGCATTTTCGATTGTCTGAAACGGCTTCAGTTTAAAATAACATTTTCGACTGCCTGTTATGGTTTAAGTTGGAAATAGCCCTTTTCGACGATTTGTTACGGCTTCAATTTAAAATAGCATTTTCGATTGTCTGAAACGACTTCAGTTTAAAATAACATTTTCGACTGCCTGTTATGGTTTAAGTTAGAAATAGCATTTTTCGACGATTTGTACCGGCTTTAGTTTGAAATAGAATTTTGGATTCTCTATAACGGCTTAATCTTTAAATATTATTTTCGATTGTCTGTAACGTCTTCAGTTTAAAATAGTATTTTCATCATTAAACGCGCAAATCGAATTGACGCATCATAAGAACATCCGCTCCTTTTGTTTCCTTTTAACAATTCTCTTTCCTTACTTACGTCTTTTCCGTAGTTCTTTGTTTGTATTTTAATCAAAGAGAGGGGTAAGTATTTCGGCCAGAACTTCAAAGAAATGCTTTAATAGAAAACAAAAGTGGCTTTTTCCAACGGCCGCTCTCAGAAGATGGGGGGGGGGGGCTCTAGACAGCCATAAAAGAAAAAGTGAAAAACAAAGTGAGGTTGCCGGGCCCGAGTGATTAACAGGTTTTGTCGAAATCTTATTGGTGACCTTAACCCTTACATTAGCAAGGTTATCAAACGTGGGATCTCCAACTTTATTTTTTTTTTGCAGGGGGGGGGGGAGGAGGTGGTTCTTTCTTACTTATATACATTTATTTGTACACTAGCTGAACCTATCCGGCGTTGCCCGGTAATCGATTTACTTGCAATCCGTTTTTGCTTTTCTTAGTTTTAAACAATTTTTCCAAAATTTTATCATTTTGTTCCAAAGAAAGGAAAAGAAGTATATTTTCTTCTATTCCTTCTTCTCTGTTTTTGTTATTTTCTTCTCTTCTGTTTTCTTCTCCTTCTTCTTCTACTTCTTCTTCCCTTCTTCTTCTACTTCTTCTTCCCTTCTTCTTTTAATTTTCTTCTTCATCACCTCACCCTTCTTCTTTTTCTTCATTTTTCTTTTTCTATTTCTTTTTCTTTTTCTTCTTCTCTCTTTTTCATCGCCTTTTCCTCTCTTCCTACTTTTCTCTCCCATCCCTCTCCTTATAATTAGTTGGACCTAGTAACATTCCATTGATAATTAATATCTGTCTATTTACTTATATATTTTATTAGGAGGGAGGGGCGCCCCGGTTAGTGAACAGCACTGACGGGACTATTTATTTTCCACATCCAAAGTGCCTCATTCTTGAACGTGAATTCCTCTACACCAAACACCAACTTTGTGTCTCACTTCGACCTTGTGAGGAGGCACATAAAAAAAATCCCACATTACTTCCTAATTTCTGAGGACGTATTCGATGTATTGCTTGTCGTATTAGGACAAAACAAATACTAAACTTTAATGTTAGACCGAACAATATGTAGCACCGATACTTTTTATTCCTATTGTTGGCATCTGTCTGTCAAAAGGGACAATGGAATTCTGCGCCTCAGATTTGTCCGTTGCCGAATTGCAGCGTCTGCAGTGATTGTGCAAGCCTATCCTGGATCGACAGGCGCCGTTGCAGTTGCCACAGATGTAGGTGGTGTCTGGTGGCGCGAGCTCTGTTGCAGCCCTATGCCATCCGTGCTCCCTTCTCTCCTTTCCCCATTCCTCTTGCAACATGTATTGACAGCTCTTCTCCAGTGGCTGCCATCTTTAACGAGGGACTCCCAGCCTGTTGGGTCGATGCCACCTGCCTTTATGTCTTGCTTGCAGACATTCTTGTAGCGTAGAACAGGTCTTCCTGCTGGTCTGAAGCCGGCTTCGCGCTCGCCATAAAGAATATCGTTTGGGATCCTCCCCTTGTCCATTCGCCTAGCATGGCTAAGCCACCAGAGTCGTCGTTGGGTAATCAGAACGAATATGCTCGGGATGTCTACCTGATCAAGCACGGTCTTGTTTGAGATGTGGTCCTACCAGGTGGTTCCTAGGATTCTCCTTAAGTTGCACAGGTGGAAGGTGTTGAGTCTGTTCTCTTGGCGGTAGTAGAGCACCCAAGATTCATTGACGTAGAGCAGCGTGCTGAGTACGGAGGCCCAGTACACCTTCATCTTGGTATTGGTAGTCAGCATCTTGTTATTCAGGAGTCTCGTCATCAAACGAGCCATTGCTGTTACCGTCTTACCGACACGTTTGTTGAGTTTTGCATCCAGGGAGAGATTACTGGAGATGGTGTGACCAAGGTACGTAAAGTCCTTGATAACCTCGATGATGTAGTCGCCAATGGTAATGCTTGTGTTACCGCTTACATCTTGGCCAAGGATGTTAGCCTTTTTTAGGCTGATGATCATGCCAAACTCTCTGCGTGTGTGCGCGAAGCAGTTTATAAGTCGCTGCAATGCGTCTTCAGAGTGTGCCGTCGGTGCTGCATCATCAGCTAAGAGAATTTTACGTATAAGTACCTTCCGCACTTTGGTCTTAGCTCGAAGGCAGACAACGTTGAAGAGGCTGCCACTGCTTCTGGTCTGGAGGTACACTCCATCTTCTGACTTGTTGAAGGCGTAGGACAACAGCAAAGATAAGAAAATGCTAAAGAGTGATGGGACGAGTACGCACTCTTGTTTCACTCTACTCATGATTGGGAAACGGTCCGAAGAAGAGCCATTGTAATCTACGGTATCCTGCATGTCTACATGAAAAGATGTGATAATATTCAGGAGGCTAGGGGACATTCAATCTTCTGCAGCAGAGGGAAATATCCCTTTTCTGCTGATAAGGTCAAAGACCTTGTTTAGGTCGAGTAAAACGATATACAGTGGTTGTCTTTGTTCATGGCATTTTTCCTGGAGCTGTCGTAGAGAAAAGACCATGTCGACAGTTTATCTTTATGCTCTAAACCCACACTGTGCCTTGGGGTATACACTCTCTGCAAGTAACTGCAACCTATTAAGGACGATCCTGGCGAAGATCTTCCCAACAACTCTGAGGATGGATATTCCACAGTAGTTGTTTCAGTCGCCGCAGTCAACTTTATTTTGTACAGATTGATGATACTTGCGTTACGCATCTCCTGGGGTGCTGTTTCTTCTTCTCAGCATTGCTGCACTAGCTGGTGCAGGTTGTAGAACAGCGCTGTTTTCTTTCCAACCTTGATGATTTCAGGTTGGATGCCATCTTTTCCTGTAGCTTTACCGCAGGTTAGAGATTCGATGGCCTTGTTTAGTTCTGTTACAGGGGGACGTCTAGCTCATTTTTGACAGGTAGGTTGATGGTGCTCTAAGTAACTGTGTCCGTGACAACGTTTTCCACCACGTAAAGTTCCCAGTAGTGCTCAACTTACCTCTCCATCTGTCTGCTGTGGTCTAATATTTTGTCACGGGTAGTTGATCTCATAGGTACGATCTTGTTTATGGTTGGGCCAAATGCGTTCTTTAAGCCATCGTACATGTCACGAATATCGCCGACGTCAGCAGGTTTATCCAGTAGTCATTGGTACAGCACCGAAAAATCCGTTGAGCGTCGTTCTTAGCCTTCTTGGGTGCAATGACTGTCTTCTCAGAAGGCTTCCTTTTGTAGTTAACGAGGACTTCTCTTTTGGCATTGATTGTTTGCTTTAATTTCGCAATGCCGGTTTCGGGTGTTCCTCTCTCTATCCTGTCAAAGGTGATTACTGCGGAGTTGTAGGTGGCATCACAGATGGTAACCTACCTCTATACACCATTGCCAGTAGGACAGTCTTTGAGGGAAGCACTCGCGTAAGTCTAGTATTGCTGTTCTGCTTGTGTTAATGCGAGAGGGCTTTTCTGTTTGGTTTTATAAATACACCTAGAATAGAGTCGGACTTTACTGCACACCATGGAGTGATCGGTGTCACAGTCAGCACTGTGGTAGCTACGTGTGGTGAGAAAGCAGTTCATCTCCGTGTGATAACAAGGTTCAGCTGGTGTCAGTGATGATATCTTGGGTGTCACCAGGGTACTCGATGATGTGGTTTGGTGGTGGAGAATGCAGCAGTTGTGGTAGGAGCACAACCTAAGGAACCTCTGCCCATTCTCGTTAAGCATGCCGACACCAAAATGACCAATTCAGTTGGATCAAGTGTCATGGTTGCAACCCACCGAGCAGATACAATTTATCTGTGAGAAGGATGTCTTTGATCGTGGTGTGAAGATCCTCATAGAATTGGTTTTCTGGGCTGGAGAGCATAGCATTTCAGTGTAATCGCTCAGGATATTCACTGGGCCTGGGCGGATGATAAACGGAGCCAAAATTGTGGCTGTGCTACTGGATGTTGGTTCTACAATGGTAAGTAGAGAATTCATCACTGCTAATCCAACGCCATGCAGTCTTAGTTCCTCAGGTTCCTTGTAATGCCAGAGAAACATGTAGTTCTGTTCTCTGAGGCTGTCACTTGATGCGAGTCTTGTTTCTTGTAGTGCAGCTACGTTGATATTGAGCCTTTTGACATCCCGGTCACTGATAGCAGTTTTTCGAGAGTCATTGACCTGCTGTACATAATCAGAGAGACCTGAGATTCCAGCTTGCTAATCGCAAGATTTGTGATTTTGTTTTTCTTTGTTTATTTGGTGCAGAGTTTTCAGTCCGCTTTTTGGTCTTTTCCCTAGCTCCAAGCACCCATTGAAGCAGGCAGACTGTGGCGGGTTAGCATCTTTCTGGATGGAAGCTGCCCAGCTTGAGATGAGTGGTAGCTGACAACCGGTAGCACATAGAGTTACGCCAATCGTTCTTAGCTTATTACTCATAACTGCTGTCTCCTGTGTTGTTTCTGACGCTACAAATAACGGCACTGAAGTGGCCCCTCATCAGGATTCACCACTCGGTCTCGCTGATGTGGTTCAAAGGAGATATGAGCACTACATTTGCCACTCGCTTAGATGCAGGAACTGCCGGAAAGGACCAATTGTGATATCTAACCGCCTTAGGAGTTCCACTCCGGATTTAGTTTCTGGGTTTACTCCAATAGCATTTTTACCCCCGAAGATACCCACAAAGCAGTGACTCCATTATCCAAGGGCTTAGTTTTTAAAAATTTTTTCGTTTTAACATAGTTCACCCCAAACAAGGCAGGCCGTCACTGTAGACGTAAGGGGCTACTGAGAAAAAAGGTGGAAGGATTTATTGGGGGGTCTCAACCTAAATTGGGAGCTGCGCATCGAGATGTCTGTTTACATTAGTTTTACATTTCTGCATGTCAGTACCGTCGGGGAAACAGGGAGCAGGGAGGGAGTTCCAGAGACCAGCAGCACGAGGGAAGAAGCTATTGGAGTAGAAAGTCCTTCGGCATCTGGGGACCTCCATAGTAAATGGATGGGATTTTATTGTTTGTCGAGTTGGTCTAGAAGAATTTACGTCGAAGAGGCACCAGAGTAGCCAGTTCATCGGAGCATAATCCATTGAAGTATTTGTAAAACAAGCACAAGGATGCTACATTGCGGCGATGGGACAGGGACTGGAGCTTGGTTGACAGTGAGGGACCTATTAGGTTGGCGACTCTTTTTTGGACTTTGTTAAGGAGGGAGAGACTAGTAGATGATGCACCAGCCCAGATGTGGCAACAATACTCTATGCATGGGCGGATGGTGGCTTTGTAGAGATACAGGATAATGTCAGGTGTGATGAGTTTACTAGCACGGTAGAGGGAGCCAACCTTCTTTGCGGCAGCCTTGGCAATGTCTTCAATGTATTTGTTCCAATTCATGTTACCTGTGAAGGTTAGGCCGAGGAGTTTGAATGTTGAACTCTCATGTAGGGTGTTATTTGCCATGACAATCGGTGGTCAGAGAGGTTTCTTGTAGTTATTGAAGGAAATGAGCTTTGTTTTTGCGGCATTAAAAGTTACCAACTATTTATGACCGGAATCCACTACAGCCTGGAGGTTTACGTTGTCATTCAAGTTCTTATTGAAACTCTTCTGACACGGCCAGTGATATGCGTCTAGAAGATTCATGGTGCCGTGTAAATACACCACACCCTCATATGGTTTAGTCCGCTAGATTAAGCAGTTTCTTGGTGCATGGCGCTTGAAGAAAACCTATGAGAGATTTAGAAGAGGTGTGAGGATCAGTGATGCCGTCCACCCTACCGGGTAGGATCCAGCATGCCGAACTTGAAAGGTACTACCCCTACCCAGAGCCATCGATATGCCCCTATATAATGCTGTTAACGACGTTATATTTAATTTTGGAACAATTTATTATAAAATGGGTAAAGTCTTAATGTTTGACATTCAGCGACAAAACAATATACGTAGTAACTGGCAATATTAATTTCGTCATGCAAGATCAACAGCTGACTGTAATATCGCACAGGATCAGTGAATGTATCGTACGTTCCAAGGCCGATAGCTCTTGACATGTCAAAGGCTTTTAATAGAGTTTGGCGCAAAGGTTTGCTTCACAAGCTTACGAGCAATGGAATATATGCACATATCTTTTCAACCGTCACATCCTTTTTTGTAAAATAAATGTTGGTGAGCTGGGTGCATCTCTTCTCCCCAGCTTTATCAATGATCTTCCAGATCATATTCTGAGATTATTTGTTGTAATCTATGCTGACGACGGCACAGCTGTATATGCCATCACGTTGAAGAGCACTGGTCATCAGCCCTATATGATTCTCTTACTTATGACATATAGCACGTGATGCAACGGGGAAAAGTGACTTGTTACTTTTAATACTTCTAAGACGAAGCTTCTCTCCTTTCACCATCAACGCTCGGATCTTCGTTTTGCGTAAGTTACAATAAACGTCTCCCTCCTTGATGAAGCAACTTGCCTCGATAAGCTCGTAGGACTGACTTTCACTCCAGACTTGAAATAAAACACATCAATGCTGTTGTTAACTTCGTTGAAAAATGGTTGGATCATTCTACCGCTCCAGAAAGTACCTGACTCACGATGCAGTTCTCTACCTAAATAAATTCCCAAGATGAAGTACTGCTGTCATATCTGACTGGGATTATATATTGTCTTCTATAGAAGAAACATTGTTCGTCTAGTTCTACTCTACTGTGATATCCATGGTAGGTCCTCGACTGAGCTCAACACTCTAGTTCTCCCTGTAAAACATTCACAGCAAGAACTCGTCTCTCTACTACTATATCAAATAATCTTTATTCATTCCTCTGTGTACGTAAAACCAAACGGAGCTTCCGTGAACATATATTCTTTCTATGTGTGGAACACATAACCGCTGGACTACTTCCATAGAAACTACAACATGGTCATTGTCAATTCCAATGTCAACAAATACTTGTCGACCTGTCCTCTTAAGTGATCAAACGTTGTCCATTTCTGCCATCGTTTTCAATTCTTAATTATTTTTCATCGTTCAACTTACACTCTCATTAACTTTTCCCCTTTCATCCAGGAAGATGAACTACTGACGTGCTGACTGTAATATCACACAGGATCAGACAATGTATTGATGATGGTTTCGTTTCTAGAAAAATAGCTCTTGATAGTCTGCTTCACAAGCATGCTAGTTATGAAATATCTGGGAATGCCTTTTCATTCAACAATCAAATCTTTTCTCTATGGTAAGTTTATAAAAGTAGTTCTGATGGTGGATAGAAGTCTGAAGAACAATGTTTCAACGCCGGCGTGTCTCAATAATCCATTCTGGGCCCAATCTTATTCTTGATATTCGTGAATAATCTCCCAAATCACATTCTAAGATCATTGATTCACAGTTATGAAGATGAACCAACCATCTATGGAAGCACTTCGAAGAGCATTAACGATAAAACTATTTTCGGTTCTCTTTTTTCCAACCTGAAGCACGTTGTTCAGTGGAAAGAAGAGTGACTAGTTACTTTTAATACATAAAAACTAAGCTTCTCTCCATTAACCCTCACGCTCGGATCCTCACTTTTCCCCAGTTGTAATAGATGGAACTCCGCTTGAGGAGGCCCCTTGTTTTGATAAGATTCTAGGACTGACTTTCACCCCATACGTAGAAATACTTACATTAAATATGTTGCTAAGGTCGTTGGCAAAATGGTTGGATCATTCTATCGCTCCAGAAAGTATCTCACTCTTGAGGCAATCCTCTATAAGTCAGAGGAGACCCTTGATAAGCTTCTAGGACTGAGTTTCACCCCAGATGAAGTAGAGGACATACATCAGATCTGTTGCTAAGGTCGTTGGCAAAATGGTTGGATAATTCTACAGCTCCAGAAAGTATCTCACTTTAGCGGCAATCTTCTACCTGTATAAAAGCCAGATACTGCCTTAGTAAGTGTCGCTAAAAACATTCTTCCCTGTCTTGACAAAGTACAAAATCGACTTTGACATCTAGTGGGGGTGTCGTCTTCTCTTTCTTATAGCACTTTTCCCACAGAAAAGACTTTGCTAGTCTTTTTCTACTCGATCGTTATTTTCATGTTAGGTGCTCGACTTAGCTTTGCCCCCCCCTTTAAAACATTCACAGCAAAAACGCGTCAAGCTACAGCCACTTTAGAAATTGTCATTTTATCTTCTGTGTACCTGGAGCTAAATGAAACTTCCATAAGTAGAATTTCTTTTCAAGAACTGTCAGTCTGTGGAATGCAATACCATAGGACTGCTTACTTGCTGACTACAGCATGGTCGTTTTCAAGTCTAATGTTAACAAATTCTTGTTGAGCCGTCCTCTTCAGTAATACTCGAGTTTCCTCGAGATTCCTTTGGGCCTTGGTAACTTGTTAGTAAAATAGGAGGAAATGAGTTTGCAAACTGGTTTAATATCAAAAAATTAAAAAAATAAAAAAATAAAATCTGAAATGAACATCTCTGTCTTCTCTCTCTCTCTATCTCTCTCTCTCTCTCTTTCTATCTCTCTCTGTTTGTCCAGCTATGAGTTAAATACTATTTATACATCTGGTGATATTCCCTCTTGTGCATAATTAACTATGCCAACCTTTTTATTCTTTACTTTTTTACTTTTTTTATTACCTTTAATTGTTAATAAACACAGAGAGAGAAAGGGAAAGAGAGTGGAAAAGCGAGAGATAACACATAAAATAAGAGCGGAGGGTCGAACAAAATACAGTTAGAGAGAGGATGAAAGTGATAGACAGAAACTTATTAGGCGGAGGTTCACTTAGTTGAATTAATTGCAAATTGCAGCAAATTAGAACAATTAAAATGTTGCTTTTCAAACATAACTCGAAAACCGAGGAATATTTTAGCATGTATTTTGTGCTATGAAAGTATGCTATGAAAGGATGTAAGAAAAATGCCTTAGGCAAACAAACGTTGATTAACTCATCCTTAGTATAATAATAGAAGCTATTGTTACTATCACTGTTACTTTCGTTGTTGTTATTGTTGTTGCTATCCACATAACGTACGATGTCTGTTAGTTTTTGTGTCTTTCTGCCAGCAATAAATGTGTCATGAATATGTGTGCACGTATGAAAGACAATTACGTATTATTATTCCTAATTAGCCGGGGTGTTCTTCGGTGCAAAACGATGACTTTGCAGCAGAATAAGTGTTTGTTGTTTTTTCCCTTTTTACAGCTCTTCACGGCTGACTGTTAGCGAAAACGTAATTTAAAAAGAAGACAACAGCCGTAATTTCAATTTTCTTTTCGCTTTGTTTTTGCTAAAGATGGGGCATCCTATGAATGCCATACATAAACCAGCTATTTGACAAACTCCCTATCAGATCTGTTTTGGCCGACATCATTTAGACACTGACTTGAACTGGGGTTGCTACTCTCTCCATCTGGTCTCATATCACAATCAGATTTCACAATTTTCCTTTGTTTCTTCTTGTTGTTGCTGGAATTCGTGCATCTTGCCGGATGCTAGACATTTACCTACTATTTCAGAGACCACAACCGAGAGATCTGTTTAAGATTCTAACCGTCCCTTCAAGTGTAATTTTTGGATCTTTCTTGAACTTGGTTCACAGAGTATATTTCTCAGGTAGTGTTTAAGTTCTTTCTCATGGGCCCAGTGGCTCCTATTATTATTGGAATGATTGACATCTTCCTAAGATTCCACTCTGTTTTCAGGTTGTATATAAAACCTTGGTAATGTAGCAGCTGCATGAGCGAACTATTTTGTATCAATGTACGTTAGCTTTAACTGAGATGGTGAATCGGCTTTGTGCTCGCCTAATCATTGCCTCTTTACTGCGTAGGCGTGGGACACGTCTATGTGCAGCGATATTCATGCGCGTCAACATATTTTGCCGCTAATATTCAACGTCAAGCTAGTTCAAGATTTTTCTTCACTACGACGATAAGCATTTTCGTCCTGATATCGCTCTGTTTTGGTTAAAAGCAGACGAGATGCCGAACTTCAGAATATGACATAATCTAACCTACATAAATCAGCAAATTGTACCATCTCTCTTTTGTCGCTGTGTTTCCATAAGCATCTATTTAGTTGTGGATACATTTTATATTTCGAGGAAGAATGGTGACCCTTTTCTCGTAACATTTATATTTCAGTCGAATTAGGCCAACTGTACTAACTCGTTCAAGTAAAGGTGTCCTTCTGACTTTCTTCCTGATTCAAACCGGTTACCCCCACTGTCTTCAAGCCAACTGAAACTGGTAACAAACGAAAGTCTTAGCTCTGTTTATGCCAGCTTCATTAGGGACATTGACTTAAACTAGCATTGCGATGTCTTGTCCAATATCACTGTCAGGTTTACTAGCTCCGTTTTCTAAGTATCTCTGTGCGCGCGTGTGTATATGCGAGCAAGGGTATTTATTCGCTCACTTTCCAAGATAGATGCAAGTTTATCCAAAACTTGTACAAAGAAGGCATACTCCTTCTTTTCGAGTTCAGCTTCGTTCACCAGCAACTGTAGAATGTGAAATGCAGGACTGACCGTCTCCATAGCTGTCATTTTAAGATCATGGCTGTACTTGGTATCTAATATATATATATATATATATATATATATATATATATATATATATATATATATATATAATGGAAATATTGTTCCGACCTAATTGAAAAGTATATATACTAGCAAAAATATGCTCCCTCCGGTCGCATATTTTTGCTAGGCTGCCGCGTCAGAAATAAACGCTAACGCGTAATCCAATAGAGCCCCAGTCATATTTCTTGGGTGGTTAGTGATTGATTTTCTTTGTTTTTGAGCAAGAATTTTTTTAGTTGAAAATAAAGAAAAAAAGAAATTCGACCCTACCCCGATATATATATATATATATATATATATATATATATATATATATATGATTAAAATGACACAAACTTTTTGTTCCTCGCAGCTGACAGTTCCGCTATCTATCTTAGCACTACACCATCATAAGTAAGGACCACTTCGCAGTTTCGGCCCCTATTCCTCGATTGATTTTCTGAGGGTGGCTTGACCTCTCTCAGGAGGTTATTATGTAGCACTAGTGTCATTTGTCCATAAATGCTATCAAGCCACATACACCTTTAAGCCATCATCAACATTATATACATATATATATATATATATATATATATATATATATATATATGATTATTTTTATTTACACATACATGTACAAAATCTGCGACACTGGCATGTCGATGTCATCAATCAACAGCTGTTAGAAACTGAGATCACATTAGGCAAAATGAAAATCCGATCCCGAATTTATTTTATATTATATTTGATTTTCAACGGTTTCAAATCTGACAATGTGACTTTCAGAATCTAAAATTTTCTTTTTTCCTTTCTTTTCTTTTGTTTCTTTATTTCATTCTTTCAAAATATGATCTGAGGTAAGGATTGCCTTTTCATTCTACCTGATGTGATCCCAGTTTCTAACAGCTGTTAATCAATAACAACGGCATGTTAGTGTCGCAGATTTT
>OY744516.1:21487125-21502125 GCA_963556195.1 Sepiola atlantica | reverse complement strand
ACAGAAAATGCAAGAAACATCACTTCATAAGCTACCCCTAATAAATTACACCGGCCTCAACTGACACGACACAAAAATGAACCAATGAACAGAAATAGCAAGAAACACCATAAGCTCTCCGCACCCCCCCCAATAAAATGGTACCAGCCTAGACTGACACTACACAAAATATTTGCATAGGGTGAAGGAGGATGAGAAGACCGAGGAGGGACAGCACAAACCAGACCTCCACTGGAAGTGCAGAGACTGCTGGGACCTTGGGGAGGTTTATTGCCACCCAAATCCCAGAGAAGACCAATGGTCCTTACCAGCGAGAAATCAATAGTAAACGACTGTTGTGATACTGCAAGTTTATTTACGGTGGCTATCAAAAAGAGGTGGAGAACTGGAAATCTGGGGAGACTTGTTGTCACTCAGACACTAAGGAATATCACCGGTTGTCGGTGAGCAATCACTGATGGCCTGTATGAGAACTCCTAGTGAGTACATAATAATAATGATAATAATAATAATAACAATAATAACAATAATAATACTAATAATAACAACAACAATAATAATAATAATAATAATAATAATAACAACAATAATAATAATAATAATAATAATAATAAGCTGGACTAAAGAAGAACTCAGGCACCTTGACCAGAGGACTAGAAAATTAATGACTATGCACAATGCACTACATCAAAAAGACGATACAGACAGACTCTACGTGAAGAGAAACGAAGGGGGAAGAGGACTGGTAAGTATAGAAGACTGTGTGGACGATACTAAAAAAGAGCTGGAGAAATACATAAACCAGAACAAAGAAAGGCTGATCACCGCAGCAAGAGATACAGTCCCAACGAACAACGCAGGAAGCATTGAAACTGGACACAAACAGACAAGAAAATAAAATGGGAAGAAAAACAACTACATGGACGCTTCACAAGACTCACAAGAGAAGAAACCAATGCAAATAGCTGGACATGGCTAAAAAAAGGAAACTTGAACAGAGAAACAGAATCTTTACTGGTGGCTGCACAGAACAATGCGATTAGGACAAACTACATTAAAGCTAAAATAGATAAAACCCAGGAAAACAATAAATGCAGACTGTGTGGACAAAGAGACGAAACAATAAATATAATAAGTGAATGTAGCAAACTTGCCCAAAAGAATACAAAAACAGACATGACTGTGTTGGGAAAGTAATACACAGAAAACTGTGTAAACAATTGAATTTCGAATATGCAGACAAATGGTACAAACATAAACCAGAAACAGTACTGGAAAACGAAAAACACAACCTCCTCTGATATATGGATATACAAACAGATAAACCCATACAAGCAAGGAGATCTGATGTTATAATAGACAAAAAGGAAAAATCTTGTAAAATCGCAGACTTCGCCGTTCCAGCAGTAAACAGAGTGAAGATCAAAGACACGGAAAAACGAAGTAAATACACAGAACTAGCCAGAGAACTGAAAGGAATATGGAGCATGAAGAAAGTTAGTATAATAATCGTAGGAGTACTAGGAACAATCACCAAAAACCTGGAGAAAAACTGGGAGAAATTGGAATCAAAGGGACCATCGAAACCATACAAAAGACGGCAATGATCAAAACAGCTGCAATCTTAAGGAAAATTCTCGAATGCGGAAACTAACACGCATAAGCTACAAAGGCTAACCAGTCACAAGGACTTTACAATAGGGAGAAAATAAAACCACACGAAGAACACCACAACAAGAACCAAGGAACAGAAACTGCGAGAAACAGCACTTCATAATCGGGGGATTATGAAGTGCTGTTTCTCGCAGTTTCTGCCTCAGCTATCACTACACAAAAATAAACCAAAGAAACAGAAATTACAAGAAACACTATAAGCTCCCCACCCAAAAAAAAATAAAATAAAATTAAAAAGAATTAAAAAAAAATTTTAAATAAGGAAAGAGAAAAGGAAAAATTAAAATTTCGTATTGTTTTTATTTTTTAAATTTATTTAAAAAAAATTATTTATTTATTTATTTTTTTTTTTAAAACTGGGGCCGTCCTAGGCTGACACCAGACAACATATTTGTAGAGGGTCGAGGAGGATGAGAAGACAGGAAGGACAGCACAAACCAGACCTCCACTGGAAAAGTGCAGAGAATGCTGGGACCTTAGGGAGGCTTATTGCCACCCAAATCCCAGAGAAGACCAATTGTCCTTACCAGCGAGAAATCAATAAAAAGCGGCTGTTGTGATACTGCAAATTTATCGAAAAGAGGTGAAGAATACTGGAAATCTGGGGAGACTTGTTTTCACTCAGACTCCATGAAATACCACTGGTTGTTGTCGGTGAGCAATCACTGACGATGATCTGTGTGAGAACTGCTAGTGAGTACAAATAATAATGATACTACTACTACTACTACTACTACTACTACTACTACTACTACTAATAATAATAATAATAATAACAATAATAATAAAAATGATAATAAAAGAGAGATGTTGATTAATTTTCCAAAACTTGTGCCAAGAATAAGAATGCGGAAAGCATCGATACAAGAAACAAAAAGGTGAAGTAAAAATGCTACATGGACGACTCATAAGACTTACCGAAGAAATAGCCCACGAGAAAATACATGGACAATGCTAACTACATAAAAGCAAAGATAGACAAAACAAAGGAAAACAGTAAATGTAGACTCTTTGGAAAAATAGACAAAACACTAAACTACATCATAATTAAATTAGCAAATTAGTCAAAAAAGAATATAAAAATAGACATGAATGGATCGGGGACTGTGTTATCGACTCCTTTGGAGCATGGGGATAAATGGTACAAACACAAACCGGAGCTAGTATTGGAAAATGTTACGCATAAAATTATCTGAGACATGGAAATACAAATGGAAAACCTTATCCAAGCAAGAATAAATAATCTGCCAACTAATAAATCAAAGGATGAAGATAACGGAGACAGAAAATCTAAATAAATGTATGGAGCTTGCTAGAGAGCTTAAGGGTATATGAAATACGAAGACACCATACCGATAATTACAGGAGAGAACTTCTAAGAAAAAGCTTCAAAATAGACTAAAAGAAATTGGAACAAAAGGAAAGATTTACGCCACCGCCTCTCAAATAATGGGGTGGTACGAACCGTTGTTGGTGCCACAGAAAATGGCCGTTTAGATTCTGATAAGATGCAAAGACGGAAGACGGAAAGCATCATCCAAGCCTCGACTGGACAGGCAAGGAAAACTGGAAAACTTATTGTCATTCATTTTCCAGAGGAAGCCACCTGCTGTTATCAGCGAACATTCAATGATAAACGGCTGTTACGAGAATAGTAAGTAAGTAAAAATTGTGATGGTAAAAGACGGGAAGTACTGGAATTCTGGGAAAACTTATTATCATACAGATTCACTGGAACACCGTCTGTTTTGTTTTCCAGTAAGAAATCACTGATAATGAATTGTGTGAAAACACTTCATAGTAATAAAAACTCGGCCACTCATGACCCGTTGAGTCAATATTTCTTATATATTTGATATTAAATATATAATTTCTTAACATTGATTGATAACGATGTTTTGACAAGTAAAAGGGTTTCTCAAAGTCAGAATACATTATGACGTCATAATAGAATCTATCTTCTTTTCTCATTCCCTTTCGTCCACTCTACTGATCGCTGTAGCTCTTCCCACCTCTCCTATTTCCCCTCTCTCTTCTTTTCTCTTTCTATCCCTCTCTTTTACTTATTTCCATCATTCCATTCCTCTCGCCACTTCTCTTATAATCCCTCCCCTTTATTTAAGTAATACGCCTTTCCTCGCGCCATCTAAGACATCGATGTACGGGTGAAGTGTGCACGGTGATAACCAACGTCTTCAGAGCTTTACCAGTATACAACAAGTAGACGACAAGCCACAGGCCGTCTAAATAAAACATCATAAAGTATACCCTCTTATTATTTTTGTTTTAACGGATGACGTCATCATTTTCTCACTTCATCGACTGTGCATGGTTATCGCCAACTTGTTTTAATGGATGACGTCGCAAAACTATGACGTCATCAAGTGTGCACGGGGATAACCAAACAAACAGATAAAAAGAGCTTTTTTTAATATACAGGAAACCTAAGAGGCGTTTAGATAAAGGATAACATATATATATATATATATATATATATATATATATATATATATATATATATATATATACTGTAAATATTTTTAAGTAGTAAAGTCTTTTTGAACTTACAGACGATATCGTTTCGTTTTTTGATCAGTGCATAAGCAGAACTTTGTACAATCGCTGATGATAACAAACTTTATAATTCCACCCCCCCCACACACACATATATATATATATATATATATATATATATATATATATTGTGTGTGTGTATTTAGGCAGCATTCTTTCTTTTATGCAAACATTGTTAAAAATAACAGCAATCTGCTTGATTACGCCTTTTTTAAATTAAAAACTGTTAATGATCTTTTTGTTTAAAAATGAAAAAAAATCAATAAATGTTCTATATGTATCGCAAACGTTTTTTGATTCTTCGTCAAATCATATTCAGAGGTCAAACACAAATGAACCAGAAAGCTGGAGAGAAGAACGGAATTTCAAAAAGCAGACATTAAAAGAACAAACCAGTTCAGATCCAGGAGAGACGTTAACAATGTAAAATCCGGGACTCTAGAATTATCATCACAGGATGAATTGTATCACGTTAAGGATTTTAAAAATTTGTTTCTGGTTTTATACGTACTGTTACGTATGATAGCCTCAAATATTTTTAATTTAAAAGGAAATGTTTCAGAATATATTATTTTCGTGTTATAAACGAAAATTTGTCTTTAATCAAAGGGGATCAATTGTGTATGTGTCCTTCTGATAAATTAAGCTATAGTTTAAAAGATGTATGGTACAACCAATGTAGCTATTAGCTTTATTATTATCATGGGAGTTGCATTCTTCTAAAAGAGATTTAAACTTAGGAATAACATTGGTTATTTCTAATGATTTATCGATTGGGAAGAAGTTGGTTTTACTACAATATCTTGAGTCTTGAATTTCTTATAGTATATAATGAGTCTGATTTTATTATAATTATCAATTATGGATATGTATCGGTGTACAGTCATTTTTATGGCTATTTCTTCTGATCTAAAGGTTGGTTGCATTTGATTACAATAGTATAGTTAATATAGATTGAGTTACGATGTTGGATATTATTATTTGTTGCAGTATTTTTTACGTTTGAATCATTAATTTTATTTGTTCATTAACGATATGATTAGATAATGCTTTATTAATAACAACTTTTTAATATTTTTTCATTCAATGAATTGTGTTTTTTGATGGAGGAGATTAGTTTTGCACGGTTTAGTAGGTTTTTAACAATGGCTATTTTCTAGCGATGGGGGATATTCGCTCTTGCAATTTAAGAGACTAGAATTTAAGCTGGTTGTTTTATATAAGTAGAAGTGTTAAATGCATTATTAGAAGTGTTAAATGCATTATTAGAAGTTTTAAATGTATTATAAGAAGTGTTAAATGTATTATTGGAAGTGCTAAATGCATTATTAAAAGTGTTAAATGCATTATTAGAAGTGTTAAATGCATTATTAGAAGTGTTAAATGCATTATTAAAAGTGTTAAAAGTATTATTAGAAGTGTTAAATGCATTATTAGAAGTGTTAAATGTATTATAAGAAGTGTTAAATGTATTATTGGAAGTGTTAAATGCATTATTAAAAGTGTTAAATGCATTATTAAAAGTGTTAAATGCATTATTAGAAGTGTTAAATGCATTATTAGAAGTTTTAAATGTATTATAAGAAGTGTTAAATGTATTATTGGAAGTGTTAAATGCATTATTAAAAGTGTTAAATGCATTATTAGAAGTGTTAAATGCATTATTAGAAGTGTTAAATGCATTATTAAAAGTGTTAAAAGTATTATTAGAAGTGTTAAATGCATTATTAGAAGTGTTAAATGTATTATAAGAAGTGTTAAATGTATTATTGGAAGTGTTAAATGCATTATTAAAAGTGTTAAATGCATTATTAGAAGTGTTAAATGCATTATTAGAAGTGTTAAATGCATTATTAAAAGTGTTAAATGTATTATTAGAAGTGTTAAATGTATTATTAGAAGTGTTAAATGCATGATTAGAAGTGTTAAATGCATTATTAGAAGTGTTAAATGTATTATTAGAAGTGTTAAATGCATTATTAGAAGTGTTAAATGTATTATAAGAAGTGTTAAATGTATTATTGGAAGTGTTAAATGCATTATTAGAAGTGTTAAATATATTATTAGAAGTGTTAAATGCATTATTAGAAGTGTTAAATGCATTATTAGAAGTGTTAAATGTAATATTAGAAGTGTTAAATGTATTATTAGAAGTGTTAAATGTAATATTAGAAGTGTTAAATGTATTATTAGAAGTGTTAAATACATTATTAGAAGTGTTAAATGTATTATTAGAAGTGTTAAATGTATTATTAGAAGTGTTACATGCATCATTAGAAGTGTTAAATTTATTATTAGAAGTGTTAAATGCATTATTAGAAGTGTTAAATGTATTATTAGAAGTGTTAAATGCATTATTAGAAGTGTTAAATGTATTATTAGAAGTGTTAAATGTGTTATTAGAAGTGTTAAATGCATTATTAGAAGTGTTAAATGTATTATTAGAAGTGTTACATGTATTATTAGAAGTGTTAAATGTATTATTAGAAGTGTTAAATACATTATTAGAAGTGTTAAAGGCATTATTAGAAGTGTTAAATGTATTATTAGAATTGCCAATAAGAACATCAAGGAATAAGATTTTATTAATTACATTAAGTTCTACGGTGAATTAAAGAACAGCGTTATTTTGGAAAAGGTCTTATAGTTTTTTGTATTTGGTCATAATTATAAGCTAAACAGATGACTTCAGTGTTAGTCTTATTTGTATTGTAAATAAGACAACAGCTGTTCTTTTTTTCCAAGTGAAGTTCATTATAAAAATGGTTGGTAAGTTGGAAAACAATGAAAAACGTAGGCCGTCACTTTTGACGACATGGACAATAGTAGCTAGCGTGACCCCGTTTAAATTCCACGGTATATCCTATATAAATTAGTATCATTTATTGGTAATAATAATATTTCTTTTGAAATAATAAATGTCGGTCACGATTAATACTATTTAAAAATGAATCTCCTTTCGTAAAACTAATAGTCATTTGCAGCTAAATATTCTTTAAATAAATAAAACGAATATGTATATTCTAGATTAAGTATTTATAATTGTAGCAATTTAATTCTTAAAAAAAATGATCTGTTCCTTAACGGTAAAAATAATTGTCAGCGAAATATTCTTCGAATCAATATTTAAATAAAATAGCACAAATACCACCCTTTGAAATGTATTCATTTAAAACTGTACTGTTTTAGTCGACGGGACGACAGAATTAGATTTGGAAACAATTCATTTTAAAATTGGTAAAGTAAAATGTTTTATACCATAGCGACATCGGATTAACTTACCACTCACCATGTTTGTTGATCTGACTATCTCATTTTTTAAAAATGTGTATGAAAGGTTATATATAACGTACGTAAAAAATTATTATTATATATATTTTATTGATGATGATGATGATGATGATGATGATGGGGTGGGGGGTTTGGGTGGTTACGATGCTGCTGCTGCTGCTGCTGCTGATGATGATGATGATGATGATGATGGGGTGGGGGGTTTGAGTGGTTATGATGCTGCTGCTGCTGCTGCTGCTGATGATGATGATGATGATGATGATGGGGTGGGGGGTTTGGGTGGTTATGATGCTGCTGCTGCTGCTGCTGCTGCTGCTGCTGATGATGATGATGATGAATAGGTATGTCCTCAACTGACACATCTAATGCTTTTATCTCAAGATTTAATTCACTGCAAAGGCTACGGAATGAAGTGCATTTACCCTACTTACGAAGCACCCCTCCCCATCGCCACCAAAAAAATAAAAGATAAAAAAAAATAGACTGACCACATTCTCCACCCCGCCAGTCCCCCTAAAAAGGCGGTCAACCAACCAACCAACCAACCAACCAACTACAGTCTGCTCCCTATAAACCGGAAAAGCAAGAAAAAGTCAAGCGAACGTTCTTCGTTGGGATCCAAACAGTCGCGTAAATGTCATGATACTCTGCTCTTTTGGCGCGGCTGGAAATCGAGATGAGGTTTGAAATCATTCGAATTTACGCGACGTCATTAGATTCGGCGTCGAACGGAGGAAAGAAGAAAGAAAGAAACACAATCGAAAAGGAAAAGAAACTCAGTCGGTACTTTTAGGAGAAAACTAGAAAAAAACGTGACCCGTTGGATGCCCCATTGAGATCAGGTTAGATTGTTTGTATTCGGAAAAAATGAGTTTTCTAAGCCAGTTCAATAAAAAGATAAAACAAAAAATATCTGTCTGTCTGTCTGTCTGTCTGTCTCTCTCTCTTTCTCTCTCTTGCTCAATCCTTCTCTCTCCAGCTACGGGTTAAATAGTATTACCATTTGGAATGATATTTCCATTCGTTAGTGTAAATAATGTAATATTCTTTTCGTGAATTTTATATTTGGTTTCATTACCTTTAGCTGTTAATAAACCGAGAGGAGCTGACAGGTTAGGGTTAGGCTTAGGGTTATAGTGATAGCTGATGTATTAAATAAGAGGGGAGGGCGTCAGACCACCTTTAGTGACAGCGGATGAGAGTGATCGATATAAACTTAGTAAGAGATGGACCATTTGATGAATTAATTGCAAATTACGGCTAATCATAACGATGACAATAGAACTGTTTTCAAACATAACTCAATCCCATAGCTAAGGAATATTTTAACGTGTATTTTGTGTTATTAAAGTATGTAGGAACAAGTCTTTAGAGAACGAACATTGATTCACTCAGCTTTAGTATAATACAGGGCGTTTTAACAAGACGCATACACACATTGAACAATTGCACAATGGTACAATTATAGAATTTAAAAAATATTACATTGTTAGAATACTATCATAGTGATTCAGTTTTAGTTCAGTTATGTACATCCTGGTTGTATTTATTGTGAAGATGAACATCCACGTGTTACTGTTGACTTGCATGTTAATTTAATTATCAACAAAAAACCGTTCTCTTTTCATCTACATGAGACAATTTCCACACACACACACCATCAACTTGCACACATGAACATAACACACCCTCAACGTTATTTCCTTCAAATAAAATATTAGTTACGTTTACAACCGCTGATTATCGTATTTTATGTGTTTGATCATTTGTATTAATTGACACTTTTCTTATGTAGTTCTACAACTATTTTCACAAAATAACCCAAAAATGGCTGTTACTAATTATGATTGATATTAATCATAATTTACAGTGGCATTATTATTTCACATATTGACATACAATTTCTTGAAAATGGTGAGAAAAGTAACCGAAATCACTTAACCGAATAGAAATAATGGCATTAAAACATAAATAAAAATCGTCTAAACACATTATTATTAAACAACGCATTTATCTCAGATTTAATGGGAATCTCCTCTTATCAAAAGCATAGTGTCACATTACTCTCTTAGTTCTTCGTGTGGCGTTGTTGCTATAACTATTGATAGAATGCATAGACTGGAACATATAAAGGATGAGATTAAAAAAAAACACTTATTAACTGAACTGACTGGTAGTTACTTTGCTATGAAAATCATTACCAGTCGTTGTTAATTGCAATTAAATAACACGGACGATTATAATATCGGGACGAGCAATGAAAACTCAGCCTTACTATAAAATACAGGGTGTATTAACAGGATTATTTACTTTGAACAATTGTACAATGGTACAATTATACAATAATAACATATTATTTCGTTAGAACACTCGCAAAATAATTCATTTTTAATGCAATTATGTACATCCTGGTTGTGGAGCTGAGAATCAACGTGTTACTGTCGACTGACGTGTTAATTTACTTATCACCAAATTGAGTAATTGAACCGTTATTTTTACGCCATTGTTTACTTGAACTTGTTGCAGCATTCTGTCATGCCAAGTATAAGAGAAGACTTTGAAAATAAGGAAATTATATTTTCAGCAAGATGGAGCACGCGCACACTACCATCGCTGCGTTATATTTTCCTTGATGACATCTTACCGAGTAGGAGGATTGTAATACTCTCCGTGAATTAACCCGGGGTGAACCCGGCAGTCGAGTGCAGAATAGGACATGTTCTCACAGTCAAAAATCACAGACGTGACAAGTTCACCGTGTGACGAGATCCCAGATCAAAGGTCAATGTGCACCTGCGAGAGGCTCTATGACGTCACAGACCCTTGCGTGGGAAACAGAGGGATCCGTGACGTCACTCGTTCTTCGTGAGAAGAGAGTTTCGTCAGTCTGCGTTTTGGAGGCGAACCGATGAGACGTGATTGTTACCATCTAGACTACAACAGATTAGGGAAATATTTCCCTAAGAAAATACAAGCGAAAGATCTATTCCCCCCTCCACGAGTGATTAAGGAGTTAACTGTTAAGTAATTACGGAAGCAGTAATTTTATCTCTCGTGAATGCCTCCCAGTTGATTAAATAACTAACGCTTGTAATAAAATAATTAAATTTAAATCGGAGTTTTTGTTGCAGACAACGAACGGCGTGGTTCACGACAGGAAGGAAAGAAGAAAGAATTCATCCACTAGACGACATCGAGACGGCGACCCTCTACACTGCGAGCGAGAAATCAAAAGGTATGCAAACAATATATGAACTATGTGATTTATGATATTTTAATGTAAACTGCCACGGCCCTTCCAGGGACGAGTGTGCGAAACGCGTACTGCCGCGGTCCAAGCAGGAGTGGTCTATTCAACACACCAGACTAAACACCTCTGTACTTTTTTATGGGGATATCATAGAAAACAAGGTCTACGCTGTGAAACCTGAAACAGTTGCCGTCTTAAAAGCAGTAATTGAATGTGAATGCGTGCAAATACTAGAGGAATCGTTTCGTGTTGTATGCGATGTCATTGTTTCACAGTGTCAGCACTGGCTGGACCAATACGGACGTGATTTTGAAAAGATAAAGTCACAATGCAATAATGTGATGTTTTTAACTTGGAATACATGTTTAACATTAAATTAATTTTGATAAATGCCAACTTTACAACAATTGAAAATGTGTATAAATCTTTTTGGGACACTCTAGATACATGAATGTAACTTCTGGTACAAAATCATGTTGATCAATATTGTCTAACAAGTTTTTAAAACTAATATTCTTTTCTTATTCTTGAAATTGTGCTAATTCATCATTTTGCACATTTCGCACAGAAGCTGAAGATTTATTTGTTGTGAGTTTTGATTGAAGACTTCTTAATACACTTGATGGCAAATGATTAAATACTGATGGGGGATTCTTTGGTCGTACTTTTCCTCTAATAACCACTGTTTTATACCCAGAAGGAAAATGCCTTTCACAAACAACAGTGCTCGTTTGTTAGAAATGTTGTCTCTAGGTATTGTCTTCAACAATCTTTCTCGCTCATTTTGGTTTTGGGGAAGACGAAAAAGACGAACCATATTTTCCTGATCATAATTGCCACGACAACCTGGCACACATATTTTTTTTACCATAATGAGCAAAGTTTTGGGGATGCTTAAATAAAAATTATCTAAACTATTATTTTATAAACAGTACATAGTGATTTTAAAACGTGTATGAACCTTACATTCTACGGTCTGAAAGGTTTTAACTTGAATTGACAATTTAAAATTTGTAATTGTATGAAGGTGAGAAATGATATTCTAGTGGATAACATGGATTAAAAATTATTAATGTCAGGACTAAGGAAAAAACAAGGCATTTTTGTGAGAAAAATCGTAATCACTCGTTATAGACAGAATACCACTCAAACGCGGCCATAATTCATGTTCGCAAATGTTCAAATGTTCAGACAGCAGTTAATCATGCTTGGTAACACTGTTGAAGAGATGAACACATATTTTGCTGCCAGGAAGCCAATAACTGAATATACGGTCTATTTTTCTAATCAGATCAAATTGTTGGTGTACTGGAAATAGAATTATTTCATTTCTTAATATCTTTTCATGAAATCTGAACTATATAAATTTCTATTTCCTCAAATTAAAGAGATAAAATCTCGCCATTTCCTTTTATCTAGTGGTATCAGCTCATACCCTCCTTCCAACAGTAAACACCATTCATACTTTATCATAGTTTATACATTAATATCATTTTTTTAGAAACAATTATGTTTAGACCTTTCTAAGTGACACAACAAAAGTAACAGTCATCCTAATGTTTTTCTGCTAATTCTAAACCATTAGCACGCCAAATGTTAAACTTGTCCATAAACATTCAGCCCACTGACTCAATCACTCTTTGCAAGCTTTACATACGATGTGAGGTACCCATGATTTTTCCTGATCTCCAAGCATAACTTCAAAATAAGCAAAATAAAATGTTTTTACTAAATCGTAAAATTTCATTTTTTTTCACCAAAAGAAAACAAACCACAAATGTAACAGAACACATGAGAGTTATTCAAGCATTCCCGGTTTGACGTTTCCGTATTCATTGTACAACTTGTTTCAGGAATAAGAATTGCTCTGATCACTTGCAAGTAACGAATTAAAGAGTTAAAATAAATTTATATAATAAAATAATGTTACCAATTGAGATCTCAAAGAAAACTGCACATCAAGCGGAACGAACTATATTAACTAGATATATTTTACTTACATAACAGCAGCGGAATTTCATGGAAAATGTGCCTCAAATTCTAAAGAGCCGTTCTTGCTAATACAATTTCTTAATCATCCTATCAACAGAAATCATGCAAACTATAAAATTTTACTTAAATCACATTATACATTTCTCTTAAACGAATCGAGTTTCATATAATAAGCCAATACATGAAAAAATATCAATTTTAAAAGCAAGAAACCATGACCTGATTGGGAAAAAACTGACTTTATATTTAAAATGTAGCGGTTTGAAGTTATCCAGAATCACCTAATTTTTCCGGACAGCGAAGCAAAAAACATTCTGTTTAACAGTGTAATAATTATTGCGAATATTGGTATTATTAATACTTATTGCGATTATTGACTTTATTAATACTTATTGCGATTATTGACTTTATTAATACTTATTGCGAGGATTGGCTTTATTAAAAATAATTGCAGATTAACATTATCATTCACATATAATTCCCTAAAGATTCTTAGCGAATGTTTTAAAAGTACCAAGAAAAATAGAAACAAAAGCATTGACACATCTGTGGAAATGAGTGATGGTCGCTTATCTGTCTTCAATAAATAAAGAGACAAGCGACCATCTTGAATACGAAAAATATATAAGAGCCAAATTGGCAGAAAATCTGAAAGGGAAACAATCGTCTGAAGGCCGAAGTGACAAAATGATGAAGAACACAAAGAGACATCGTTAACAATAACGATATTTAGTTTGTGTGTGATATGCAAGTGATGGTGTACACGTGTGTATAAAGAATCGAAAAAGGAGGAAGTCATGTATTTTATTTTGGGTCTAATTGCTAATAAATGTCAAAGAAGATGTATGAGTGGATGGATACATAGGGAGTGCCGATAGGATTGGTAAACATACTCTACTCCGTAAACCGTGAGAATGCCACAGGTCGAAAAAACCCATAAAAAATGAAGGTGTCGATAACATGTCTGTTTGCTTCCAGCTTCCCTCAGAAGAGAGAGAGAGAGAGAGAGAGAGAGAGAGAGAGAGAGAGAGAGAGAGAGAGAGAGAGAGATGATACTTACATAGCTGACGTAACACCGTTCAGAGCTAAGAACGAATGATTTACATTTGCGCCTATTTTCGTATCGTACGCTACTTATCAAGTTAAAATATGAATTAATTTAATCGGTACGCATTCTTCCAAACCAATTGTTATTGCACAACGCATTTCTGTCAGATAGAATTGGAATCGCCCGTTTTCAACAATTGTAGTATCTGTGTCAATATTTAGTGCCCATATATTTTGAAAACTCCTAAAAAAGAAGAGCGATACTGGAGAAATAGCGTACCATTTAAAAACGACTCTGATTGTTGAAACGTGCTCGCCACCCTCTCCACACTTTGCGTCACACCATATCTCAGAGAGGCAGTTTATAAATAGCAACACATTAGCATTCAAACGTAGCCATAATATCTTGACTATTTAGTGACTAAATTTTGAATGTTAGTAGCCCTACTATTAACACGAAATGACAGTGCGTATGCTCAACATAAAATCCTAGGAAAATATTCCAGAAACCTCAGTGTGCACACCCATGAAAATCACAGAAACTAACGACTAAAAAGATCGCTATAAACAAGCCCACGAGGATTCATACAATAACAAATTGCCATCGGCCACGTTAAACGTAATTCCCGTCAACAAATAAAACAGCATTGATGACAGCCTAGAACCTCCCGTCGAGAAATTACGACTTTATGTCGTCATGCTAGTGCTCTGTGTTAAATTACAGCATCGACTAGCAGCAACTACAGCGAGCCGCATCATAAGCATCGTAAGTAGCAGATTGCAAATAGACACCATACGAAGTGCCCGATCTCCACGTCAAAGCAAAACATCATATCCCGCCAACATATTCGTACAGCCCGGATGTCAACCAGAGGAAAATAATACCGTAATTTCCGCCACACGCGTAAACAAAAAGTAGAAGTACAGCAACGACAACGACAACGACAAGTAAGCAGGCTTACGGACTATTACTACTGCTAAAAACGCACACAAACAACCACACAACCAGCAGCGTGCGTGACCAAACGAACAAGCAGCCCAAACTAGCTATTCCTCTGCTAATAACGCACATAATAACTTTTTTGACCATAAAAAACTTTCAATTACATGAGGCAAGCTCGAGAGACAATTTTTACACACACCATAATTCTCATAGTAACACAATTAATTCG
>OY744516.1:21322125-21484625 GCA_963556195.1 Sepiola atlantica | reverse complement strand
GACCTTTATCATTAATTATAATACCTACTTAGATTTATTTCAGCAATAAAATAACATAAAAATCATTATTAAAAGAATAGAACTTTAATTACTACACTACTACAAGAACCCTTGACAAATATAAAGAATATATAGACAGAAATATGCAGAGATCAATACTTATTTGAAGCATAACTCATGCATTTGAATTTACATAACCATAACTGCCGCTTGACGCCTAACTAAGCTAACTTTTACATCAATGGAGGCGTAGCTATATATTTCAAATAATTTTAGAAAAGGCTTTTATAAAAAAAATGGTTGAAATAATTCATGAATTAAACATATCTTTATGACTTAATCTATTCTCAAATAAATACTTTTTTATAAAACTCGGATTATATATATATACAATATGAAAGTTAAGAATATATATATATATATATATATATATATATATATATATATATATATATATATATATATATACATAGTATAAGTGTTTAGTTATACAAACATTATTGGTTACATATGTGCATACATGTTTCTGTTGTACTCTTCACAGAGAGTCCACCTCTCCAGACCAGTCTGAAGTGGTCGACTCTCTGTGAAGAGTACAACTGAAACATGTATGCACATATGTAACCAATAATGTTTGTATAAATACATATTTATACTAAAGAACAGCTCTACTTGTTATTGAGCACTCTTTATAAACACTGCAGTTTCAACGGATTTACATCTACAGAAACTAATACAATACATGTACCATATATATATTATATATGTATATATATAATATATATATATATATATTATATATATATATATTATTTATATAATATATATATATATTATATATATATACATATTATATATATATATTATATATATATATATATATTATATATATATATATTATATATATATATTGCAACAAATACTGACTCAACGGATCATGGGTGGTGTAGTATGTAATAAAAAATCTTCGCTCTGAAATGTAAAAAATGTATCACTTGAATTATTCTTTGTCGATGCAGCGACCTGTCGTCAAACAGGGTGTGCGTGTTTTAATCACGGTGGGGGACCTTTAAATGAGGGTCATTCGCGTGACGCCATTTTCAATGGTGAGTTTTAATTAAAAAAATCATGAAATTTAAGACAGGCAAAAGAAAGAAGAATTTATGAGACGGTGCAGATAAAACACTTTTAGATTTATGAAAACCGGACAATTATAAATACGTCCGTACATCACTAAAACGAGGTTCTGTCCGTTTGTCTATCGGTCACGCTCCAGTTTGAAATGATGTTTCCATCGCAAAACGCGTAGATTGAAAGGACGTATCTTACTTGGAGAATGTTCAAGCATATATAAGTTCAGTTTTTTTAAACTCATGAGTTACTACTTATTAAGACCAAAAGACACTCGAGGATAAGGGTTAAGTGTCGGTAATATCATAACAACTAGTATGATACAATTGGAAATGCTGAATAAAATGAACAAAGTACTAATAGAGACGAATGCGGCAAGTATGAATTTAGTGGCTATGAGTCGATCATCGGAAATGTTGACGTTGAAATCGAGGATTGACCTGCAGGTAGGGGCCTGTGTTGTTAAAAGTATCAAATATTTTAATGGCTTCATCACGAAAGGATGTGAGGATAAGGATATCGTCAATATATCTCGTGAAAAGTATGTAGGAGTGGCAGGTACTTAATGCTTATCGCTCAAGTCGATCCATGTATGCGACAGCTAGGGGACAGGAAATGGTGGAGCCCATCGGTAAAGTTGCGATTAGCTTATATGTGTGTTGTTGGAATGGAACATTTGAAATGATGAATAAAATTAACAATTTAACGGATTTGGCAAATATTTATTGACGTTGGATTTGTAGACAGCCATGTCTTCGTCTGCAGAGAAACAGTACCGTGGTGATGTGTTCTATGGATGGGAAGTCCTTGGAAAGAAACCCTTTTCATGGAAATTCGGCCTAACCCTAGGCACACGGGGGAAGAAAAGAAAAGTTCTTTATAATAGTAGTAGAGAGGCGAGTTAATGCTGTAGATGTATTAGAAAGAAGAACCAGGGATTGCAGCTTATCATCTCCCGTGGAAATAACGATAGAGTAGAAAAAGACTAGCAGCGTCCTTCTGTGAGAAAAGGGTTGTAAAGAAAAGATTGCGAAGTCGATTTTGTAGTCTGTCAAGACAGAAAATAGTTCTTTGAACGCCCTCTTCCCAAATGTGGCAACAGTACTATGACTATTATATAGGTAGAGTTTTGCATTAGGAGCGATAGAATGACCCAACATTTTTTCCATCAATCTTAGCAACAGATTGAATATATATTTTATTCATATAATATATACGGCCATAAAAATATAGGGGGCGAGATAATGTAAGGGAAATAACTCTCTCTCAGGCACTTAGAAAGTGCATCGCTGTAAGATGGCTTACATTCGGCCATCATTATCGCCTAACCAAGTAACTAAAACTATTTATAAGCGATAAACATATCCAGTATTTCAGGTGATACCATCATAGCTTAGCGGTAAAACTGTGGTCGTGGTTTCGAATGTCGCCATAGAAAGCCATATATATATATATATATATATATATATATATATATATATATATATATATATATATATATATATATATGTGTGTGTGTGTGTGTGTGTGTGTGTGTGTGTGTGTGTGAGTGTGTGTGTGTGTATGTGTGTGTGGTAGATTAAACAGAAGTGAAAATTTCTGTTTATTCTTTCTCTGATCCAATTTTTCGAGTTGGCGGGCTAACGATCTAATGTTGTGCTTTAATGTGAATAGGAATTCGCCATATTTGCAAACGTTTCCGAGTCGCATGTGTCACTATTCAGCACGCTATTAGGTTACAAATTAAGACTGGTGAATTTATTACGAAAATCGATTTAGAACGTTTGAAAAAAAATGTTAATATACCTTCTCTACCCTCGTTTCGAGCTTGGTGAGTTATCGTGCTCGAATGAATGATGCTTCGATAATAGGGAAAGGAAGGCTATAATTTAAAACTGCGATGATGGCCGTGTTTATTGTTAATATATCGCGGAAGTCTTTTTTGTAAATGTCGAGTGGGATTAGATGATGGTAGATAGAGCTCTGAGGGGGTGGCATGTTAGTAGGCGAGAGAACTTGTCATATATGTATTATTTGTAAAGACCCATTCTCTCATAGATCATTTGAAAACATATACGGTATTACTTGTTTTTAGTAAACTGTTATTAGTGGCTGAGTTATTTTGTATTAGTAAGTTATCTGTTTTAGATATTTTATAATATATGTAAATCTAAGTTTAGAGTTATTGTCAATAGGAGAGATATGTGTATATATGATATTTTTCATATTTTTTCTACTTTATAGTTAGGGTGCATCTGGTTACAATATAATAAATTGATATTTTTAATATTATTAATATTATTGTTGTTAGTGTTTTAGTCATGGCAACTAGAGAGTGTTTGATCTGCTCATTGACGATGTGGTTTGAGCAGTTATCATTAATTAGGATTTGTTTAATGTCGGCAAGTGCCGTATAGAATATGTTGTTAGTAGATGAGTTTCGTTTGGCTTGACAAATAAGATTTTTTACTACAGCCATTTTGTATCCGTACGGGCATTCGCTTTTAAAATTAAGTAGGCTTGAAACTTTAATTGTAGATTTTTTGTACGGGTAGATAATGAACTTATATGTATCGGCTTCTATTTCTCTGTCAAGGAAGAGAATTTTATTATTGATATTTATTTCGTGTGTGAAATTTAATACAGAGTTACTTTTAAATGTATTTTTTTTATTAATGTTAAGTTAGCTAAGTTTTCCGTTAGTATGAGGATGTCGTCGACGTACCTAACATATATGGAGGGTTTAGAAATAATATTAAAAGTTTTCGTTTCTACGTATGACATGTAGAATTCAGAATAAAGTGTGTCCAAAGCCATCGAGACTCTATCCACCATGGTGTAAACAGTCCCGTAAGACACCTCGCTGCACAGCTCCCAACTTAGGATAACTCCCCAAAGTTACACCCTTATTCTCAGTAGCCCCTTACGTCTACAGTGGTGACCTGCCGTGTTTGAGGTAAACTATGATAAAAATAAATAAATAAATAAAGGCCGTAGAAAAGAACCTGAGCAGTGCAAGAAATTAGTAATCTACGTAGGATGTTAGGGTTTACTTTAAGTTCGGGGAAAATTGGATTATTACATATATTGTTAATAATTATGTGAATAGTTACGTATTCTGGATTGGTTGGTTTTGCGGCATATCAACCTATGTGGTCATTTAATGCCGAAGTTTTACTTTATTGGGGGGGGGGGGAGAGACTTTTTTAGCCTTTCCTCCCTTTTTTTATAAAATCGAACTAAGAAATTAAATGTTGTATTTATACATGGATAAGTATATTTGGGTAACTTTAAATTTCCTTAAATTTTCTTATATATCCGTAAGCCGGATCTCACCATCGGATGTAGTTTAAGGTCATATCCAGGACCGGGAGTAGGGTAGGAAAAATAAAATAAAAAAGGGGAGGGAGAAAGGGAGAGGGGCTGTTGTTTTTGTTTTTGGTTTTGTAGAACATAATTAAGTTTTACAAAAAAAAAAAAAAAAAAACGTCAATGTAGGTGAATTTCGTCTCAGGGAGCCACAGGGCAGCCTGATCTGGTATCTGGTATTCTGAGACATTTGTTAAAAGATTCTCGATGTTCAGAGAAGCTAATAGCTCGTTAGAAGGTTGTACTGAATGAAGTATATCCAGCAATTGTTTTGAGGATTTTACTCTGTAACTACAGGGGTAGATATGGTGTTATTAATTTGTTAAGGGGTTTTGCCAGTCTGTGTATGCGTGTGGGGATCTGAGATTAAATGCGCCGGAGGTGATAGTTAGGTTTATGTGTTTTGACATTTCAATACGTATAAGTTGGTTTATATTACCCGATAATTTTGTTGAACTTTATGGAATCGATATGTGCGTTATTAATCTAGTAATGTGTGTTTTAATTGATTATTGTTTAAATTAATTAATTTAATTTAATTATTATTTATTAATTAATAATTTAATATCATAATTTAATATTATAATTTAATAATATAAATATATTTAATTTATTAATTTAATTCAATTTTTATTTTATTTGTTTGTTTTAATTCATTAATGTTTTAATTCATTAATTTAATTAAATTATTATTTATTAATTTATTATAATTTAATATTATAATTTAATAATATAATTATATTTAATTTATTAATTTAATTTAATACTTTTAATTTATTAATGTTTTAATTGATAAATTTAATTTAATTATTATTTATTGATTTATTATAATTTAATATTATAATTTAATAATATAATTAAATTTAATTTATTAATTTAATTGGATTTTATTTTATATTTTGTTTTGATTTATTAATGTTTTAATTTATTAATTTAATTTAATTATTATTTATTAATTTATTATAATTTAATATTATAATTTAATAATATAATTATATTAAATTTATTAATTTAATTTAATTTATTTTATTTGTTTGTTTTAATTTATTAATGTTTTAATTCATTAATTCAATTTAATTATTATTTATTAATTCATTATAATTTACTATTATAATTTAATAATTTAATTATATTTAATTTATTAATTTAATTTGTTTATTTTAATTTATTAATGTTTCAATTCATTAAGTTAATTTAATTATTATTTATTAATTCATTATAATTTAATATTATAATTTAATAATTTAATTATTTTTGAATTAATAAATTCCATTTAATTTGTTTGTTTTAATTTATATGTGCGTTTATCGCGCTGATTTATTTATTATCGACTACTTGAAAAATTGGATTGGAATAATTACAAACAGATAATAAGAAACTTTTCTTTTCTGTTTGTTTAATCAAACATAAAAATACCCCCTCTCTGACCGAGGACGGACAATTTACCTGGAATAAACAAGAGAAGTATCATGTTGTCGAACACTACACCTGCATTTTCTACGTGCTAAGAAATAAATAAAAAGTTTACACATATCTCCTTAAGAAAAATGTTTGGGACCTATTTTGGACATTTTTGGTTGGTGTTTTTGTTAATCTTCGCGTTGTATATTTTTTTTACTTGTTTCTAATCTTAATTTTGTAGCGCCTTACATCAAGTGGCTTAATGTCTCGTCTGGAGCGATTTCCATAAAAATAGGACACAATAATTACGAAAGAGTCATCCTGCGTTGAAATATGGAATATATCTTCAGACGATAGCGGTAAATTTTAAACGAGTCCCTAATTATCCCCCCTCCTCTTACGAGGAGCGCAAAGTTAGATACAGGGTAAGTTTTTGATGCGGGCAAAAATCCAGCTCCCACGAAAAGGATTGGTAGCAAAAATAGAAATTGCTTCCTTCTCTGAGCGAAGACACTTTCATTCCAGCTCGAAATGCCGGTATTTAACACCAATCAAATCACTTCAGTTCACATTATATATTTATTACGTGCTAACCCTAACACCGAACGTTTACACTTATCTCCATTAAAAATGAAATTCATGATGTTTTGATTTGTTGTTTTTAAATCGTAAAATTTTTTAGTTGTTAAATTTTACTTGTTGCTAAGCAAATCGACACAAAAATACGAAAACAAAAAGTTCTTTTTGGCGAGATATATCACCACTAATAACTACAGTATTGAACGCATTTTCAGATGATACTGGTAAATATAAAAACTGTCCAGTGCATATTAGGCAACCGAAAAATTTGAAAAATGATTGAAAGCTATTGTACAATTGACTAATTTCTACACACTAACAAATGTACATAAAAGATGGTCGACTGGATCCATAATCTCTGGTTTCCTCCTTGTGAAACATTCACAGCAAGAACGCGTTTTTTCTTCTTTTCATCCTTCGTGTGACTAGCGTCAGGCGTAATTTCTGGTTTTAAAGTCTAGGGAGGTCATACCCACGTAGTACTTCTTGTTATTCGGTCTTTCCTTTGCGAATATTGTGGCTTGGTAAACAATACTTTTATTTAGGCATTTATTTTGTAGTGGACAAAGTGTACAATTTATGCAGTTACATCTTTTGACTTCGTTGCTAACTTTTTTCATTTCTATTCGGGTGATTGCTATTAGGGGTTTGTTTATTTCTATTTGTAGTGTTTATATTTCTATTCTTCTTAGTGTTATTTTTGATATTTTTTTCACTTTTCTATGTAATTTATTATTTTTTCCTCTTTGCTGTTCTCTTTTAGTATTTTGTTATTGTGTGCCTTAATTATCATTTCTAGGTTTTCGCAGCAGCTGTAGGACAGTTTTAGGTTACTTTTATTGAATATTTTATGCAGGAGATTGCTTGCGGGGAAGTGTCTTTCAATCAGATTTAGGAATTTTTTGCCCAGTTTAGTTTTTAACGCATGGTTATAGGGCGGTGTATAATAGATTTTATTTTTTTTCTTTAATTTTTAATTTTTATTATAATTATTGTAATCCTGTTTCTTATATTTAATTTCGGTATGATGGTAAGAATTATTTTTAGAGCTGTATTGGAAATGTTGCTTGATTTTTTAAAAACATGTTCGTTGCTAGAATTATTGATAAGTCTACGTTCGATAGAATTCGGAATATGATTGATGGGGTGATTAGACTTTGGTTTTACATATATTGGATTGGCGTTATCTTTTAGGTATGGTTCGTAAGTATTTTTTATTTAAGTTTAACGTGACATCTTCAAAGTGAGTTGTTTTTATCTTAGCCAGTACTTCTACTTTTAGGCCTAGTTTTTTTTTTATTTCTATATGCATAATTTTCTTTAATTTTTCTTCCTTGACTGTTGGAATCTCTTATTATCGCTAATCCATCATCTCCATATACGCCGATATCCGTATTATAAAATATATTTGTGAGTGTATATAAAATAAATAACCCTACCAGTATAGTGCCTCCTCAGAGTCAAGAGCATCCACAGCCAAATCAAAGGAGTTTATCATAGTTTTTTTTAATCCATTGGTCATCATTATTGATTAAAACTGATCTCTTACATTTTTTAATGATGTGGATTTCATCCTTGGATATATATGTATACATCTCGGCAAATTATAATGTTGAAGAGTTATTCTGATATAGACGGATAGAAATCCACTGTCAAATTGTAGGAAAGTACATTGTTTCTTATTTTCGATATTATTAAACCAAGCGACTGCTTCGGCAGTATTAACACACTGGTTTAATTCTAGGTCTTTTTTTTATTTGTTTGTTAATTATAGATAGAATTGTTTTACTAGTTCTTCCTATTTCTGGTTTGGTCGGATTAATATATATATATATATATATATATATATATATATATATTGTTTCATTTTACTTCCATCGAAATTCTCAGAAATCAATGGGCCCCATCCTGGGGCTAACACCTACTCTTTATATGAGGTACATAGATATTCGAATATTCTATTAAAGTTCTCCTTTATTTCTAAAACTTTGAGTTAGTAAAAAAGTTCAGAACATAAATTTTTCTTCTCCCAATTGACAAGTTAACTATGTTATAGTGTATCTTTATTGTGGTCTCTTGGTCTTACCAAATTCCCAGACAAGAATTCATCTAGTCTGGTGAAATATCCAGCTAGGTTTTGTTACTTGAGGTAACATCACTAGGAGAAGGTGCACTATTCCTTGTATGATCAAGTGTATAGCCGTGTCGATGGGGATCTTATTTGTGCTGCAAATACTATGTTATTTTGAATTTTTGGTCAGGGTTTACTTGTAGGGTGAAGTATTCTCATGTCAGGTTGCCCTGACAAACCCTTGTACAGAGAGACCGAAGACATTCGAGGAGGGTGTTAAGTAGGTTATTCAAACTCTCCTCTAGTAGGTAATTTAAACTCTCCTTTTGGTAGGTAATTCAAACTCTCCTGTGTATGTGTGTTGTTGGTGAAGACATTATAAATGATATTTGTGTACATGTTTAGGGCATTTTTGGCGTGTGTCTTGTCCCAGCATACGTAATTTAATTTAATCACTATTTATAAAATTATTGAATGTAAATATCTTCCAAAACTTTACTTTATTTAATACATTAAGATTTGATATGCATTTTAAAGCCAGTTTAAATGACTTTCTATTCGATGGTTTAAATGCTTTAAAATATCCGTTCAAATTTTGAGGAGTCACGAAGTTATTCATTTTTTTCAATTATAAACAAAATATTTAAATAGCTGACTTGTTTTGCTAGGGGGCGTGGGGGAGGGAGGCTTTGTTTATAACTTACAATTAAAGTGGATCACAACTTGTTGGAAATAAAGTCAGACTCCCAGCGCCAAGAAGCGGAAATACACTTTTGTCTACAAATTCTTAACATTTCTCCACGAAATGAAAACAGTATTCGAAAACAGAATGTTATAGAAAAATCAAAAGAAGCCTTGAATAAAAACCAATAAAAAAGAATAGTTAATAATTAACATATCCTTTTGCAAATGAATATGCAAATTAGTTTACATTATGACTTATATAGATCTTATAAACCTAACTAGTATATCAGAAGGACATGCTGCATTTGTATTGTGAATTTGAAAAACAGCGTTTTAATTTCACTGTAACTGCGAGAAATTACACAACTTTATAAATATAAGTATTTACACACACACACACACACACACACACACACACATATATATATATATATATATATATATATATATATACATATATATATAGAGAGACAGAGACAGAGAGAGAGAGAGAGAGAGATGTGTGTATGTGTCCGTGGCTGTTTGCGTTTCAGACATTTTAAGGAAATAAATAATATGTGAAATAAAATAAATCTTTGAACATTCATTTCATTGCTCCCTAGCAAGATCCGGTTTATTCGCTAAATAAAATATTCGGAAAAAGTAATTAAAGAACACAGCTGAAGAAAATAGAATATAAACCGACTGTGTGTGTATGATATGATATATATATATATATATATATATATATATATATATATATATATATGATTATATATATATATATATGATATATATATATATGTATATATATATGATATATATATATATATGTATATATATATGATATATATATATATGTATATATATATATATATATATATATATAAATATATATATATAAATATATATATATAAATATATATATATAATAGAGATAAAGAGAGGGAGAGAGAGAAGAGAGAGAAAGAACGAGCTGATGTCGCTAGTAGACAAATCGGCTTTCGGGCTAGGATCAAAATTTAGTATCTGTTCTGTCCTTAGTCAGAGGAGAAGAAATCCTTTTCGACTAAACCAATTTTTAATTTCGGTCCCTCTTCATGAGGAGTTGTATTTTTCCTCACATTAAAAACCATCCTCGTGTCTAACTGTGCCCTGGAAGTAGACGGGGGGGGGGAGGCGTCCAATAAATGGGGACAAACAGGGAGGATTTCAAAAAGAAACTCAACCTTAAATGTTTACCAATTTCACTCTCATCGTTTTTTTTTATCATCCTCCAACGCATTTCGCCCCCTTTTTAATCTGAAAAAAGAAAGAAAACTCTAACGCCGGCAATTCCATTTCTTTAATTCCTGCGCATCCAGTTTCGCGCCATTTCTGTTAACCCCTCTCCCTTCCGAAAAGCACTCGTCCCTTCTTCATCATCTTATCACATTTGCTAATTAAAGTTGTTTGATCAGAACGGTAAAGAAACCCATTCAACACACCACATACCTTTACACCCCCATCATTTTTTTTAGAGTATTTTTTTTTCTTGTTCAAAGATGCGTCCGCCTATCATTAGTCGTTCCGTCCATTTGTAGTGCTTCTATTTGAAACAACGTTTTAATGTCTTAACGCGCAGATTCTTTTAGATGAGTCAAAGCATCTGTATACGGGGCTCTGTCCGTCAGTCACACATCAGTTTGAAATAACATTTTCATTTTTCGATCGCACAGTAATTTGTAATAATAGTTTCGTATGTCTGTCATCCTTAAATCTGAAATAGTATTTTCTTCGGTCTGTAACACTTAAACTTAAAATAACATGTTCATCGGTCTGTAACGCTGAAATATGAAATAGCGTTTTTGTCGGTCTGTAACGTTTCTGTTTAAATATTATTCTAGTTGGTCTGTAACGCTTCCGCTTAGAATAGCATTTTTGTTGGTCTGTAACACATTTAAAATAGCAATTTCGTCGGTCTGTAACACTTCCGTTTTAAATAGTATTTTCGGTTTTGAATAGCGTTTTCGTCGATTTTTACCACTTCCGTTTGAAATAGAATTTTCGTGGGTATGTCACGTATAACTTTGAAAGAGCGTATTCGTCGATCTCGTGCGTCAGGTTAACGTTGCTCGGGATTGAATGATGATCTCTACTATGTACTTTTTTCATTTTGCTCACAACACCATATTACTTACTTTGTTTTTACCGGCCACCACCTCTCGTTTTCTGTCACGCTTTTGTTTTCTCGTATTTTCACAACTAATTTCAAATAGCTTTTTACGCCACTCTGTTATGCTTAAGACTTAAACAACATTTTCATGTGTTTCTCACATCAGTTTGAAGTAATAATTTCGTTGGTATGTCACGCTTAAGTTTTAAATAGAATTTTCATCGCGTAACGCACACATTGAATTAGCGTACATTTATGCTTTCATTTTTCTTTTAGTGAAGTAAATTCGTATGAATCAGAATGGTACAACTTTTGATTCTGTTGTCGGCATTCTTGCAGGGTGGGCACAGTAATGTTTACAACATCCTTAAGTGAAAGTGGTATTATGCAATCGACTGGATTTGAACTTGGCACACCCAGGTCGTTAATCAGTGTCGTTATCAACGTAACCACTGTAAACGAGAATTGGATCATTTAACTCACTATTGTTGTATGAACTTAAACGCTCTCTTTGCATGTATATTATGGTTAGTCATAATTGCTTATTGCTAGAAGGGGGTTCTAGTTACATTAAATATTAAATTGTTTTAACGCCAATACGTAGCTAAATCCAAATAAATAAACTGTTAGAAATAAAAATGAAATCGAAAAAAAAAAACACGAAGTTTAATTTAAATAAAGACGTATTCTCTTCGGATTAAAAATACTCTCGTTCCCAACTTTTAATAGAGAAAAAAAAAAGGATATTTTCCTCATGAGGTTTTCCCATAGCAGTTTTATGTACATTTATTATTAAATATTACATTGTTTTAGACGTCAATACGTGGTTAAAGTGAAATAAATTGTTTTCGACTATTAAAATAATTGTAAACGCTATTGATAATCTTCACCCATTCATTTTTTTTTATTATCGTTTATGTTTGAATTCATGCTTTTAAACATGGCGTAAATCATACATCTCTGTACTGTTTTATGCTCTATTTATTAGAAAGTCCAAATAGGTCAGTTAGTAGAACCTCAGACTGAAGAACCCAAGGGCTCGGTTTCGATTTCCGTGTTATTTGTTGGGAATTTATTATTTACTATTAATGTAATATTCTACATTTCTAAAAGTAGTTAAGATTTCTGATATTTCGGAATGAGACAAATTCCGCAATTTATTTATTACGTTTAAAAAAATTTCGGAATGAGACAAATTCCGCAATTTATTTATTACGTTTAAAAAAATTGTGACTGACGGACGGACAGATGGACAGACGGACGGACAAAATCTCTATTTAAATAAGATTTGTTTTTTCTTTATATTTTTCTTCTAATTTTAATCTTCACTTTCCGCGTTTATTTCTTTCATTCATTCTGATATTAGAGTTTCTTATGATTTTCTCTTTTTTTGTCATGTCTTTTTTTCTGTTAATTTTAATTTTCTCCATTTTCTCTGTCCTTTTTCACTTTCTTGTTTTCTTTCTTAAATTATTTTTTCGTTTTTGTTTGATTTCATTTTCTTTATATTTTTGGTTTCTTTTAATGTCTCTTCTTAATATTTCCTACCTTGTTTCTTTTATTTGTTTCTTTCTTCCTTTCTTTTACTCTACAACTTTTAAATTTTTAACTTTTACTTTTTAATTTTTAATTTTTTTAATATATATTTTTTCTTTGCATCAGCTCTCGGTGGGGACCATAGGCGTTGGCCGATCTTCCCCTTCTTTCTTATTTTCTCGTGGTCTGAGTCGAACCCATAGCTTCAGACCGGTAATTGGGGCTTTCAAAAGCACACGCAAGAATGGAGACGACGACAATGGAACTTTCTTCTAACATATAAGGTTATCTTGTCGGATTTTCAAAGTCATACCCAAATAGTATTAAAGCTGACATATCAAAATTTGCTTCTGACCAGTCAATTTTTATTTTCTATTGTTTTACCGTGCTATCTGCAATATAGTAACGTACTACGTTACAATTAATTAAAAAAAAAACATCACTTAGTCCGACTCAAATGATTTGTGATATGAACTTTTAAAAAATAAACACCTAAAAATTATGAAGACAGCGAGGGGCATAAGTCATATTTTTAATCGAATGATGTAATAGTCTAGTGTCTACTATACAATTAAAATTCCATTTCGTTTTCTGTATCAGTTTATAAACTAAATAAATAAACCTAAAACTAAAAGGACTTTACTGTATCCCAGACAACGCCGGGTAGTCACAGCCGTAAACTATATAGTTCACTTATCCTAAACTAATTCGATCCATTTCCCTGACTAAAAGTTGCTCTTTGCTTACCTACAATATATATAGCTGGTCTTACTTCTAAACAGATTCAAATCTAAATATTAAAATATGAAATCACAAGATTTAAAGTGCCTCTTTTTCCTTACCGGTTCAACTAACCCTTAAGTTCAATGGCTGATATTCAAAATGATAAAAACCTTAGCACTCGATCAGGAAAACATCTTTGTACTTTTTCTTTCGTTCTTTTCTTTCTGTTATTTTTTATTCTTTCTTTGTGAGTTTTCTTTTTTTTCTCTTTATTCCTTCTTAAGATTTCTCTTTCTTTTTCTCTTTTATTCATTGTTTCTCTCTTTCGTTTTCGTTTCTTCTTTCGTTTTTTATCGTTTCCTCGTTTATTGCTCTCTTTTCTAATAGAAAGATATTTGCATTTTAATCGCAGTTTCTAAGATCTTTTGCCTATTTTCAAAGTTAAATTCATTAAAGATACTTTCAAAGAACTTTTTCCATTGTAAATACACTATCGACATCCGTGTGCTATGGTTTCTATATTAAATGAGCTGTTTTATAATAATTCCAGTAACAACAGGACGCTTCAATAACAACAAGAAAAAAGCACTTTACTAATTATACAAAAAATACCTTTACCTTTATTATGAAACAATCTAAGTCATCGATGAAGGATGATTTATTCGAAAATGTAAGACAAAAGTTACAAAAAAAGAATGATTTTTAATAGAAAATACTTGAATTTTTTTCCCTTCATCTTACAAACATTTATTTATATATAATTTTTTCCATTTTTAAAACTTTTTTCATATCTTGACTGAGCTGTGAAACGCGCCTAAGATATGAAAAAAGTAAATAATTGGAAAAAAATAAATATATTTTTTTGTTTTAAGACGAAAGAAAAAATACAGGTATTCGTCGAAGTCAGAAAATGAGGAAATTAATAAAAATAAATAAAAAATATGGTCATGGATTGATGTTTCGTTAGCCCATTTGAATATATATATATATATATATATATATATATATATATATATATATATATATATATATTCCTCTTATATATATATATATATATATATATATATATATATATATATATATATATATATATATATATATATAGCTTTTCTCACTTTCTTTCTATTTTCCTTACTCTCTCTCTCTCGCAATATCTATCTGTCTGTCTATTAGTCATAAAGCACTACAATTTTATCCCCTTTTAAACAAAGCTCTCTCACCCGTAAACTACCCAACGCACTTTCTTATTGCACCCGGTCATTGGGATTCCTGCCATTATTGTAGGCGTGAAAATGTACGTTAAGTTTTGCTCAGCTGAACAAAATCACTGGCCCAATGTGACCCCGTCGGGATTGCGTACGGACCGTCCTTTCTCCCATGATTATACCGTTGAAACCATTGCCCACCCCTCTACCTACCCAGATACATGCCATCAGTTCAAGTGCAAAGTGCTACCTCCACAGGCACCCTATTCTTTGTAAATAAAGAATACTACCAATATTATTTCATCCGCAAAATTTTGACTTCTTTAATTGCCTGGTAGTGTTACATTTTATATTTAGATCTAGCATGTTTCTCTGACGTTATTTGGCATTGTATAATGAAAATATTACCAATGATCAATACATTCTTATCAAATTGTTAACATTTGAAAAGTAAGAATTATTGCATAATCACCCATTAAAAATCGGAGACGGTGTAAGTAAAAAAGAATATTTGCAAAATATTCGCACTTATTCGTAATAAAAAAATATATTTTTATGATTAAAGATTACCTTATAAATAAATACTGTGATCAAATAAAAGATCACCGAGATATAAAGATAGGATTATACATTAACAACCTCTTCTTTAATCTGTTTAAATAGGAATAATAAAAAAAGATATGATTTATACTTCCGGTTGATTACTACTGAAATAAAAACAAACCAAAAATATTTGTCCATTTTTTAAAATTACTTCTGATTTTTCTTTGTCAATGATATATTGTTTCATATCGTTTTGCTTTTTTTAAGAACACAGTATCCTATGCTTTCTTCATTTTATTATTTCTCATATGGTATATGTTTTTTATAATTTTATTGTTCTAAACACGGCTGCCTATATTTTAATTAATATATTGTTTCTTAAGGTTATGGTTATGGTTAGGATTAAGGTGATTTTTAATTATTGTATATTGTTTATCCTTCAAAACCGGTCAACTACAATTAATGCGGTTTCATAACAATATTGTGGGGTGGTGATCCTTAATTCAAAAACGTGAATTGGAGGTCCCCAGATGCCAAAGAGCTTTCTACTCCAAAAGCTTCTTTCCTCGTGCTGCAGGACTCTGGAACTCCCTCCCGGCTCCCTGTTTTCCTGACGGTTCTGACATGCAGAAATTTAAAACTAATGTAAACAGACATCTAGCTGCACAGCTCCCAATTTAGGTTGACCCCCCCCCCCCCAAAAAAAAAGACAAACAAACTCTTACCCTTTTCTCAGTAGCCACTTACGTCTACAGTGGCGGTCTGCCTATGTTAAAAAAAAAAATTATTGTGAATTGTTTATCCTTTAAAACCGGTCGACTACAATTAATGCGGTTTCATAACAATATTGTGGGATATGCTTTTTTATTTTATTATTTTAAATACAAAATATGCTTTATTTGTTTGTTTTTTTTGTTAGGTTTATTTATACGAATATCGCTATTTTAAATACATATTTTAGAGGGGTGTATCTTACTTTAGTCAGATAAATTATTAAAAACTAATATACTTTCGGATCACTTGACATATGCAGCTGATCTAGGCGTTGACCTGGGTTCAGTTGTGGATTGGCGCACAAAGTCTCCAGTTTTAATAATATTTACAACATTTGTTTAATACATTCTATACAAGGTGTCCCTAAAATGCAGGGTAAAAGTTTTTAATTGATATCTGTTTTATACTACTGAGTCCCTGCTTATCAAGGCCGAAGGCCACTCGAGAATGACGGTGAATGAGATGGTTAGTTGAATGATTAAAATGACTATGAGAGGATCGTAAACGTTGTATACAATGGACAACATTTTGATTACTTCAAAAGACAGCTCCACAAGTACTTTTTGACTTTGACTTTAAGACGAGCATGTTGTAGTCTACAGGGAAGCGGTTCCGTGGTAATGTGTTACACGGTCGGGAAGTTCTTGGAAAGAAACTCTGTTTATAGGAATTCCGTTTGGTTTTAGATACACAGAGAAAGAAAGGAAAATTCTTTGCAGTTGTTTTGCAGGAGGGGGGGCGAGATATTGAAGCTCAATTGAGCACCTTCCATGGAAACAAAAATAGAATAGAAAAAAAGCAAACTCTAGTAGCGGTTATAATACTATATTTCATCCGATTTCTCCTCGGTCAGTGAAACAGAGATCCCTCGAGACAGAGGCAAATTGTATTTTTTTTGTAAAATCCAGGGTTCCCTTTTTCATGAAGCTGGACATTCTCCGTATTAAAAACATCGTGTCTAACTCGACCCTCGTGGGTAGGCAAGTAAATATGAGCTAATAACATCTCTTTTGTGATAAAACTGAGTATCAATTGTAAATGTAGCAATTCATGGAAAGGAGTGGCGCCCTCCCCTACATCTCGATGTAGTAGCCAATGAATAAGAAGCTTTTTTTTTATTGACGTCCGTGTTTAAGTCTGTAATACCATTAAATAAACGTTTAATTTAGTCCATTAGACGGGGAATAAACTAAAAAACAGTAAAGTTAAAAATGAGACTCGCATAGGATTCAAACCAGTGCCTCTTAAAGGATGACTACCTAAGGTAGATGTTATCTTGAGGGCATTAACTAACGAGCCGAACGGTAGACAAAAACTGGACCTGTACAAATAACTCATTCCCCAAGTTCTGCGAAGAAATCTGTACTTACGTTTTTACTAGCGAACTAACATTGATCCCCTCGAAATTGCGTCGAGCAGCGAATACAGTGAAACTAAGTCCCCTTATTGTGTTTTTCTTTCTTCATTTACGAACTCCTCTTAATGTTTGGGAGATAAATCCCCAAAACCATACAAATATTCTTAAACTACATTAGCCAAGGTACTTAGATAAATATATTTCATTTTGATCAAATTAATGTATGGCTAATAAAAATGGAAAGGATAATATACAGTTTGAAGAAAAAGTAGAGATGCGCCGTTAGTCATTCCCAGGAAAACGCCGGGTGTGCCTCGAGAGGGTAAAGACAATAAATTTATCAAAACATTATTTCAATGAATATAACTTTATAAATATCCCCTCCCGCACTACCTATGCTGACTTCATCGTTTGGCCCTATGCTAAAAATTTAATATTTTATTTACTCCTCCCCAGGAGTTAGGCACAAGGCCAGTTTTATCTTACTCCCACAAGTAAGATGTGACCCAAGATCGGGTCGAGAAAGTGGAGTTTGAAAAGCCAGCGCTCGAGAGGTGAGCATTCTGGTCATTTAAAAATTGCCTGGGCAGCCCCGTCGGCATTCCCCGGTAGGGGCGCCTCAGACAGTAAGCAATAAACTTACTCCTCCCCAAAGAGGGGAGGCAAAGCATGGGAGGGTGGACCTCCTAGAACTGCACAGGACAGACGTGCAGTATCCATCGGAACAAATACTACACTTTGATCTTAGCCAAAAGGCCAAGAAAATGTTATAAAATGTAAAAGTCAAACTTTTTAAAAATGTGGTGTAATGAGACAGGAGCAGGACTACGGAGGGTTCCTCATTCAAGTCCAGGAAACTCATAACCAAAAATAACGGGTTTTTTTTCAGGCAAATAAATCTTATTTCAGTCACGTAACTTATTAATGAATGTAAAACTTTTTTAGGCAACGCCGTGTAAGGAAAGCTAGTATATATATATATATATATATATATATATATATATATATATATATATATATATATATATATATATATTATTTCATGTATCATATATAATATTATAAAGAGATATAGTATATTATATATCGATTTTCAGTATTAACTTCAACAGTGCTCAATACGTGAGTAGAGAGAGTCAGTTATGAGAATATATTTATGGCAATCGAACTACACAGAAGCGTCCTAGTTTCATCCCTGTAGGGAATCGGGTGCTTTAAAAATATGATCCACGCTAACTTTGACCCCGTGGTTAGAGTCAGGATCCGGGTTAGGGTTAGGTTAGCGTTAGAGTTAGAATTAAGGTCAAACTTAGCGTAGGTCCTAATCTGTGAAAGTACCGGGAATCGTAAGGTTAAGTGTATGGAATTCGTGTTACTTATTCTTTTTATATATCTACGTGGTGTTTAGTCAAGCTTACTAAAAAATCAGATTCACTGTTATTCTTTCCCATGTGGTAATGTTTTCAATAGCCAATGGCTGAGCTTATTTCTCACAAACGTTCCGCTGATCTTAACTAGACATCTTTTTCTTTTGTTTTGTATGAGGGGGCGTGCCCCTTTTGTGAATGTTTCGAATGGACAGGGGACATTATCTTAACATGTGTGTGATTCAAATAGTTTTATTTCTATTTATTTTGTTATTCGTTGCTATTTTAATTGTTAGTTTAGTTTAATTTTTATTTATTTTATTTTTATTATGTATTCTTATTCAAAAGTAATGTTTATTCTGTGTATACGGTTGTTTGCTGTTTCAATTCTACAGTTTAGTAGGTTTTGTGGATCTTTAAAGTTAAGAATTTACAAACTTCTCATTCTAAAATAATCTACACGGGTCGTCTAAATTTCTACATGTACTTGCTTGTCGTACTATTTTCCACTCGATTATTCGCGAGCGTCCGCTTTCTTTGAAGAAACAGTGATTGGTCGCTATTGCTGTTTTGAGTTGACGTGTTTTGTTATTGAATGTGCTTTTATGGTTGTAATAGCTTGTTTTAAAATCAAGTGATGGCATACCAACGTATTACTTTTTGTTATTCGGATTTCTTTGGCAAATATGTTTTTGCCTGGACAGTTATTTTGTAGTCGACAAAGTCCACGAGTTCTACAGTTACAGCTTTTACTTTCATTATTAACTTTCTTATTTCTATTTCGATGATTGCTATTAGAGTTTAAGTTATTACTATTTCTAGTGATTATATTTTTATTCTTCTCAGTGTTATTTTCGTTTAGTATTTTGTTATTGTGTTTAATTTTGTGCAAGAGATTAGTTACGAGTTAGTGTTTTTCGATGAGATTTAGGATGATATATTAGAAAAAGGAAATAGGGCAAGTAAAGGTCAGCTAAACCTTTGTCTGAGAGAAGCTCATCTTTTGACCCATGAAAATAATAAGCCATAGAATGTTTTAACAACGAGTCTCAGTTGTTAGTCAGACAGACTGAACACCACGTAAATATATAAAACAATAAGTAACACGATGAAACGCGGATATGTATCTTAATTGCTATTTTCATAATTTACTATATATATATATATATATATATATATATATATATATATATATATATATATATATATATATATATATACATGACATTTTCTGTTAGGCAAGCGAACCGGGGCTTCATTGTTATAGTTTCGAAAACTACCTTTTTGCCCGCTCTTAATCCTCAGCACATTTGCTGAGGCGCTAAGTATTTCGAACGATCAAAAAGATCTTTTTTTGAATCCGGAAACCGTTTTTCCATAACAATGAAACCGTGATTCGTCTAACAGAAACTGTGATGTATAGTTTTGAAATGAAATAATTCATATTGGCTATCGCAAAACGTATAGTCGAGCACTTTATTTGTTTATTTTAAACAAATTTCGATACGCTATAAATATATACTAGAAGAATACACGTCTCAGGGCAGGTAACATTCATTTCCTGAACACAACAGTTTTGGACTACTTTTATGTTTACTTAGACAAATTAAAATCAAGATATAATGATACTTAACCTCCTCATGTCTAGAATCCTTTTTCTAATTTTGGTCAAAATCCATGACATTATTCTAGAAAATGTCTTACATGTAAAGCTTAAGTTTAGCGGGTCTTTGAACGAAATCGAAATTCAGAGCATCTTATTCAATTCAAATCTGATACATAAAAATTTTCAAAAGAGAAGTTAAAATACCTCAAGGAAACTGGAATTTGAGGAATATAAACTACTTGATGTCTCATATCATTGTTTTTTAAATTCACGAAAGTCGAAGGTATCTGAATTTTCAGGAAGGGCTTCACTCTCTATTTACTCCTTTTGCATAACACTAAATTAAACTAAATATAGTCCACATTTTTCCTCTTACGCTTAGCAGCTGTGTTAAAAAAAATCATAATGATCGGTTAATTAGTTTATGAGTGAATCCTGTACATACAAATATATAAACACATAAACATACCTAATATATATATATATATATATATATATATATATATATATATATATATATATATATATATATAATATATATATATATATATATATATATATATATATAAATTTAAAAGAAATAAACTAAACAACCATTAGCGCTGTCCGCATTATAAATTATTTCGACTTGCTCATCAGACGCGTAAATAGAAATATTTCGGAACAGTTCCGAAATGTAGCTGTTTACGCATCTGATGAGACCCATCTAGGTCGAAATAATTTATAATTCGGACAGCCTTAATATGTGTTTAGTTTATTTTCTTTAAATTTATTCCTGCTCTGTTAATACGTACATTGAGCTCTTTTACTCGGATTCCCATCGAAACCATTCAACACTGCACACACACTATATATATATACAGTCATCAAAACAGCTGTATCGTTGTATCATGGTTCTACAGTTTGGTTAGATGCGATAAGTGTTTTAATGCTGAGATTCTACACACGATCGCCAAAGCATTTGCAAAAGCGATTAGCAGTTAGGAATCTTAAGTTTACGGCTTAAATCTTAATATGAACACAATTCAAGTTTAAAACCAATTAACAGAGGTTTATTTTGGGGGTTTACAAATGGTGCTCGTTCTATGGACAACAGACTTGCAGCTGAAAGACATTCGCCCGACCAAATCAAAACATAAGTCCAAACCTTTACCTAAGAGCCTCAGGGGCCGATATTGCTTGGAGAGGCACACAGGTTCAACCGACTCTTAGACGTTCAACTCTAACTCTGATTAACGCCCCAGAAGACCGGCTCTAAGTGGCTTCCCCTTTCCATCTCTTGAAATATATGCACCTTCGATCTGAAATCCTAAACATCCAGTCTTGATCTCATGCTTCCCAATCCGATTACCCAGAGACTGACTATTCGGATATCCACATGGGGATAACGGCAAGACAGTCCACTCTAAGGGAGTATCTCCAGACAATCTAGGAACATTCCTTTTCTCAAGTAGGTTGGTCTCAGCAGGAACCCCTGTTTAATTAGTCACTTATTTTATTTCACACGAAAAATATTTCTGGGTGTTTGAAATCACAATCAGAGATATTTTCAATTTCTTCTGTGATTTTTCTCTTGGCCAAACATAGCTCTCATCTGCAATAAGTCTGCCATCGCATGAACCACTAAACATGCTGCCTAGCGCACGTCTACAGCGAGAGAGATTATATTGCAATTTTCTTTTACATTCGTGCTACCGACTACTTACAGAACTCTAAACGAAGTGTAATGCTTTACGCCAAGTAGAAAACCGTAATTTATCTTACTAGAGATCGTACCCACGTGGGGAGCAAATATAGTCACGCATACAGCTATTTCTCCCTATCACTGCTATTTAGTAAAAAGGATGTTCGAGACGAATTTGACACTTTTTTTTTCGAAAGGAAAGAATAAATGTCATATTTTGGCCAATAATTGAAGCATTCTTAAAAGTCAAAGTGCATCTATATCCTTCTATCTTTCCCTCTCTCTCTCTCTCTTTTTTTTGTAGCACTTTTGCCAAGATCAGCCCAATCGAAGCAGCCTCCCTGAGCCTTCACCACCTCCTTTAGACGAGAGCTCCACCTGGAGCACGATGTACTTCGAAAGACGCCTGAACACTAGCTTGATCCTTTGTTGCTGATGTTGCAGGCAGTGCGGTTCGTATCTTTCCCAACGGTGCACCACACATAATAGTTCATGGGAGTGTAATCAGGCGATCTTGGGGTTGGCAGATGTTATAACTGGTGAAGTCGTTGAACTTTGCCCAAACTTTTCGGGTTTCCCCGAGGTATGACACGGAACTGAGTTCCGCTGCCACACGTATGGCTTTTCCGCAGCAATCTTCTCATATCACTTGACCACAGTGGAAGGTTACTCAATATACCAATCGGAATTGAATCCGTGTCTTTTTTCGTGGATTTTAGCGAACACGGTTTCAGTACGTGCAGTATTTTCTGCAGACTGTAGGCTAACAACACGTTATTCCGCGCGTTGTGTAACATCTCCTGAGAAGAACCAAAGCTTCTTCGGCTTGGCTCTGTGTTTCACCGTCTGAAAGAGTTTCTTGGCTTAAGCTGATTCTCTTGAGTAGTTGACACTTGAGACCCTTGTATGGGTTAAGACCATTGTTCAGGACGTTCTTTATAGTCGCCACCCTAACGCCCATCTTTCTCGCCAATGTCCGCATCACCTTCTCTGGATCTTGTCGCATCTTTTCTTGTAGCTTCTCGACGAATGTCGTTGTGTAGACACAGTCAGAACGCCTGCTATAATTCTACCTGCTAGATACTGTTTCCGCATGTTAATCGCAATTCTCCAGCTCACTTTTCACGACCTTCAAGGAATTCAAGGAGCATTGAGCCTCAGCTAAGATTTTCCATCTTTTGTATCCGGCGCGATCATCATGACGCAGGTCACTCTTTTTCAATAGGCCAGTGCTTTTTAGTCATCTATCGTCTCCAACTAGCAGACCAACTAATAGTACATAAATACAGCTATCCGTTGCACTTCACTCCTATTAAATACTTCATTTTGTTTAATAATTAATCACATTTATTAATCAGAAATATCAGAATATATTACAAATGAAAACAAAATATATATGAAGGGGGAAATACTTCAAATGGTTCTGTAATAAAATAATATAAAAGAATTGTCTGAAACATCCTGTGTGTATACATGAAGATGGAAAAAAAAAGGGATATTATGTGCGTGTGCGTGCGAGAGAGAGGGTGGGTGGGAGAAGGGAGGAGAGAAACAACATTGATGGATCCATGATCTTATCACAATTTTATTTTGAAGAATAAGTTAATCTTGCTCCGCCTTGCTTTTGCCTGTATACCCTCCCCCCCCCCCCCCTCGCACCCAAATTCTAAAGTTACTAGACATCGGCATTTAACAAGAAAGATACAGAATAAATCGTTTCGCCCTCGGAAGAAAAACATGACTCCAACGATAGGGTCGGTAGGAGATTCGTTCTCTTATCGAAATAACATGGTGAAACATTTTTTTTATTTCCTTTTCTTTTCACCGGAAACGTGTCAACAACAAGCGTCGGCGACGAGCAGCTTATTTTCCGCCTCATTAACGCCACCTTTGCCTTCGCGCTAATTATCTCTGACTTGTTCGTTTCGGCCTTGGAGACATTTTTCACTTTGTCAACAAAAAAACAAAAACAAAAAAGCACTGAAAAATGTCACTTTATCCTTGAACCAGCTCATGCTAAATGACTGATAAACGATTCTCCCGGGCATTATCTCCTCATTCGTGAAGCGTCTGGTTTATTGCTGGATCCCTGAGGGGCACCACATTGGAATATCTATGGATCCAATCATGACTGATTTTGCACCTATCTAGAGTGGCTTCGTTTTCGAGATGGATTTCGGTTCCCTGCGATAAACTGACGCCATGTCTAATCTTCTTGCAGTGGGAGATAATTACATAAATAGGGGTTTACTCCTCCTCATTCTTTGCAACAAGGTGTTTTTAGCCAAGCTCAATCTCTGATATACAAGACGTTTGCAGAATCGATGGCATAACTTCGGGATTATGTTCTATATATGTATATCGGTCCGGAAACGCTTGGTTTCGAGTAATAGGCTATTGAAACAAAAACTGTTCAACATTCTTTATTTTAAACATCTAACACGTATAATGTGTGTGATAGTGCACTGTTAACTCTACATAATGGATAGATAATTATCATCCCTATAACAGGATCATTGCTAAAATAAACCTGGGTGTGGTGTTGCCGCATGCACGTACAAAACCATAAAAAATTACAACAAACAGACATACAAGTCCTGTGGCTCAGAAGAAAGATTGGAGCGTCATGATCAGAAGAGGCTCCTTTGATAGCCAACATGTGACAGTAAGCCTCCCCTAAACCCCAAAGTTCCAGTATTCCTCGGTCTTTCCACCGTCCTTGACCTTTTTACAACCATTTCGTGTGGTACCCATTTAGGCTGGTGCAACCTTTTCCTTTTTTGTGGGGTGGGGGGAATTATGGGATTTCTATATTTACGGTTTTTCTAGGTTTTGTCTATTTTTACTTTTATGCACCTGTTCTGATCGTGTTGCTTTGTACGGCTGTTTAATAGCGATTCCGTTTCTCTGTGCAAGTACCCTTCTTATAGCCATCTAATGTGTTTTCGTGGGTGATTTCTTTGGTTAGTTTTACAAATCGTCCATGTAGCATCTCCAGTTTCCATTTTGATTTTCTCGCCTTTTTATTTCCTCGACTGGTATTTAACAGTCAAGAGTCTCAAAGCAACTGCAGCTGCGATGAGACTGCTTTGAGACTTCGTCGTAAGCTCCTCAAAACATAGTGTCTAAAAGATTCCATATAGTCACGAAATAGGGTAGATCACCATCAAACCATAACACATATTAAAGATCGATCATGGCGCAAGATCGCCTTTCGGATTTGTTGCTCTTATCAATTGAGCATGAAACTGAAGCTGATAGACTTTGACAAAATAATAACTGACCCTGCTTCTAGAATAGCTCACGAAGTCAAAATTCAATAAATCTGTTTGTGCCTAACTCCACGAGGAGTAAATAAAAATCTGTTTATCAGATAATCAAAAAATACATTTAAAAAATAAACTTTGTTTTTCGAATTGTTTTAAATTGTTTTTTCGATCATCACGATTATAAATCTTTCATTTATTTTTGTCCTCCACAAAAAAAATGTCAGATCTTATGAATAGGGGCTCTTTACGCAATCGCTCGCAGACATTATCTTCTCCTTTAACGGGGAGATCCTTTTAGGTATTACCTCCTCTATTTCGCAAGGGGTATTGTAGTATCTGTTTTGCTGTCATTATACCATCCTCCCAAGCATTACCTCCTTCTTGGAGGAGTAGTGTAGCATATGTTAGTTATATCATCATCTCAGTCATTGCCTCTTCATTTAGGGACTAGTGAGTGTAGTTCGTTCATCATGATATGCCCCCAGCCTAGCGTTAGATAAATAAACAAGCGAGAGAAGGCGAGAGAGAAAGGATAAAAAAGAACATTGCAAAAAAACGAAAGGGAAATTTTCGGACTACGTTTATGAACGCGTGTAAATGAGTGATGATCTAACCGTGTCGTTTTTTTTTTTCCTTTTTTCTCTGTGGGTTTAAAAAGTACATTTGGGTAAATGTTTTTTTTTTATATTATTATTATCTTGATGTCGGGGCTTGAAGTCTGGGTGTTTGCGGCTGGCGTGCACGTGTTTTCAAAGGGTACCTCCCAACCGGCTGAAAACGGATGACCTATAACTCATTTTCGCCACCTGCATTTCCTATTCGCATTTACACAGACATTGATGAATATACGGCGTGGATAATATTAATTAGTTTATTTCTTGTGACCTTACCAGATAACACACTTCCTGTTTGACTATCTATCTATCTATCTATCTATCTATCTATCTATCTATCTATCTATCTATCTATCTATCTATCTATCTATGCCCGACGATTCCACACTGAAGAAATTAAGGCGTTACGACTGTCAGCGGATGACTATATATATGCTTTCTATATCATACATATTATGGGCTAAGCTCTATAGCAAGGTAAATAAGAGTTTAGCGTAAAGTATTACTCTTCCATTCAAAATAGAGTTTTTCAGGCTACTAGTAGCGAAGAATAAAAACACGAAACAGACGCTAAAAGCTATCTTACTGGTAGTAGCAAGTGTCTTAGACTAAAGATAAGATGTCTGGTACTGTTAATCACATTTGCAAGGCATTTGCTAATCGGGCTTCAAATCTCAGTGTAAAAACACTTGCACTTCTAGCCAGATAGAAGATGGTCTCTCTCTCTCTCTCTATCTCTCTCTCTCTCTCTCTCTCTCTCTCTATATATATATATATATATATATATGTTTAAAATGACTCAAAGCTTCTTTAGACTATATATTGGGTATTTAGATCTGCATAGCTAGGGTTATTTCCTCTTATCTACTTGCCTATCTGGTACCAAAAGTACTTAAGCTTTTTTTTCTTTTAATGAAACTTTTATTACTATATAATTTTATTGCTAGCTATCATATCGCAGAATGGTTCTTGGGTGTAGTGTTTGGATAGTATTATTATTATTATTATTATTATTATTAGTATTATTATTATTATTTATTTATGTATATATTTGTGAAATTAAAGCTGACTTATTTCTACATATGATTATTGGGGAAGTGGTCGTTTGATCAGTACCACTGGAGAGCCATGAATATTATAACTGTCCTGTTATTAAATCTCTGAAACAGTTACATGGTAAACAGCTGATGATCCCCCGTTTTAATATTTCACGCTCAAGTTAAGGTACCCTGTGTTTGTTTCACTGTTAGATATTGAATCCCCTTTTTTGTTTATGAATTTTACAACGGTGGGTCGGCTTATGCAAGTGCTAAGTCTGCGATATCTTGGATTTGGTTAGTTTCTGTGGGAATTTAAACTGCATTTTCTTTCCTTGTTTAAAATTACTCAAAGCTATATATATATATATATATATATATATATATATATATATATATATATATATATGTTCTCACAAAAATATATATTTAAATATATACTTTTTATAGTATCCGAGAATTGTACAAATTGCAAGCTCACTGAAGTTGTATTATAAGCTACAGAGCATATATATTTTCATAGTTGCATTCTAATGACCATAGGAACAATCAATCCATAACCATAACTTCCTTATTTTCATATATCGTTGGGAAACCACAATAATACCTTTCATTTGTTCTTTCACCTTCTTTATCTTCATATATCGACTAATATATGTATTCCTATGTATTCATGTTTTATTTCGAATTCAATACTTCTTCGACATCTTACGCGCGTTTCACACAAAAATCAAGAGAAATGCATAGTCTTCATTTAACTTAATTGGTCACCAGATAAATTGTTCATTCAATAGTAATTGGAAAGGCATATCATTTCAAATACATGAGAAAGGAAGATGGAAAGAGTTCTTGAAAAACTGTGAGTCAAAAAGTGGAAAATGGTGATAAAAATCTAGGACACGCCCCGCAAAGAAGAAACTTATTCTTAATACTTGAAACGAACTGTCTCTAATAACCAAGATCAAACAGAGCAAGCATCAATCCACCCGAGATCCAAGCAAAATAACCCGAAAAAAACTGTGAAACTAATGCTTGATACGAAACTACAATTAATCCTCAAACCCATCCAGCATAAATAGCAGCTTCGCAGAAAAACATACCTGAGTTAAATTTTTGATTGAAAAATATTTTCTACATGCGAAATTAATTTTTATACATTTTTGCTCAAAAAAAAAATTAGGTTTAATTCCTAAGTGTTCTGTTTTATGTTTTCTAATAAAACTCCTGGAGACAGACACACGCTTAGTTATTATTAAGAAACAAAACCCCAGGACGATAACTCCGTTACTTACGTTACTTATCGTTACTTACGTTACTTACGTTACTTACTTGTGTTTACTTTTTTAAATTTGGGATCCATATTCGTAAACTGGGTTACTTCCGTTTTTTCTGAGTTACCGGAAGTACACAATTTTATCAATTTATATCTTCTCTTGTTGACAGTTTTTATAATATCAAGAAAATTATCTGCAGTATTAAAAATAATTTTATAAAAATATTTTATGATTAATCATAAATATTTTTTCTATAGTTAATTGATTATTAATTTCAACACGAATTATTTTCTTACTTTATTCAATGGGTAATGAAAATGTCTACCACGCGGTTACCGGTAAATGCTTTTTTTATCTGAATAAACATATGATATTTATACAATTGTTTATTTAATTCTGTTGAATGAACAATTTATCTGATGATAAATAAAGTTAAGATGAAAATTATGCATTTTTCTTTATTTTTGTGTGAAACGCGCGTAAGATGTCGAAGAAGTATTGAATTTGACCAAAAAAACATAAATAAATAAATAAAATATAAATATATTGAAACTATTTTCGTTTTTGAGACAAAAAAGAATTACAGATATTCGCGGATATATGAAAATAAAGGAGGTGAAAGGACGAATGAAAGTTACTATTGTGGTTGTTCAACGATATATGAAAATAAGGACGTTGGGGGAACAGGTGAAAGTTATGGTTATAGATAGATTGTTCCTATCGTCATTAGAATCCAATTAAGAATTATAATTTTTACGTATCATTTTTCTTTTTCGCAAATATTTATCTAATCTAGTAGTCCAGGGCTTAATTACCTATATAAACAAACCTCGCTGTTGGCGTCATAATACTTCCGTTTTACCGAGAACCGGAAGTTCTCGGCCTTATCAATTTGAATCTTATCTATAATTAACTAGATTAAGAATATTTAGTATATTATCTATAGTATTTAAAATATTTTTTATATATTTCTTTTTAATTAATCATAAATATTTTTTCTCAAAATTAATTAAGTAGTTATTTTAATTTCACACGTATTCTTGTTATCGGAATCGGTAATCAAAACATCTCCCACATGTTTTTTTATAAAAATCTGTTTTAACTAAATAAAAATAGAATATTTATGCAATTGTTTATTTAATTCTATTTTTTAGTTTTTTATATAGTAATTAACAATCATTTATCCGATAATGAAATAATAATTTTACGTATCGCATTCTCCTTTGGCACAATTGTTTATTTATTGTAGCTATCCCGAATTTTTACTTCCAACATGAACAAATATTTCTAGTCGCGGAAAAAACAATTTATATAATGATGTGATATGTAGATTTTTGTTCTATATCCCTTATTTTATTCGAAATTATATTTTAGTATTCAAAATATGTATGTTTTTATCAATTCAATATATTACTGACGGAATTATATGATTTTATATGAATATTAGTGCGAACACTGGCGAAGCATAACTGTTCTGTCACTTTCGATGGGGTGTGTACACTAATATATATATATATATATCACGTTATATATATATATACATATATATATATATATATATATATATATATATATATATATTAGTCAATGGTTGTTTTGTATAGGTATGTGTAAAAATGGCCGCCTCTTGTACGGACTATGCTTATTAAAATGGCTTATCATTAATTATTTAATTAGTTTTCGTGTAAACTTTGATTGTGTTTGAAAGATAAAAGCCTAAACTTAATCTCTAAACAAAAACAAAAAAAACTGCATATATACGTGTGGAAAATAAATTATAATGAAATATGTACTGAAAAGCCTAAAAATTCAGTGAATTTTGAACTTTGAAAAAATTACTTGTAAAAATCCCTTGAAAGATAAATATAAGTTTTTGGGAACTATTTCAAAGATAATTATTAAATCAAAGTCATAAGATACTGGATTAAAAACAATTCCCACATTTTACTAAAAATTAGCAAAATTATCCCTCAAAAGTCATGAATGAGTAAAATCCGGCGTCACATAATCGGCAAACGACTTTGTTTACCAATTGACTATCGCTATGCAAAGTATATGGAAGACAAAATGTCATAATTTATCATTTTTAACTTTATATATAAAAATGGTTTTGTAATAGTTTATAGAAGTTGAAAAATTATTATCCATTAATTTCTTTATTCTTTTTAAGGTTATAAACAAATTTAAGTACCCTTATTTTGTTATAATAAAAAGGAAATGTTTATTTAATTAAAATGAGTGTACACAATGAAGATCTTATTTTATTTTTAACTAAAAAGGTTCATATTTAACTTGGTATTAGTTTTTAATTTAGTAATACTCTGAAATTATTGATGACGTCTGTTTACCAATGTTTTTCCTTAGAATTTGAAATAAAACTTTTTTTTAAATGTTAAAAATTATTTTTACGTTACGAGCTGCGTCAATTTTATCATTTTTTTTACATGATTTAAAACTTTAGTTCGTCGATTTATACTTAATGTGTCGTAACGATAAATGACATTGATTCTTTTTAAAATAAAGTGTATTTTTTATTTTGAGTGTGAAAAAGTAAATTAAAGTCAATGACTACACTGACAATTTATTCATTGAAAAAAAGTTAAAACAGTTATTTATTGATAAACAGAATTCAATTTTGAAAGAAAATGTCATGTTTGAATTCTCTTTATTTATTAATCAATAATTGTTTTTAACTTCTTAAATATTTATTAATGAAAAAAAGACAAAACAAATACAAATCTTTCCAAATAATTGACGATGAATTGTGAAATTAACGAAATTGTTGAATCTCTAAAAATAAAATTTGAGGGCGGTGTAAAAGTGAGTGCTTGTTGGAAGGCTAATTCCAGCTGGTTATTACAGAACGGGGCTACCATACCAATCAAAGTGAATCGTTAGTAGAAATTATCCAATTTTTAAAATCCTTTTTTTAGTTAAGTTCCTGGGTCTAAAATTTGTCAATTTTTGGTTTATTTTCAAAATTATAAAAAAAATTCTTGTGTTGATGATGCCACGTTCATGTATGAAAGGGAAATATAATTATGTCGCATTTTTTATTTTTCCAGAAACTCTAATCATTAAAATCACATGAAATATCTTTTGCAATTATATTATATTTTTTGTGAAAATATTGATTAAACAATGCTTTATTCAATAATAATATCGGTAATTCAAAATATTAAATTTTCTACGAGTTATAGTGATTTTGTTAACACGGTATTTAGGGGCCTTTTTCGTAATATATAAAAAATATTTAACATTTTTTTTTAATTGTTAACATCTACAAGGCTTTATTTTTATAAAAAACAAAAAAAATTAATGCATTGTTTTTATTAATATATAAAAATATAACTTTAGAAAGTGTATTGTGTTTTAAAAAAATAATACATTTTTACTCAGATTTAAAAACAAAATAATGGTTTCATTATATTCCGTGATTGTTGATTAAGAAATATTGAAAATTTATTTAAAATGTGTTGATTTCCTGAATGTTAGTGAATTTTTAAGTGAAGGGGGATCAAAATGTTTTTACATTTTGGGAATCGGCCATTGATTTTGCACGTACCTATTTTTGTATGTTATAGAAATCGATATGTTATTAGAACATTGAAATAAGTTTCTAAAAAGGTTAAATTTTCCACAGAATTTAATTACACCGTTGAAACTTCTCTTCGATTTCATCTGAGGTCACGATGGTAAATTATAGGTTAGTTCCATGAAATAACTGAAATAGATTAAAATGTAAAAAAAATCAAAATTTATTTTAAAAATAGATTTTCTTCGTTTTATAAAACAAAAAAAGAATATCGCAATGAAGAATGTATTTAAGAATAGGTTAACATATTTAAATAAATCTATTCCTTGGTATTTTTTTAGATTTGAAATAATTAAATAGAAACAAAATTACCCATTTGCACTTTTAGATTTGCATAAGTTTTCTTTTCAGACTTAGACTTCGAACGCATTCATTTTCTTTTTACGGACAGGAATATCGTTTTCAATATAATACTATGAACACGTTAATTTGTGGTTTTATTTGTTACGTAATAATTTATTTGCGATGATGACAATAACAAATCGACTATTACTGTTGAAATCGAATTCAAATATGATTTTTTAGATTTTTTACGCGTTCTGTGTGTTTTGTTTGTGAAAGCAACTCGTGATTATGGCATCGTGATCATCCTGACTATTTTTAGGTATACTTAAGTCGAAGTATTGCAAATAAGAAATGGAATGTTACTGTTGTCGTGCTTTTGATACTGTTCTCTATCCGTATTAATATATATATATATATATATATATATATATATATATATATATATATATATATATATATATATATGTGTGAGAAAGATATTGTAGTTTACTTGAAGCATCGTGCGTAGTGTGTAAGAAGTTGTGTTCGGATTCTATGACAATGGAGTTTGGTAGAAACCCCGTGGATAGAGACAAGGTAATTAGAACAAACGACAACATTGAAAGGTTCAAATAATTTTCAATAATTAATTTTATTTACCAACGTGGTGTTTTGAATTGAGATCGTATCTGTGTTGTTGAGTTGTTTGAATTTTTTTTAGGTATACCTAATCTTCAGAAAGAGAAGCAATAAAAGATATGTGCAATCTCGGATGAGATGTGTTTTAACAGGAAGTCGGAAGTAAATGGGGAATTAATGCATTAGATCGGCAGAAATAGCTAATTATTCTCGTAGAAAATAGATTGTGAGCTGTCATATATATATGATGATGATTAATGTTGTGATATTTTATCAGTAATCGTTCTATACATATTTTGTGTTTCTATTTAATTCCAATTATTTATTTATTTAATTATTGTCAGAACATGTGCGTATATATAATAAGTAAGTCAGATATAAGGGACGCAACTTCTATCTAAGGGTCTCTGCAAACTAATGATGATATTTTTTTCACTTCTCTTCATTTAAAAAAATATATATTGTCTTTTTGTTTATTCATTGTTTATATATTTTTATTGTTATTTGTTTATTTATCATGTTTTATACACACATACATACATATATATACATATATACACACACATAAACACACACATAAACACACACACACACACACACATATATATATATATATATATATATATATATTGGAGACTATCCACGTACGCCCCAAGAGGCCCTCCTTCTGCAAACAGAAGGAGTGTCTCTTGGGGTTGAGTGTGATTAGTCTCTAAGACACAACCGTCATTCCATATAACATCACGCTTATTTTATTTTAAATTCGAACTTTTTTCCCATCATAACATAACGCTAATTTCATTTTAAATATAAAAGGTTTTCTTTTTTTTAAATCCCACGATATCAGCCTTGTAAAGTGTGGGCGAAACTGGTCGACTGGCAATTTTTTTCTCATCCCCTAAATCCCCTAAATCTTTTAATTACGAAAGATTCAGCACGTCTTCCCTTCATTATTGCGTTATATATATATATATATATATATATATATATATATATATATATATATACATATATATATATATACATATATATATATATACATATATATATATATACATATACATACATACATGTACTGTTTTTTGTTATCTCGCATAGGTGGGTCTCAGTATATCGTTCCGGCGCACTGCACGAGCGTCAGATGCAAGTGAAAGCATAGACCCACCATCAATGCATCTCCGTTGACGTTCAGGCATACATGCACACACTTATATATTGTTTGGTACTGGCTGTCATTTATTAGCTACCACGTGTGTGCACATGTGTCTGTTGTGCGTGGTTATACCAAACATTTACAATTGAGTTTCGCTTTGTTGTTTATTTTGGTATTTAATTTTCTTATTAATAGAAGATCTTTAAATCTAAGGTTGTCTAAGTCCCTTTTCGGTGGCTAATAGTTGTGTTTGTATGTTTTCATAAGGGTTGTAATTGTTTGATATATGTTTTTTAGAACTCCTTGCATATCGCACATTGTATTTGGTATATTGTATATGTGCAATTGCATAAGCTTGTGTTGTTGATGGGGCAATTTGGTAGAGTGCAGGGGTTGTTGTTGGGTGGTGTTCTGGATTTGGATAGGTGTTGTCTTAGTGTTCGTTCGGAGTGTGTAACTCGATGACTAAGTGTTTTCTGCGGATGGCTTTGCGAATGTCCGATGTGATTTTGTTATTAAAGTGAGGTAATTTTAGGAACCAGGTGTTAGATAGTATGTACTGTGGTAGTTTTCCATATGTACTAGAGTGGGGTCTAGAGTTTGTGGAGTATCCGTTTCGCCCGAGGATTTGTTAGAAGTGTCTAACAGAGGTGATTTTTTCTATTTCTTCAGTGTATTTGCTACAGATGCGGTTTGTCTCATTTATAGCATATCCTATTTTGGCTTTTGTAGGGAGGGCTGATCTGTAGTTTATGAAAATATCTTTGTAGGCGGAGTTTCCATAAAGATTCGTGTGTATGTGTCCTGTCTCGGTAATGTGGCTAGTAAAGTCTAATAGTGGGTATCGCATTGATAATGGATGTATGTTATCACTTACACCTAGCGCCCGTGCAGTGCACCGGAACACAATACTAGGACCCAACTATGCAAGATAACAAAAATGCATGTATGTATGCATATGTATATATATATATATATATATATATATATATATATATATATATATATATATATATATATATATTTGTGTGTCCGTGTGTGTATAAGACATGATAAATAAACAAGTAATAAAAAATAAACAATAAATAAACAAATAATATATATTTAAAAAATGGACAGAATTGAGAAAAAAAGAAAAGAGGTAACTCTACATGACTTCGAGATCCTTAGATATAAGTTGCGTCCCCTTACATCTAACTTACATATTATGTTCTGACAATGATTAAATAAATAAATAATTGGAATTAAATAGAAACACAAAATAATAATAGAAACATTACTGATAAAATAGCACAGCATTAATCAACATATATATGCCAGCTCACAATCTATTTTCTGTGAGAACAATTAGTTATTTCTGCGCATCTAATGACACAATCTCCCATAAACTTCCGAGTTCCGGTCAAAATAAATCTCATCTGAGATTGAACATATCTTTGTTTCTTCTAGGTATAACTCGAACATTCAAAGAAATCAACAACACGGATACCATCCTAATTTAAAACACAAGGTTGGTAAGTAAATTTTTTATCGAAAATCATTTAAACTTTTACATATTGTCGTTTGTTCTATTTACCTGTATATATATATATGTATATATATATATATATATATATATATATATATATATATATATATATATATATATATATATATATATATATATATATATATATATATAATAGTACGGATAATATGTGTTTCTTTTTACCTGTTAATTAAATCCTTGCTCAGATGATCAGCAGACTTAAACAAAAGACTATATATTTTCTATGAACTTTGCTGTGAAATGCGCGTAAGAAAAAGTTTAAATTTTTGAAAACATAAATAAAATAAAGGAGAAATTTAAAAAATAAAAGAATTACAAAAAAAAACAAAGTTTTGTTTGTCATAAGAAGAAGAAATGCACGTATTCACCGAAATACGAACATAAAGGACATTGAAATGAATATGAACATTGTAGTTTTAGGATTTAATTTTTCTATAGTCATTTCAATGCAACTTAAAAGTACATGTGCTCTTAATCTTGTAATAAAACTTCATTGGCCTTGCAAGTGGAAATATTTCGCAAAGTATACAGAGTATATTCCTAAATATATATTTTTATAAGAACTCACAAATATATATATATATATATATATATATATATATATATAAAAAATTCAATGAATTAAAACATTACAATTGTTCCAAGAATCAGAACATCAAGTCCAGTATGGCGTACGATCGTTTCCAAAACATTTTGGAAATACTTTATTTGATATGATTTTATAAATTTATTAATCTAATCTCACTTCATCAGAGCCTTTAGCAACACGTCTTACAGAAAGTCAGAGAATAAAAATCAAAAAGCTCGTTGTAGAGAAACATCCACAGACAGAAGGAGTCACCGGTTGACATGTTAGTAGCATAGGAGGGGAAATAACACAGTGGTACCTATAAACCAAAACACTGGTACATACAGTAGAAATAATAAAATATTTTCCATGGATTTACGTTTTCAAATTATGCAATAAATTAATTAAAAATACAAATTCTTTTGTCAGAGGGGTAGTGAAAACAATAGAATAGAAATGATAATAGAAATAAAGTAATAGAAAAAGAATAAGTTAAAAATATAAAATAAAAAATAAAATAATAATAATAATAATAAAAATAATAAATAAAAAATATAAAAATAAAGAATATAAAAATAAATAAAAATAAAATAATAAAATCATAAAATACAAAATAAAAATAAAAATAAAAATTAAAAATAAAAATAAAATGAAAAGTACAAAATAAAAATAAAGAAATGAAATAATTGAAATTAAAATAGAAATAAAATTAAAAATAAGAATATAAATAAAAATAAATTAGAAAATAAAGGTTGAATAGTATCAGGTTTTTTTATAAAGGTTTTTTAGAAAAAATATATTGCAAGAGGATGTGTAGGGTAAGAGGGTAGGAGGAAGAGTATAGGGGAAGATATGGACAAAGATAATTGTTTGGGGTAGGAAACACACCTTATAAAAAGTTATTGGGAAAGAGGCAGAAGTGATCAGGAAATAGGGAGCGTAATGAAAGAAGGAGTTTGGTTGGGACTATACCAACACCACTGCACATATAAGTGTATGAATATATATGAGATATGAGGGAGGGGAAATGTTTCTTATTAATTTCACTGTAAATTATGAAAATATATTTATGGCAATTAATCCTGACGATTCCCTACGGAAGTGAAGCGTGAAAGCTTCTGTGTAGCTTAATTGCTATAAATATATTTTCAAAACTTACTATCTAGCTCTACTCACGTATTGAGCACTGTTGAAGTAAATACTAAAAATTGATACATACAAGATTATATCCCCTTTTAACATTTTATATAGATACATGAAATAATATATATATATATATATATATATATATATATATATATATATATATATATATATATATGTCTGTGTGTGTGTGTTGCTACGCTTAGAAGAATATGAAAAGTATTTACCAAGATGGATATTTATCTCAAAACAAGTAGGAATTCATTCGTGAAAATACCTACATATATGTATGAATATATTTTTTGTATAAATACATATGGCATGTTAAGCGAACACATTTGTTTTACATTTATATACAAAAATATACGCTGTGCATATATATATATATATATATATATATATATATATATATATATATATATATATATATATATATAGTCTCGGAAGTTTCTCAACCATTAAAACTATATTAAAAAAACAAGAAAAAAAAAACTTATAGTCCCAAGTCTTCCAGTGGAAAATCACTCATGTAAGTCAATTTATTTTTTACAGTTATTATATTAGTTTATTTCTAACACTATTTAAAGGGATCATCAGTTGTTTACCATGAAAAACTGTTTCGGGAATCTAACTTAATTTCTGTGTGTATGTGTGTGATGTTTGTATGTTCTCTATATTAGGAAACGTTAAAGAATCTACATAAAATCTAAAACTGTATTCTTATGTAAAATTTACCGGGGTAGATAATGGAAGTATTCCCGAATTTCTAAGTACACCCCTAAAGGGGCTAGGAGGGTGTACCCCCTTAAAAACGAAAATATATCTTATATTTTAAGTCAGATCATATGTATGAAATTTCTTGAGGAAGACAATGGAAGTGATCCCGAACTTCTATGTGTTTTCCTAACCTAAGCGAGCTATAAGGGTCGAACCAACTTTAAAACTTCAAATATATCATATTTTTGATGAACTTTTTATCATATTTATAAAATTCTCTGGGGAATCGAATGAGCAACATTTCTACTTTATTCTCTATCTTCCGAATGTATACGTGCCTCCACCGCTAAGTGACCAATAGAGACAAAATCCCTCCAAACCTTCACATACGTATATTCGATGTTAATGAAATTAAAACCATATGTAGAACACACTAATTCAGAGAGTCTTCAAATATTTCATCTTCTTACGACTATATTAGGGAGAAAAACGTGAATGGGGGTAGTAAAAAAACAAATAAAAATAATATGGTGTAATGAGCATAGTGAAAAAGGTACATAGTAGTAATCCTTATTCACTCCCGAGCAACATCGGGTGTTCCTACTAGTATCAATATAAAGAGAGAGTGAGAACGGAACATTATGCAAACGCTTTAGATTAGATGAAAAGAAATATGATAACAAGATAAAACAAATAAGATGGTAAGCTCTCACAACATTTTTACATAAAGAAACAGTGCTCAATATCCCCAGAGCACGAAGATTAAACTAATATACATATTACAACAAATAGAGCCGGGTAAACAGCCTGGCTTTGTTCTGATTAGTGATCCTAAATTTGTTATGCGACCTTCTAAACAATTGATTGAACTAACCAATCTTTATTCTTTATTTTGTTATACTATGTAAGTGTGGTGAAAACCAATCAGATATGTTATCGATTATTATCCAAAATCTGACCTGATCAACGTTTGTTTCCCAAATACTTTTTCTTATATAGTTTAATAACACAAAATACATGCTAAAATATAATTTAGTTCTGAGATTGAGTTTTGTTTGAAAATAATTATATTTTAATTCTTCTAATTAGCCGTAATTGCAATTAATTGAAGAAGTCATTCATCTCTTTCTTAGCTATCTATATATTTCTCTCATTTTGTTGATTCAAATAATCTCTAATATATCCTAATGTCTATGAGTATTTACAGAAAGAGTGACATTCTTTTCAGTGTCTCACTCGAATTTACATAAGTATATCTGTAAGCATTACAAACATGTATATAGATAAGTCTCTTTATTTCTATACAACAATAACAAAGAATAATTATACTTCTATGAAATTATACTACTGCTACTACTACTAATAATTATATAGAAGTAAAAAAATATTTCTTTTAGTTATGCAAAAATGATTATGAATGTACGAATGAGATCAAAATAGAATCAACAGTGGTAGTAGTTGCGACCCAACGGGACACGGGTACGTCTAATACATTTCTTCTTTGTCATGATAGCGACGCTTGATCGTCTAACGGTTCCATGAAAATGTAGGGGTGGAACATTAAGACACATGAAAATCTCTTTATCTTTTAAACGAGAAATGAATAAAACCAACCTTGAAATGATTCTTAATTAGACAGTTTGCTTTTTTATTCGGTCTCATATCATTTGCGAGACCGAGAAGGGAAGAGAGAGCTTTTTATTTGTTTTTTTTTTATGTAACAGCCATCTTCGAATGTCTCCGCGGTTTACATCCGAGTCGAATTCTCCTTACTTAGTAATACTCTTTTCACTTCCTCGATAGTGTCATTCTTCATTCGATTCCCATTTTCTTCATTTCCGTTTCCACATGTTGACAAATCTATCCTTCTAACCCAGTCAGACAGACCTTTGCATTAGCGTGTCTTTGATCAAATCTAAAACCACTGCAAATATTTGACACTTCTAGAGTAACATATGGGGGAAATAACAAGACAACATATGGCTAAAAATATGAAGAAATACCTCCAGGAAAACTTTGAAAAAAGAACAGAAATTGAAATGAACATAGAAACCTTCAAAATAACTTTAAGAAAAATGGCAAACTGTCTACGATGGCAGCTGTCCACGGTAGTGTCAGGTTCGGGTAATGCACTACTATAGAATAAAATCAGGATATAAATACGAAGCAGAATCAATACATAGAAGATACTACCAAGCCTGCTGCAAAGAAGTTGGGCTCCCTCTACCGGAATGAAACTACTTCTCATATGTACCAGTACTGATTCGATGTTAAAACGAAATAAGTGGAAAGATGACGCGAGTAAAAGTCGAGATACATGCATGACACACATTACAGAGAGACTGATTACAGCCCCCAAAATTATTATCACGGTACATAATACGAAGAAAAATGGAACGAAAAATGAAAACGCGTGAAAACAAAAAAAAACGAGAAGAGAAACACTTACAATGATTCATTATAAGATCGATAAGATAATCCATAGAGGAGAATATACGGATATGATTGCGAAAAGGAGACTCGAAGGAGAAACGAAATCACTGCAGACAGCTGCTCAAAACAAGACGAGGAGTACAACTATATGGACGCCAAAATAGACGAGAACAACAACGAATGTATACTCTATGGAAAAGGAAACGAAACAGTAAACCATATCATAAGTGAATGCAGCAAGCTAGTCCAAAGTGAACGTGAAAATAAACATGACTTGGCAGGGGAGTAAGTTCACTGTAAACTGTGCAAACGACTGTAGTACTTTGTTTTGCTATTTACTTCACATAGTGTTACGGTGTGTACGAAAGCCCTAAGGATATTTGATGGTAGAAATAAAGGAGTTAAAAAGGAGAGTCAATTCTTCTCTAAATTTAACTGCTCACAGAGACATTAAAAATATTAGAGAGTAGTTGTCACAACATACGGCGACAGAGGGCGAATACTCAGCTTTATATATATATATATACTTATGGCAAGCGAGCTACACATGTGAACATAGTCTGATTAACTTTTTGTTATTAGAAGCCAAAGAATACTTTAGCGAACTTTAAAGAGTGTGGGAAATAAGTGTTTGATACAGTCCTTATTTACGTGCCTCCCAACGAGGGAATATTACACACAAGATCGGTTTAATGTGGGATCATCCAGATCCCCAAAACAGGCACTCTGGATGAGAAAAGTGAAAATTGCTCCAGTCAAGAAGCAGTAAATTGACCAAAGGGAGCAAGTGGGGAAATGTGTGAAGGTTTGAAATAGACAATAACAATCAATAAATTTAAGAAGTAGAATCCGCATTTATAAAAAACATTTGCCCATGAAATGGATAGAAGAATTAAAAATTTCGCAGTTAGTCTGAAGATTGACTTTGATGGAATGAAACAAAAATGTTTCTTTGTAGTTTACATGCCATAAGTTTATTTTATACGACGACAAAATAATATTTTCATTTGAGCAATGTTTAAGTAAATACAAACACACAAAATATATAAGTATACGTATGAAACGGGTATATCAATCTATCTCCCTGTCTGTCTGTCTGTCTGTCTGTCTGTCTGTCTGTCTGTCTGTCTGTCTGTCTCTCTCTCTCTCTCTCTCTCTCTCTCTCTATATATATATATATATATATATATATATATATATATATATATATATATATATCTTTCTTTCTCTCTACATATATATATATATATATAGAGAGAGAGAGAGAGAGTGAGAGATTTAGAGAGAGAGAGAGAGATTAAGAGTTTTCACTTAGAAGATAGATTATTCAGTGAAGACCGGGATTAGGCCAATACAAACAAGCTCGATGATACTAGATTACAGGGTACAGAGTATTTATATGTGATTTTCTGAAGGCTTACCAAAGCATTCCGTTCAAGAGACCAATCATCACAACAAAATACTTTTTCTTTCAAAGATTATTTATTTATCATATATATTCAAATTAAAGAGTTTTTTCCTACATGTGTTTCACTACCAAGCGGGTCCTTGCTTGGCAGATCATCATGGAAATCAAGTACCTGGAGTAAGTGTTTCAACAACCGACAATACACAATGTGGTGTTGCCTTAATTGAGGACACTTAATAAGAGTAGAAAAATAAAAAGATGAAAAAGAAAAAATAGAGACTGTCTCAGAAAAGTAGCTCATAAGATTTTCCTTCTCGTCGGGCGGCACAACGATGAAAAGTATCCCCCCAAACAAAAACCAAACAGTCAAAACACCGTTCACAAGTTATCATTCTTCCAAGCCACTGATAGTATGGGCATTCTAATATATATATATATATATATATATATATATATATATATATATATATATGGAAATTAAATAAGGAAAACCAAAAACTGTTACTTATGTATTGATTAACGTTTTGTCTTTATCATAAGACTTCTGAAGTAAAACACAAATACAAGTACCAAACGTTTGAAACACGTTGTGGTAGCGGGTGTAAGATTAAAATTGGTGCCGTTTGTAAAAAGGAATAAATTAAGAGATACATATAGATGGTGGCAGTGGGAGATTGAATTGCCAGTAGAGAGTGTGTATAATATATATATATATATATAAATATATATATATATATATATATATATATATATATATATATATATATACATATATATACATATATATATATATATATGTGTGTGTATATATGTAGATGCATGTATGTAGATGTATGTATTTATATGTATATATGTATATTTATATATGTATATGTATATATTTTATACGTAAATGTTTGCGTATTAGAGGAGCATTTCGTTTTTCTTTTTACATTCGCGTCCGCAAAGCTAACATCCGATTATGGAAAAGCTTTTGTGTAAGTAGATGTCTGGGGAAGTATGGGTAATTGTAGGTGGGTGCCAATGAGATTCAGCGACATTTGTTCGCCATATGTTGCATACCTTGTGAAGGCACGCTTTATCCCCCACTCTATAACATTCTGAACACACACACACACACACACACATACACACACACACACACACACACACACACACACACACACATATATATATATATAAACACACATATATACATTGTGTATATATCCTCACAGTTTTCTCTATTCATTTCCGATTGTTTCTTTCCAAAGTCAGAACATATTCCAGTTTGTTAACTTCATCCATCACACTTTTAAAAATGTTGGCATGGTGAGCATTATATATATATATATATATATATATATATATATATATATATATATATATATATATATATATAATTGAAGTCAGTTTCGTTCTCACAACTCTGTATTCGCCAATACAGAGTTATTTCCATCTATTTGGAACAAATAAATGATATTTTTGAAAAAATTACGTAGTTAAAAACAAAACAAATTGGTACGTGCACGTATTATATATATATATATATATATATATATATATATATATATATATATATGATGGACTTTCCCGTCGATTTCGACGTATGAGTGCCGCGCCAGGGGCTGCCCGCGCGTGAATTTGTAATGGCAATGGTTGCGCAATCTCCTACAACCGCTCTGAGTCGGCGTTGCTTGATTCCAATAGCAAGTAGTAATACAAGACGACTGGAAACAATGCCGAGAGAGCATATACAGCACCTGGTATTCCCAAATGGTCACCCATTTAGTACTGGCCAGGCTCGACGCCACTTAACTTCTAACGGGAACCGGTGTATCAACGTGATTGTGCCGTATATATATATACATATATATATATATATATATATATATATATATATATATATATATATATATATACATATATATATATATGTATACATATATATATGTATATATATATGTGTATATATATATATATATATATATATATATATATATATATATATACATATATATATATATATATATATAAATATATATACTAGACGTACTTGTTACCCGTTGGGTCACAAGCGCTACCAGTATTTATCTTATTTAGATTTAATTTGAAAATTCTTTAACTGTGACATATCTTGCATAATTAAAAAAAAAAGTTTCTTTACCTGCGTTACCAGGTTTATTATTATTATTAGTAGTAGTAGTATTAGTATTAGTAGTAGTAGTAGTAGTATCAGTAGTAGTAGTATTACTAGTAGTAGTTGTTTTAGTACTAGTACTAATAGTGTATATAAGTATTAGTATTATATTGGATGGTTATTATTATTATTTTTGTTCCCATATAGAAGTAGAGAGACTATTATTTTGTCATGTAATTCGCATACATTTTTGTGCTGTTTACAGGCACACGATATATGTAAATTAGATGGCTGTACTGAAAAAGAAAGTAACTATTTCTCTGAAGGCTCACAGGGACAACAAGATACAATGAGAGGGTGTGAGAGAAATACATATCATATTTTTGTTTCATCATGATTATTCAGTGCGGCTAACCATGACGAATGGTTTCACGCTGTAATTTGAAACTCTAAGTTCAGACCACTTCATGCTGTGATCAATAGTGTCAGAAATATTACCTTTGCGCCATGTCACCTGCAGCTGACATTAAAAAGAAATGATAGCGCCTACGTAGTTTCTTTGTTAACATATGTTCCAATCTATCGATAAGCTAATTCCTATTCATTGTCAAATGTAAATATATTTTCAATTATTTGAAGACTTACGAAAATCAGAGCCAATTTAAAATATAGAGAAATGGGAAATATGAGCTGGTTTTTAGTTGTTGGCTTTTTTTTTATTCTTTGTGTCTGCGCTGAATTGCTAGCATAAAAAAGAGGTAATATAACTTAATATAATGGAAGCCAATAAAAATTAATTTATATTACCATTTCTTCGGGTACTTACTAAACTATTTAGTTAATTAAATTTAATAGTAACTATTTAGTGCTCTTTTCGGCTTCATTAAAAAGGTTATAACACACACACACACACACACACACACACATATATATATATATATATATCGTGTATATATATTTTAAGAAAACTTACCAGAACTGTTCAATGTAAAATGTATATATATATATGTGCATATATATATTATATATATATATAAATATTTAAATATATGTATGTATATACATACATACATATATATATATATATATATATATATATATATATATATATATATATATATATATATGTATAGATAGATAGATAGATAGATATATGGTGTATATATATGTTACGAAAATTTACCAGAACTGTTCAATGTAAAATGTATATATATATATATATATATATATATATATATATATATATATATATATATATATATATATATATATATATATATATATATATATATAGATATATGTTGTGTATATATATTTTAAGAACATTTACCAGAACTGTTCTATGTACAATGTATATATGCGTGTATGTATGTGTATATGTATATGTATATATATATATATATATATATATATATATATATATATATATATATATATATATATATGTATATATATATATGTATATGTATGTATAGATATATGTATATATATATATATGTATGTATATATGTAAATAGTATAACTTTTTATTCATACAAACATTTTTGGTTACATATGTGCATACATGTTTCGGTTGTACTCTTCACAGCCAGTCAACCTCTTCAGACCAAAGAAGACAGAGAAAGAGTCTGAAGGGGTTGACTCTCTGTGAAGAGTACAACCGAAACATGTCTGCACACATGTTACCAATAATGTTTGTATGAATAAAAATTGATACTTAAGAACAGATCTACTTGTTATTGAGCACTTTTAATAAATTGAACGATTTTACATCAACAGAAACTAATATAATACGTGTACAATATATATATATTTATATATATATATATATATATATATATATATATATATATATCGTGTATATATATTTTAAGAAAATTTACTAGAACTGTTCAATGTAAAATGTATGTGTGTGTGCATATATATATATATATATATATATATATATATATATATATATTGTGTATATATATTTAAAAAAAAATTACCAGAACTGTTCAATGTAAAAAGCTCCATGACTGTTAACATTTAACAACAGAGCATACATAAGTAAACGATGGTATTTTAAATTCAAATAATCAAGTTCATTTCAAATTCACAGATTTGTATCTCTGAATTTTAAATAAGTTTAAGTCTTAACTTAATGATAATTTTATTGTATATTTTTACTAATTAAAAAATATATTATAATAGATTTTAATTAGATTTTGGATTATTTTGCTTGCATAATTTGTAATGTTGGTTGTATATTTTGTAGTTCTATATTCAAGACACAACATGACTGATTTTCCATGAATATGTCTTTTGACATCTTCAGTTTTTCTGTGATGAATGTATAAAACAAAGAGAAATGTTTGTTATCATTTAGCTTGAGTTTTTTTTACCGGAAGTGATATCATGGTCTTCTGATAAGCTGCATGAACGAAAGATCCTGGTAATTTCATCTTTATGCCTGGTTGTTCGTTTTCTGTACGAAACAGTTGTAAAGAGTTTGCACTGAATTATTTTGAAATTCGACAAGAAAAAATGAAAAAAGATTTGGTTATTAGAATTTTAAAATACCATTGTTTACTTTACGGAGATATTAAGAACAGACAGACTGCCACTTAGCGATGAGCAAAGTTCCAATAATGTTCGTCGAACCCTCTGGATTGTCTGCTGTTTATTGCCCGCTGTATTTACACACATATATAACTCAATTTCTCCAGTATCACGTGATAATTTCTGATGGCTGTATATGTCATTTAGCTATAAGCAAGGTTCCGACAATGTTCGTCGAACTCTCTAGACTTCCTGCTGTTTATTGGTTTACTGCCCGCTCTATTTAGGCAAGAATAGATCTTTAATTCTCCTGTATCACGTGATAATTTCTGATGATCGTGGGGATAGAATGAAATCTTTCAGAATCTTGATTTACACTGTGAACCGTGTTCGCGCCCTGTGACCGTCTGAAATTGTCACTTCCTACACTGATGAGGGCGTAAGCTTGAAACGCATGCGTATGTAGATATAAATAATTTAATATTCATTCTTAAATATTATATATATATATACATATTTATATATATATATATATATATATATATATATATATATTAAAATGTATTAAAATATTGAATTGAATTAACATCAACAACATTAGGCTCTTAGAGTATTCTTTTTCAAACATTCATTCGAATATAACAGCTGTTTTGTTTTTGACGTGTTTTTGACGGTGACTAACCTAACTCTATGCTTTTCTTCTCAATAAAAAGTTCTTTAACTTTTGGGTTTTTTATTTTGTGTATACATTTTTCAAAGTAAAATGTTGCCGATAATATTTATAATTCCGCTGTCGGTTTTTTTTATCCTGTGATGAAAAGAGTTTATCTTTAAAAATCCATGGATTAAGGATATGAGACCTCTTTGCTTTGAACTTCTAATGTTTCAATAAATATTGTATCTTTGCAATTTTTTTATTCTCATCTTTCATCTCTAGAATATATATATATATATATATATATATATGTATATAATATATATATATATATATATATATATATATATATATATATATATATATATATATATATATATATATTGTGTTTGTGGTCATTTGGTTCATAGATAAAACTACAGTGTTTATAAAATAGTACTCAATGACAAGTAGAGTTATATTTTGTTTAAGTTTTTATTTATACAAACATTTTGGTTACATATGATTCAACTGTGACCGTATTTAAGGTCGATCCTTATTAGGTCACTGACAGAGAAGGGGTTTTCTCCGTTAGCGGCCTAATTATGTTCGACCTTGAAGAAGGTCGTAACTGAAACATGTATGCACACATGTAGCCAAACTATTTGTATAAATTAAAATATATACTAATATATATATTTATTTATATATAATACTGGAAATAATATATATATATATATATATATATATATATATGTATATAATATGTATAAATAAATATTTATTATATATATATATATATATATATATATATATTTATATATATATATACTTAAAATATACACTTAATTTTATGACCTTGTAATAATATTTGCGTATAGATGAAATAATGATCATAATATATATATATATATATATATATATATATATATATATATATATATATATATATACATATATATATATATATATACATATATATATATATATATATATATATATATATATATACATATATATATATAGTCTCGGAAGTTTCTCAACCATTTAAACTATATTAAAAAAAACAAAAAAAACTTATAGTCTCAAGTCTTCCAGTGGAAAATCACTCATGTAAGTCAATTTATTTATTACAGTTTTTATATTAGTTTATTTCTAATACTATTTTAAGGGATCATCAGTTGTTTACCATGAAAAACTGTTTCGGGAATTTATATATATATATATATATATATATATATATATATATATATATATATATATATATATATATATATGGAACGAGAGCGAGCGAGAGTAAGAGAGGAAGAGAGAGAGAAAAAATAAAGAGAGAGACAGAGGAAGAAAGATAAATCGAAGGTGAGAGAGGCGAGAGAGAGGTTTAGGTTTAAGGTCTTTTTTTTCAAAACAACATGATTAAATGCATAACTTAAGGAGAAAAATCATAAAAAGTGAAAGTTCGAGACTTTGACGCGAAGTTGAAGTGGCGTTTTATGACGTAATGGCGTCGACAAGAATTGCGGACGGCATGAAGGAGACGGTGTTGAAGGGTGTAAAGGGAGTTTGGCGTCACCGAATGGAAATGTTCAAACATATAATGGTTGGGTTGTTTTCGAATATCTAATATAGATTTAAATATCTAAAAATATTCGCGCATCTGATATCGTCTGCCCACCATCTTTAATAGTGTTATGACCTATTTCCTTTTAGAGGAGAGAGTGCACATATACACAGGAAAGGATTGAGGATTATTAATGGCGTATTTCCTCAGTGTTCATGGCCACAGAGCGTGAAACCTGATGGTCGCTCATACCACCATCCGTCATTGGCCGAGGGTTGCGTGCGACTTGTTAAATGCGACCTTTTATACGTTGATGTCAACAGTGTAAAATAAAAGACCGTCTCATGTTAACATCATTATCAAGTTATCGCCTACCTCTTCTAAAATGATTAGAAGTCCGTAAATGCATCAGATGTAGAAGCAGTAAAAAAATCGTGAGCGTCCACAAGAAGCCAGCATAAGAAGGAACAAAGAGAAAAACTAGGCGAAAAGGAAGGGATGAAAAAGTTTATGATAAACCTAATTCTTTTCCTTTATTGAGCATTAGTCCTGTCTAATAATATTAGGTTGAGGAAAAATATTCAAAGTAGATCAGACAGTTTTCTCTTTCTTTCTTCCTTTTTCCTTTCTTTCTATCATATTGAACCAGTTGCTAGAGAAAAAAAGGCGGGGAGAGTCGGAGGTAGATAGGGAAAGAGGGAGAGATAGATAGAGAGGGGCAGTTAGAAGAAAGAAGTAATGATGAAAGTTTTAAAAGAAAGATGTTACACGCTCTTTTATAACCTCTTCCATTTTATTATCCCTGTCCCCGGCAACGCCAGATATGCTTGTAAGATATATTTGTTGCTGTTCTCTTTAAGCTGCGAGCAAAGTTCGTGTCACATGTATCAATAAATGCAAGGAATTATTAAAAAAAACAACATTAGAACAAACAAGTATTCTTGAAAACCAAGACCATTATTTTCCACGACCTTCTGCCAATGAGCTGCCACTTTCACATTTAATCAAACTACCTATCGGTCGACTTTGAATCGAGAACTTTCTGAAAGGTTTCTTCAATTTCATCGAAAAGGTCAAAACAGTGACTGTTCACGAAAAATCGCATACCGCCGGAAAGACAAGTAGCAAGGTTGAAGAATTGAACGGCATCTAAGTTCTGCCGCATCCACCCTATATTACAGACGTTGCGCCATCTGACTACGCATTATTCCGATCCATGCGGCACTTTATAAAGATTCGTCGATCTGTATCTTTTGACGATGAAGAAATCTTTTTCGCTTCAAACCCAAATATTCGTAGTTTAACAAAATCCTAAAGCTTGCAGAACGTCGTGGACAATGATGTTTATTTTGATGAAGAGCTTTTGTTTTAAAAATAGATTAGTGCGTAATAAATTATTATTTAAGCACCGCTGCACAAACCATTTTCCTCAACCTCATACTAAACCATTGGTTACCATGGGGGTAGACGCGTAGTATATTTTATATATCCTCGAAAATCCGTGACTCCTTGGGTTAACATTTAAACGTTAGTACATTATATTTTGCCCCATTATTTCCTTTTATTCATATTCTCCTTTCTATTTTCTTTTTTATTTAAGTCATTTATTTATTTACGTCATCCTCTTCCTTTTCCTTTACATTTATGCCTCTGCACCTCCTTCCACCACTTCTAATCGCATTGATTATTCACCACCAAACCTACACTGCAGCTACACTCCGATTCATTTGTTTGTTTATTTACGTCATGTATTGATTCATTTATGTCATTCTCTTCTTTCCTTCTATCATGCTCCTTCTACTACTACTCCCTTTTCCCGTTTTCCCTTATTATACTACCATCTTCCAACTATCCAAAACATGCAAAGTGCAAACAAACAAGGAAGCAACGATGTTCATGTAGCACTACGATGAACAAATACTATAATCCCAACAGATTATCAGTAGGCAGCTTAAGTCTTGTTACTTTGATAACACGTTGCAGTCGTTAGTTCGCTCCCCTCTTTATTTTCATTGTTGCATTTTTCTTTTTAATAACATCGGTTGTTAAAGTTGTTAATAAAGACGGTACACGAGCATTTGGAATTACTCAATGCTTTCGGGGGGTAACTTTATGCTCCTGTATACAGAATGCATCCATAATACCCCCCCCCCCACCTCTCATCGGGGTAGAGAGCAGCTACACTAAACAAGACCGCGTTTAGCTCATCCGCAACGTGTCACTACCGACTTCTTTTCTGTGATGTAATATCCTGACACGTAACCCTACTTCTAAACTTTTAACTTGTAAAGGAAATTTCCACAATTCTGCTTAATCTAACCGAATGGAAAGATCCGGTTTTACACAACAAAGTCGAATATCGTTGCAATCAGAAGTTTAGTAACAACAAAAGACTGAATGTCGAGAAAAAACCAGCAGCAGAAGAATGAACGAAGAGATAAACAGTGTTGAAGGTAACGGGTAAAAATGGACATATCGTATATAAAACGTTGATTTTACTTATAATATATATGTTTGTCAACAGGCTGGTTCCAGCATTATATGTTATATATGCTGTAGATAGTTAATTAGTTTGTTACTGGTGCAGTATATTATAATTTAGTTATGTCTGGTTAAGTTTAATCCTTTTTTACTTTACCTCTTAGGTGTCTTTTGTTTTGTGGTAGGGAGATTGATCGGTTTACTGGTTAAGTAGAGTGCATGCAGATGATACCCTTGCTGCTGGTTTAGTGTTATTTAACTGGTGTAGTGTTCAGGAGAGCTTGAGAAATATACAAAATTATAGCATATTAGAGGCTTCCGTACGTAAAAAGTCTGATTTTAGCCAGTAGAAAAAAGTACGGAAAAGAACGAGTGAAAAAGACTAGTACATGCCATCGAGAATGTGTCTATTATTATACTAAAGCCGGGTTCATTAATGTAAATGTACCTAAGTTTTTTTCCTATATCTTTTAATTACACAAAATACATGTAAAATATTCCTTGGTTTTGGGATTGAGTTATGTTTAAAAAAATGTATTTTGATTGTTCAAATTAACAGCAATTAGCAATTTACTCACCAAGTCACCCATCTCTTATAAGTTTCTGTCTATTACTCTCACCCTCTCTTACTGTATGCTGTTTGACTCTGCGATTCTTATTTTATACATAGCTTTTGTCGCACTCTCTATCTTTCTTTCTGTCTCTCTTTCTCACTGTATTTGTGTTTATTAACAGTCAAAGGTAATAAAATTAACTATAAAAGAGAATATTGGAATACTCTATTCTGAACAATAAAGAATATAACCGAAAATATTATTACTATTTAACCCATATTAAGAGAGAGAGAGAGAGAGAGAGAGAGAGAGAGAGAGAGAGAGAGAGAGAGAGAGAGTGTGTGTGTGTGTGTGTGTGTGTGTGTAAATGAGAGAGAGAAAGGGAGATTAGAGATAGAGAGCGAAGGTGAGAGATAGAGAGAGAGAGAGAGAGAGTGTGTGTGTATGTGTGTGTAAATGAGAGAGAGAAAGGGAGATTAGAGATAGAGAGCGAATGTGAGAGAGAGAGAGAGAGAGAGAGAAAGAAGCAAGAGTGATAGGAGGGCATATAGTGAACAGAATGATTGATCTTGGATTTTGTCTTTCATTTTAAAAATTAAACTGGCTTTGCAAACTCACTTTTTTCTGATTCAAACAATCCATCCTAAGCTTAATCAGTGACACAACGGGTCACATTTTTCAAGTACATAAATACGATTGTTACTGATTGTTCAATATCATCAGACTTGACTAGTGTTCAGAAGAGCTAGAGAAACGTAGCCAGTAGAGCATTTCTTAAATGAAAAAGTTTAATTTTATTTGGGTAATCACTATTACGGCAAATAAACCTTTTTGGGGGGGGGGGAGAGGGCTGAAATGCGATTATTTTTTATGTTTAATTGAACACAAGTTGTTATTTTCCCTATAGACAGGATGGAATTACGTGTTTATACTTTTGACAACAGTATTGGTGCATAAATGAATACCAAAGATTCAATAGGATTTGAACCCTGCATAGCTGATTCTAAAAGCTACGCGGTATTCAGTAAAGCAAACGTATAAATAAGCCTCATTTCAATAAACGAGAACTGATCGTTAGATACGTCCGCCTAATCTGTGTGGTTGGCGTTGGAAATGCTATTTAAACAATTAAGCGGGACAGACTGGTCATTCATTCATTCATTGGGAGGTGACAGTGGCCCAATAGTTAACGACCCGGACTAGCAACCTGAGTGTGCTAAGTTCGAATACAGTTCGTTCCACGTAAACACTTTCACTTAGGATGTTGGCAACCTTCACGTGGTCCCTCACGTAAGTGGCTGATGTATTTTTAGAAATAATTCTAGCTAGAAAGATATCGGAGGAACCCATGCCAACAACAGGATCATCTGATTCATACAAAATGAATGAATGAATAAATTCATTTCTTATGAATCTGATGGTTCTATTGTTGGCATTGGTTTCTCCGATATTTTTCTAGTTAGAATTCTTTCTAAAAAGACATCGGCTACGCACGTGAGGGTTGCCAACATCCCAAGTGAAAGTGTTTCTGTAGAACGAACTGGATTCGAACTTGGTACACACATGTTGTCAGTCCGTCTCGTTAACAGCTTAGTCACCGTAACCTCCCGGCACTCTGGAAAAAATGCTCTTCCCAACGTATTCGTAGCAGATCTACGAAAATGTTATTTTGTTCTTAAGCCTGACAAACCTACGAACATACTACTTCAAATTAAAGAGATTCTTAGCGAGAAACTTAAAAGCATAATATTCCATTTGACCTGCGCGTGTTGCAGCACAAACGCTACCTAAAACAGAAGCATGTCCAATCTATTGATCGAGCGAAAGATAAAGTCACTCCCACAATATTTGTGGAGGTATCTAACAATACGATCGAGACCTTAGCGCACACTTTGACCTTGTGGGGAGGCAAACTGTATAGAAATACTTTCCTCGACTCGACGTTGAGTAAGAATTGCGTTTTCTGACGTCACTGTTCCTCCATGACTTAATGACATAGAAAGTAACTTCGTGACGGAATGAACAAGGTAGGGTTGTAGGATGATGGGGGCAGTGTTCTACCCAGCCCCCTGGAAAAAAGACTTGTTGTAGCGCAGATAAAGAGGCAACGGCTGCTTTCGATTAAGCCTACAGACAATATCGCGTTCTCGCCCGTCGAGGACCGAGATTCCAACGAACGCTTGACGCCTGCAGTTCCTGCCTTTTATTCATGGCTTACAAAACGCCCACCCTACTCATACAAAACCTCTATCTCACCCGATCACACAGCGAATGTTTATCATTTTCATCCTCTATAACACCCTCCCCTCATCTAACCCGACGGACACATTAGTCTCGAATCTTTTAATATACAACAGTACCCTCTTATCCATGCTGAATATACTTATGTGTAAAAGAGAATCTCTCTCTCTCATTCTCTCATTCTATCTCTCTCTCACTCTCTCTCTTTCTCTCTTTATATATATATATATATATATATATATATATATATATATATATATATATATATATTTATATATATATATATATATATATATATATATATATATATCATTAATTATTTTTACGTACATAAAAGCATTAAGAAAAAAAACAGCGACGCTATTTCTATCGCAACAAAAATTACTTAACTCAACATTTATGGCGATAAAAGATCGCACATATTTCGGCAAGGTGTTATGGTCTGATGTTAAAACGTCAGACTACAGCGAATAATATCGAAGGGTTCGATCCTTGCCCAGGTTAGCCACGCTGATGACGACTAATAGCCAGAAACAAGTGTCCAAGGATTACATTTATGTGCGTAAAAATTAACTAACAATAATATATATATATATATATATATATGTGTGTGTGATTTCATGAAGGCTTACCAAAGCATTCCTTTCAGGACACCAATGATCACCATTAAAGATAGTTTTTCTTACAAATACTATTTATTCAAATTAAATGTTTTTTTCCTACACGTGTTTCACTACCAAGCAGTTACTTGCTTGGCAGATCATCAGGGAAATTAAATGTCTGGAATACTGGTTTCAACTGCCGACAATACACAATGTGGCGTTGCAATAGTTGAGGTCACTTAAGAAGAGAAGAGGAAAAAAATAAAAATAAAAGTCAAAATTAAAAAGCAAGGAAGAACAACGATAAAAAAAGAAAGTCCTAGAAAAGTCTTAGAAAAGTAGCTCGTGCATTATTTCTTCCACCAAGCCAACAAGCAAATAATCGGTCCCAAATACATTCAATAAAACCATAAAACCGGAACAATGTGCGATAATACACTTTCACGTCGGCCGGCACAATGATGAATAAATCCCCCCCCCCACAAAAAAACAAAAGAACTAAATCATTCAAGATAACCGCTCACAAGTTACCATTCCAATCCAATGATAGTATGGGAATTCTAAATCCAACTTCTCACAAAGAAAAGTTAACACAAATGTTCGTCCGAGTTCAAAGAGTCTTATTTCAAGGGTTGATTTATTACCCTTCGAAACAAACACACGACAAGTTGAATGTCAATCCCGCAGAAAACTCCCTTACATTAAGAAAAAATCTTAATTAGTAGATAGAAACTATTTATTCAAAATACTGTTTCTAAAAATATTTATTATTAAACCTATTCCTTATAGAAATTAATTATCTAGTGTCTGGGACGTCATTTTACATTTTGGGAAAATATCCTTCATTTAATTAACTGCCGAATTATTATCGTTTTGTTGTTTAACGAAGCGAAAAAAGCCTATCCCGCAGAATTTGTTTTTAAAAGATTATTCATATATCAAAAATAAAATGTTATTATAAAAAAGTTTTCTACAAAAATCTAGTTATTATTTTAAATCATTAAAAATATTTCCTTAACGGCTGTGTCTGTTTGCAACTCTCTGTGGAGAATATTATTCTATATTCCATAAATAAATGTTACTACGGAATATCGTTATCAGAAATCTATTTTCTATTTTGAAAAAACCTTTTTTTTAATGGACCGGTTTATTTTTTGTCAACTATACGGGAAAATATCACTCTAACTCGTTAAATGACAGGAGACTTTATTATTACTAATTTAAAATCCCGTACAAAATACTTTTTATAAAGATCCCATTGTTTCTATTTTTAGAAATTAAGTCCGTGTCGGCATGCATGTTTTTTAAATTATTTTTTCCTTAATTATTTTTCCCCATTCCTGTCACCCAATTGTTTTATTTAATTTAATCTAATTAAAAACTAATTTAATTTAACCTAATTTAATTAAATAGTGATAGCATCCAGGTTGCTATTTCTTATTTTTCACTTAAAATTACTTGAAATTCCCAATGCATTTCGTATAATATATCTATTTCTGAGAATAAATTGTGATTTATTATTTATTATTCCACTATCTTTTTATATGTAACAAAATTTCCCCCCTCTATTCCGCTGAATAAGTATTTACTATAGTTCACTATCACTGGGCCTTATTCCGATAGAATATTCCTACCTTATCACCCCCAACCTAAGTCTCGAGTATCCGCTAATAATTGAATCAAGACATATCTTAGCATAAGTACGTGTTACTAATTCTCATCCTCCATATTATACACTAATTATTGCCCCAGATTGCCTCAGGAAGTGTCCATCCTGCCTATCTCTGCTGTAAGTTTATACTTCCCCCAATTCCCCTCCTATCCAGGTTTTAGGCTTGATAACAGGTAACGGTTTCTATGCAGACAGCATTGTAGTATTTCCTGCCTAGCGTTCAGTAAATTATCTCTAGATGTCATGATGTGGTACGACTCCAATGCACATAGGTTGCATCTCTTCTTTTTGTTCGGTTTATATTTGTTAGCCCTCCCTAAAATTGACCATTTCAGTTCGAAAGGGTCTTGCCTAGCAATGAGGTTTCTCACAAAACGGCCAACAGAAGTGTTAGGCCTATCTATGTCTTCCCTATGGCCTCCCCTGAAGGAACTCATGTGGTTTCTGAATCTATCTTTGAACTCACCCCCGCTTGAACCGATATATGATTTCCTACTACTCTCTGTTATCACATCGCATTTGTAGACAATGCTTGAAACTCTACAGTCCCCCCCCCATTGGACAGATGTTAGAAGCTCTGCAGTTACAGTTGTGTGCTGGGCCGTTGCTGGATGTTCTACTACTATGGATATTTATAATGGAGGTTCTCACTGAACTGGTGTTACTGGGATCACCACCAGAAGAGAACATGGCTTCCCTTGTTTTAGTTATCTTAGAATTATTATATCCTATGATGGATGTGGCTATATTTCTACAGGTTGAATAAGACAGTTTTACAGTATTTTTGTTAATGATTCCCCCCAATCTGCTATCCCTTGGAAAGTTTTTTTCCACTATGCTATAAAAAATCTTTGGGATATTAGTCTTAATATGCTGGCTATAGGGGGGGTTGAACCATGTAGTGGTCCTTCTCCTATTTTTCTTCCTACCTTCCCCCCCGGTTTGGGTAGCATGTGAGTTCAATTCGTTACTTCCAACTTCACGAATATTATCATCAACCGGTTCCCTCCCTACCTGGTTTACATTACCGTGGGATACACCAGGTCTCCTATTTCTAGCTTTTGCCCATTGCCCTATTATATGAAACCATTGATCGAGAGGCAATCGGTCTCCCGTTTAGTCCCCCATTCCCAACCGAAGGAGGCACAAGGTAATTCATTCTTTCCTTGTATCCTGATCTGTTTAAAGCTTCATTGTAGAATTGCTTACTGCTGTCGAATATTTGTTGATTCTTGGACAGCTTAGATATCCTACTCGATATTGCAGGAATAATGTCTCTTTTCACCATCGGTGGGTGATTCGATTTAGCGTCGATATAGTAGAGTGTGTGGTTGGGCTTGTGATAAGGTTCATATGTGTTGTTGCATAGATCAAGCGTAATATCCAAAAAATTGACCCTCCGGTAGTTTATATCTATAGTTATGCTAAGTTGTATTGAGCTGAAGAATATGTTGAGTTTTTTCTTCTTAGTTTCAAGATTCCTTATACTTGTGTTGACAAAGAATAAAGCGTCGTCCCTATATAGACCGCCCGCCAGTTCAGGTATTTTCATACAAATTTCTCTGAGGGTATATATCCCTACCAGGTCAGTAACCTGCGCTGAGTCCGGTGACCTCATAGTAATATCGAAATTGTTTTCCCTATCCTTTCTAGTCCATAACTTATCATTGTAGGATATTAGTGTCCTTCTGGCTAGTCTAATTATATCCATCTCTAAGTTTGTAATGTTGGATTCGTTTCTAGCCATGGTAAGCGCCTTTTCAAGTAAAGTAGAGGATATGGAGGGATAGTATGAATCTATATCAAACATTATAAATTTACTTTGATTAGTAATGTGTAATTCTTTATACCAACTTAGCACTTCTTCTGATGAGGTCCACAGATTCAATTGAGTTCTGCGTTTAATTCCTGGCAATATTCTGTCTAGTATTTTTTTGCTGATTACACCCATGTCGGAAATACACGGCGAGATCAGTCTAATGGATGGGTTATTACTAAAATCTGGCTTATGATCCTTAAGAGTGAAACGAGGGCATTTAGGGGTATAGATCTCAACATTACCTTCTATACCAATCTCAGAGCAGATCTTAAGAGCGGCCAAGTTAATATTCTGTAACACCCCGTTCCCTACGGTCTTGTAGTTTTTATTCAGTTCCTTCAGGATTAGGTTGTTGTATGTTTCCATATTCATTCATTTAACTGCTTGGTAGTGAAACACGTGTAGGAAAAAACATTTAATTTGAATAAATAGTATTTGTAAGAAAAAATATCTTTAATGGTGATCATTGGTGTCCTGAAAGGAATGCTTTGGTAAGCCTTCATGAAATCACATATAAATGCTCTGTACTCTGTAATCGAGTATCATCGAGCTTGTTTTTTATTGGAACAACCCCGGTCTTCACTGAATGATCTATTTTATAAGTGAAAAATCTAAATATATATATATATATATATATATATATATATATATATATATATATATATATATATAACGACACGTACTATTAATGAAATATTATTTACTGCTTAGGAAGTTGGAAAATTCTATTTAAAAAAGCAGTACTGTTTCTGTCGTCAGTAAACGAAAATAACAACAACTGCGTAAAAACCCCGTTTATTGTTGTTGTCGAATCACTGTCCCTCTGTTCCCTGTACCGCATGCTGAATTCCATGTTAGTTGACGGCGGCCAAGAGTTAAGAGACTTGACTACGAATCAGTGGCGATTTGTAAACAAGGTTCATGCCCGCTGACCGACGTGAATTAACATCTTTACACTGAAAATTGCGTAAGAATGAAACATTGATGTCTGTAGGCAATAATAATTAATATTTACTCAAATATATATATATATATATATATATATATATATATATATATATATATATATATATATATATATATTACTCCCTCGTCAGTCACAGTAATGTGTGTAATGCTTAGGTAATTTCTCCTTAAACAGCCGGTATCAATCAATGTCTAATCTAATATTCACCGTATTGTATAGTATTACACATAGTAAATGCATTATGCTCTTTCAAACGTAAATCCGTTTTGTTACTTTTCAACTACATAATTATATAGATGGTTGGACACCAATTTGGGTGCTTTGAGGAGTGTTGATTTACTCCTGAATTATCACTACTTCCAGATTCACTCTGACCTAGTACATGTCAGAGCCTCATCTATGAATAAAAGAGAATGCATCGTTTACAGACCCACATCTACGAAATTACCTATGAATCAGCCGACTAACAGCAAAATCCCATCCCTTCATTGTATAGCTGGGAAATTTCTTACTCAAATAGCATCTTTCCTCGGACAGCTTGGTTTAGGAATTCCTTTCCTACTCCCTGTTTTCCCAACCATACCAACATAGAAAAATTTAAATGCAATGTGAACAAACTCTGATGCCTATTCTAACCTGAACTGTCCTGAGTATGACATGGAACTACATCCGATGGTATACACATACATTTACATCATGAATAAGGCAAATGTTATTAAATAACAGTTTTTTTTTCAATTCTCCGAATAATTCATTTTGTATTCCAACCAAATTTGTGCATATAAGTTCCATGAGTTTCTTGTTCCATATTTTCGCAAGCATTTCTAATTTGATTGCCTGATGATGATGATGATGATGATGATTTGAGTAATCAAATTGAAAGTGCTTGTGAAAATATGGAACAAGAACCCCATGGAATAATAAACCCATACACCAATTTACACTGTTTAATATTTATACGCCTATACAAAAACATCTACAAAGCAATCGTATACAAAACACATGTATGGTTTTGGTATAACATGATCCAATTATTCATGACGTACCGTAAAAAACAACCATAATACGATAAAACAGATATAGTACGGCTTTGCTTACATCCATTTAAGATGTGAAAAACAAATTTGAGATTGATCCAGTGATTAAATGGTAAATTATGAAGAAACCTCCCATTTCTAACCGTGACTCTAAAACATGTCGATTGTATAGATGAGAAACTGACTATTGTCACATACACTCCAGCTCATTGATTTTTTTGAATCTCACGTCTGAAATCTTAAGTAGGTTCTATCACAATAAAAATACTTACTTTACCACCCTTAATGTAAATGTCCTTTAATTTAAGGCTTAAGCTTCAGAGATCTAAATAAGAAATTAAACTTCAGGGAATCTTGCTTCATTTGTGTCTAATGATTATAGATCAAATTCAATCGGAATCTGATATATTTGAATTTTCAAATACAAAGTTGTGCTTATATTATGCTTCCCCCTGCAAAACGGTGGAATACTTCAAAGAAACTGAAATTAAATGTTGTCTAATAACTATATTTAAAATTTTACAAAACTCGTAATTTTCACGGAAGGTTTCCACCCTCTTTTGCATGAAACTAAATTAAACTAAATATAGCCCATATCTGAATCCCTTACGCCGAGGAGCTGTATTCCAAAATTCATAATGATATATATATATATATATATATATATATATATATATATAAATATACATACCAACTACCACCAAAGCCCCAAAAGCTTGCTCACCGCGTTGAGAACATTACTATGAAAATTACAAAATACGAAAATTCCGTGGTATTAGACCAAACTTGTATATACATATATATATATATATATATATATATATATAGAGAGAGAGAGAGAGAGAGAGAGGGGGGGGTAGAGTCTGGGTTGACACTGTGGCAGGGGTTCGAACCGTGTGACCTTCCGAGATTTTCATCCCTGCACTGATGAGAGCGGAAGCTTGAAACGCTAGCGTATGTAGGTAAAAATAATTTAATATTATTTATTTAAAATTAATATATATATATATATATATATATATATATATATATATATATATATATATATATATATATATATATAATACTTTATTATTACCAATAATCCCCCCCTCAACGAGACTTTTAGATAGGATGAACCTAGTATATGAATTCAAATGTCCATTAGAAAACTGTGTCTCTGACAGCGAAAAAATAAATATACGTTGGCTTAACTACTACAACTTTGTCGAGGAGGTATACAATGCATTTATCCTCTACCAGCGCCATTGCTCAGAACCTAACTGATCAGTATTCCTATCCCCTTAAATTATTAAATATTAGAACATACTACTAATAAACATAACTTAAGAAGCTTTATGCATCAAAAACAAAGAAAAAAAAACAGCTATTAACAGAAACCACTTTTTAATAATAACGATACCATTCTAACATGTTTATAATGCTAATTTTAGTTCCGTATTAATAATATAATGCCCATTAAAACTACCTATTAATATCACCATAGTCTTTACCTGATTTTCCTCGAGTTAGACACGGATGGACACGAAATTACTTCGGACATTTGGGCAGATTCATCGCCTAATTTGCCAACAAAACACACCCACACACATACACACACAATATATATATATATATATATATATATATATATATATATATATATATATATATATATATATATATATATATATACATACATACATATTTATAAAATATTAACTCTGTCTATGTGTGTTTCCGCCTGATCTTTGTGTCTTATGATCACCCAAACCGCTGGACAGAACCGCTTGAAAATTAGCATGTGGGCTACTGACCTGTCAGTGAAAGTCATAGGCTATATAAGAAATATATCACTTCAACGCTCGGGGACACCGGGGGGGGGGGTCACAATCCCCCACTGAAAACTATTTTCCCTTAGATTCAAATGAAATTTAAACAGGTAAATGACGAAAACTGATGTCTATTCCCAAAATTTCAGCAAATGTTGATAATATTAAGATGCCCCCGGGGGCACTACACCTCTACTGAAAACTGTTTTCCCTGTGATTCAAATTATATATATATATATATATATATATATATATATATATATATATATATATATATAATCAAGGAGAACACCTCTATGTCTGTGCATATCTGTCCCTAGAAATGAAGACATGTTGGAAGTGTACTTTCAATATAATTATATTCACATGCACAATTTGCATGTGAACATAATAGAAGTATTTTTGCATCTCTGACTGTGCCTTAAAGAAGATAATGACAATTTTCAAACATGTTACACTATGAATTTCATCAATTTATTAGCGGTAGTTTAAGAGTATTAACGTATATCTGCATATGATGTTATCCCACACTCTAACCTGGGCCACACCGGGTTGCTCTGCTAGTCTCTCTCTCTCTCTCTCTCTCTCTCTCTCTCTCTCTCTCTCTCTCTCTCTCTCTCTATATATATATATATATATATATATATATATATATATATATATATATATATATATATATATATATATAATATAAAAATAAAATAGAAAAGGACCAAATATGAGACAAAGAATTGTCTTTAAGTACTCGCGATGCTATGGATCGCAACTCAATCGCAACGGTATCCATTTTTCTCCTGCCATCGTCCCCATATATACATTTAACGCATAAAGGAGATAATCGGTACAAATCGTAAAATCAAAACAAAAAGCCGAGTCATTATTATAATTAATTCGTTCATCATCGTTCTCCGAGTGCAATAACATCATTTTAGGTCAATAGGAACGTTCACAGCAGTGTCACGCTTTACATGAACCATCTCAAACAGTCACTGCCGACAGTCACTGAGGGAGGCAATCCAGGTGGCGCCATTACCGTTGTCACTTTGCTATTTTTCCTTATTTGTTCATCGCCGCCATTTTAAACTCGCACATCTACATCTGTATTCATTGCATTAAATTTGCTAGACGTACCAGACCAAAATTCCCCTTTGTTTGAAACAAAAAAAACAGCGAAGATTTAAATCAAGAACTGATAATTGTATCAATCTGCGCGTTTAGCAACTTATTTTATATATATGACTAGCTGTCCCGACCCGGCGTAGCCCGATCGTCTATTTACTTGCAATTTGTTTTGTTTGCAATTCTAAAAAATATGTCGATTTTTATCCAAATATTTTTTTATCATTTCAATCAAAGGGAAGTAACTCTGCGTGAACGAATACTTAATTACGTCCCTCTTCCACTGCTAGCAGGAAAAAAAGTGACACCCAAATCTTATTTAATGGCATTTCTACAAATTCGAGAACATTCTTTTCTTTAGTTGTTCTTATTTACTTGTCTCCTCACGAGAACAAAGTTAGACACAAGGTCGCTATTTAGTGTGGGGAATATCCAGCTCCCCCAAAACGGGCACTCTGGATTGGAACAAAAATTAAAATTGCCTCAATCTAGAACGATTTCTCCTTCACTGACCAAGGACAGAATAAACTAAATGTATCATAAGAATATATAGTACACTTTATTTCATTCCAGATCGAGAGTTCGTCTTATGGAGACAATCGGTGAATGAAGAGCGTCAGTCACAGATGGAGTGGTTATGATTCAATTGTGTTGTTATGATTCAATTGTGCTGTTATGATTCAATTGTGCTGTTATGATTCAATTGTGTTGTTATGATTCAGTTGTGCTGTTATGATTCAATTGTGCTGTTATGATTCAATTGTGCTGTTATGATTCAATTGTTCTGTTATGATTCAATTGTGCTGTTATGATTCAATTGTGCTGTTATGATTACCTTGTGCTGTTATGATTCAATTGTGCTGTTATGATTACCTTGTTCTGTTATGATTCAGTTGTGCTGTTATGATTCAATTGTGCTGTTATGATTCAATTGTGCTGTTATGATTCAATTGTTCTGTTATGATTCAATTGTGCTGTTATGATTCAATTGTGCCGTTATGATTCAATTGTGCTGTTATGATTCAATTGTGCTGTTATGATTTGTTATTTTCGTTCGATAACAAACATATATTTTATTCAATTGTGACTTACGATACATTAGACCCTCTTTTTGGAGATGCGGTGTATGCAACAATAAATCCTGCCCGGAAAAAGTATTTTCTGGAAGGAATTAAATCGAATTACGTTTTATTCGTATTAACAACATGCTGCAACTATCCACAAGAAAAATCAACAAACCATAATCAAATATTTATTTTCTAGAACGAAAGCTATCGATGAGAAAGAAGCGATAAAGACACTAACTTTACTTGATATATAAGATTTAAGCGTGACTGCCCGACAGACCGATATCGTCTTTTATGCAGATGTGTGTGCGCATCTAAATATGCTCTTTCTAAATGAAACATGACAGACTGTCGAAGGTACTATTTCAAACTTAAGCATGTCAAATAAAATGAAACGCTCTTTCAAACGTTAGAGTGATAGCACGACGAAAATGCAAATTCAAACTTAAGCGTGACAGATCTACAGACAGACAGTACCTCTTATAGAGATGTTTGGACGTATCCAAAATACTTATAGAAAATTGAAATCAAAACATGTTTTATAGTAAACAAATTAAAAACAAATAAAGTAAATATTACATAAACAATATATATATATATATATATATATATATATATATATATATATATATATATATATATATATATATATACATATATATATATATATATATAAATAAAATGTGTCTTTCAGTTTTAAAGCATTGCTGGGTCAGTATTATAAATTAAAAATATAAGCCATTATCAATGCAAGATTATTATTTTTTTTTTTTTACTTTAATCTTATTGATTTCGGAATAAAATTACATCATCAGAGTTGACCAGTGTTGTGTCATTTTGTTTTCATCAAAAAACACTAAAAAAAAAATAAACAAACTCTTATTCTTCTGTTTTTCTGATGAAATATCCTTGTTATGATGTATCCATGCCGAAGTCGTTGGCGGTTATGACTTCAAATTCTAGTTGTCGAACGAAGAGAGCATTGGCGTGCTCGTAAAATAAAATCGCTCGTTCAGTTTTAATGTATTGCTGGGTCAGTATTATTAATTGAAAATATAAGCCATTATCAATGCAAAATTAATTTATTATTATTATTTTTTTACTTTAAAGTTATTGATTTCGGAATAAAATTTCATCATCAGAGTTGATCAGTATTCTGTCATTTTTCTTTAATATATATATATATATATATATATATATATATTTATATATATATATATATATTAGCATAAAATTTACCTTAGTTGGGTAATATTAGCATAAAATTTGCTAATCAAATTTCTGTAGCTGTGCGTCGGTGTTACCAGGCATCTAATCCTAGAATTGTTGTTTCTGCTCGACCTTTGCTCAAATCTATTCATAAAGATTGTCTCCCACCCCAACATATCAGTAATATTATTTATCAATTTAAATGTCGGTGCGATGCCGTATACGCGAGAAGGACAGGGCAAAGGATTGAATCCAGAATCAAACAACACATCCCCCTTGCCATACGCCAGGGCCGACTAAATAATTTTAATAATTTAGTTAATACATCCGGGTCTGCTATTGCTGACCATCTTATAAATAGCGCCGAATGTGCGTCGACGTACACTAGTGACTGGTTTTCTGTCATAAGTAGATCGCATTCTCTATTCCACCTCAAAGTCCTGGAAGCCATATATATCAAGTCAATCAAACCCTCCCTTTGTAAACAAAAGGAGTGGCTTTTAGGACTTGATGTGATCAACTTGTGACCCTCCTCCCCATATATTTTGTTTCTCCTAAAGTTGTCACTAGTTTTCATTTTCATTTTAAAAAGTTTTTAGTCGTATTTAATTACTTCCACGTTAATACTCTGATGAGTGTGGACGAAAGCCGGCTTAGTACATTCATGAATGTTTTGAATCATTTCCTCTCGTTTTTATACTTGTTCAATTTCATTCTACCCTCCCCCCCCCAAAAAAAAACTAAATGTCCCAAACGTCTGTATTCTTCGCCGTTATTAAATTTTATACCACGAAAAATTATATATATATATATATATATATATATATATATATATATATATATATATATATATATATATATATATATATATATATATCAATTAATTATGTTATATATTGTTTTTAAATGAATAATTCTTAAATAAAGACAATGTGACATAACAAAAAATGAATAAATATTGATTTTGTATATGAAAAAAAAACTTGATCCGTGTTGTTTTATTTTTCGACAATCAGTCCGACAGTGTCTGGACCCTTTAAGACTAAGTGACCTATTTTCTGTTGGGCTGATATATGGTTCTGTGCAGTTTTAGTAGGTCAACTCTCTTTGAGATGGGTTTAGTTTATTAATACTCGCCTGAGGCGCTCCTACTTGGAATGCCGACGGGGCTGATCATGTATTATTTTAGGCCAGAGTGTTTTTCTGTTGACGCGGGCTTTTCAAATCTCCACCTTTTACTTTCATTTTTGTTTCGTTTTTTAATGATGCAGTTTTTGATTTTCAATAAATGTTATTTTTTAAATAGTATTTCTAAAATTAAATAATTACAGTTTGATTGTATGCCAAATAGGGCGGGTAAAGCACTGCTAATGATATTTGGAGTTTGATATTACGACACAAGGTATATTTTCCTAACTCGTTACCGTCCGTTGAGGAAACAAATTTTACATATTTATACTATATTTTTACTTTGACCAAATTAATTTTTATTTATAAATATTAGATGAGAAAAAAAAACAATAAGGCTTGAAACAATTGTCAGAGAAAGAAAGAGAGAGTCAACAGATGACGATTAGAACGGAAGACATAGCGTTGCCACGAACGATAGCCAGGGAGATGCGTTGGAACAACCAGGCTGACTCACGGGGCTCGTACCTAGACGTTGAAATTCTCCGTCCAATGTCCTGAGAAAATTTAACAGTCTCGGGGCCAAACACACTCGACGTTTCCACTGAAATGGGTTGGAAGACGAAACGGTCAGTGAGCGAGCTATATTTTCCGTGCTTCCTTGTTTCGGCGAGCAGAGCCGCCGTGCCGGGCTTCACCGCGGATTCCGCAATCCTTGCTCGTATTGAAAAGTGGTTGCAAGAAATCTACAGAAATGTTAAAGACGAAGTAAAGGATCCGATTCTTTCGTTATATTTTACAAGTTTTACAGTTAACGCTTATTGAATACAGTAAAAAAAATGCGATATTTTGTTTTTATTAATGAGTAATCATTCATCAAGGCCAAACCTCATTCGAAAATGATGATTACTTAGATCGATACATTGAGAGTTGAATGATGATAAATACTATGAGAGGATGACTATCTCAACAGAACATCTACCCAAAACAATGGCCGACCCAATTCTTCCTACTTTGTCAAAAAATGACTAGAAACTTTGGAGATAGTTTGGATTACTAACACGTGGGCATTTAAGTTTAGAAGGTTCTTATCAGCTTAGGATATCCCCAGAGTTGTACGAACATGGTTAGAAAGTAAGTATTGAAGTCAAACAAAAAAAAACACGAATGGAAATCATGCAAGATGAGGAGAGTTCCATGAAGTATTGTCCTAAAAAGTAACGCGAATAAATTTGTTTTAATTCTGGAAAACTCAGGGATTGTGGAAGTTCGGAAAATCTAGTCCAGTTTTTGAAATATTTTTTTTTGCTTATGACTCACAACTTATTAAAGCTAAATGTCTTCGAGAGAAAAGATGAATGGATTCTCAGTTGAATGATTAAGAATATTCTTAAAAGACTGAAAATAATAAGGATAATGAAAAACATTTAATTACTTATGAAGAATGTTTATGGCATATATTATTTATTTACATTAGACTTAAAGATGCCCATCTAGCAAACCTGTCGTAGCGTGTTGGATAGAAACTCTGTTCATGAAAATTCTGTTTGAAAGTAGAAAGGAACTTTATTGCTGTGAGAGTTTCTCAGAAGTAACAAGAGATTGAAGCTAAGTCGAAAACTTTTTTGTAACTTACTTCACCCCAAACTATATATATATATATATATATATATATATATATATATATATATATATATAATTAACTTACTTCACCCCAGACAGCAGGGAGGGAGTTTCAAAGGCCGGACTCTCGAAAAAAGAAGCTATTGATGTACGAGGCTCGCCGGCGTCTGGGGACCTCTACACTTAATTGATGGGATCTAGCTGATTGTCGGGTTGGTCGAGTGTATTTACATCGAGGGGGGTACAAGAGCAGCAACTCATCGGAGCACATTCCATTGAAAAACAAGCACAAGGAACATTGTGGCGATGGGACAAGGGCTGGAGCTTAGTGGATAGTGAGAGACCTATTAGATTAGAAACTATATTTTGGACCTTGTCTAAGTGGGAGAGACTGGTGCCTGGTGCACCAGTCCAGAGGTGACAACGATACTCAATGGATGAGCAGATGGTGGCTTTGTAAAGATATAGGAATCTGTTATGGGTAAGAAGTTTTCTGGCATGGTAGAGGAAGCCAACTTTCTTTGCAACAGACTTTGCAATGCATTTTATGTATTTGTTCTAATTCATGTCACCTGTGAATGTTAGGCCGAGGAGTTTGAAGGTTGAACTCTCAGGTAGGGTGTTATTAGCCATGACAATCGGTAGGAGCTATGGGAATAACGATAGAGTGGAGAAACATTACCAACGCCTTTTCTGTGAGAGAGAAGCTTTAGAGAAAAGATTTCTCACTAGGTTGCGAAGTCCATTTTGAACTTTACCAAGACATGAAAAAGGGGCTCTTAGCGGCATCTCTTCTATAGTTATAAATACTCAGTGAAAATTATTCTAATCCGAATAAATTTGTTTTATTTCCATCCTTCAAGAACCCTCAGGCATATTTAAACGACTCAATAAAAGAAAAATAAATCATGGAAGATTCTGAAGTAAGAACTATAAATCATCATTTTTATTCATAATTACTGAACAGTTTAGCTTTTATATCATCTTAATATATATATATATATATATATATATATATATATATATATATATATATATATGTATACATATATATATATGTATATATGTATATATATATATAATGCCACTTGCAACAGGTTCTTGTCAAAAATGTAATGGGGACCAGATGGCCCTTTCGCGTCAAATCTCAAGTATTTGTCACGGGTGGATCGAAAGTAGGGAGAGACACCCGTGCGATGGTTCCATATGTTTGGTTTATATTTAAAACGCGGGGATTAAACAGGTTAGATTACCCACAGAGTGTTTCGCTTGGTAACCCCCCGGGGTCGGTGAGTTGATTGTCAGACTAAATGTGGTTGATATCAGATGGAGCCAGAAGTGATGGAGCGTTGGAACAAGGTCGTGAGGTGTTTGTAAATATTTAGTAAGGAGAAGGGAATTATTTAGACGATGGGTTTAATGTAAGGTGTCTATTACAAACACGGGGGTAGCGAAAGGGGAGGAAGAGGAGAGAAATCGAATATGTCAGTAAAAGAAAGAAAGAGAGGGTGAAGAGATATATGTTACATTCTTTCACATACTCTCTAATTTGATAGGTCGACACTTATAAATACCAGCTCTTCTAATTTTGTTATCGAGCAGTAAATTAAAGACCCCCGTTTAGTCTCGGGAGACAATGGATACCTCCTTTGAGGGAGCATCCGCTGGGGTTTAATACAGAGGCAAGTATTGCGCAATCCGCAACCGCATCTCTTCTAAACAAGTATTCTTTGAGACAAGGAAAAGTCTAGAACGACTGGAAACAGAGAAAGACTGCTGTTATTTCAGCAGTTTTTTTTCTCCTAGAGAAGTTCCACATCCAAGACTTGGAAGTCTAGTGTGCCCTACAATTTAATCAATAGCTTGAGGGGACAGTTTGATTCATTACTTTCCTAATAGTATCAATTATATTAATGTGTAGTCTCGACAAAACTAGAACCCGACACATTGAGCTCACATTCTGCGCCTGTAAGCATTACAATCATATCGTAAATTATCGGATCGGATATATATTAATTCAATTTATTTCCTAGTAATATCTATAAATATATATATACAGGGTGGCGCAAAAGTCGCGCATTAGTTTGAATCAGTAACAACTTTCACATTTAATCAAATTTTCTCCTTATTTTTCAGAATATGACAGATATAAACATTGATAATTTATCATGGAAAAATATAGCACTAAACAACGAACCAAAATTATTGAACTTTATTTCGGAAACCATCGTTCAATAACCTTAACCCAAAGAGCCTATCGTCGGCATTATAATGTTAGACAATCTCCCAGTCAGACCACAATTGATCGTCTTGTGGCGCGATTTCGGCACCAGGGTTCAGTCCCTGATCTTCCACGATCTGGCAGACCACGTTCAGTACGGACAGCGGAAAATGTAGCACTCGTTGAGGATAGTATTGCTGAAAATCCAGACACCTTAACTCGAAGACGAGCCACTCAGATTGGAATGTCCAGAAGGTCACTTAAAAGAATTTTGCGTGAATTGCATCTGTTTCCATACACAATTCAATTGGTGAAGGCATTACAACCCACAGATTTGCAATCACGCGTAGCTCATGCTGTTCACATTCAGCAATTAGCCAGAGAACAAAATGAGTTCATCCATAAGCTGATAATGAGCGACGAAGCCCATTTTCATCTGAACGGGTTCGTAAATAAGCAAAACTGCAGAATATTGGCCATTGAAAATCCAAGAACTGTTCATCAGCGTAAATTACATCCACTTAAATGTACCGTATGGTGTGGTGTTACCTCCGAAAGAGTGATCGGTCCATATTTCTTTGAAGACGAAGAAGGTGTCGCGGTGACGATAACTGCACAGCGATATCAACAAATGATTGAAATTTTTTTAAGGCCAGCTGTTCAGGACAAGCCAGAAATGTGGTTCCAACAAGATGGAGCTATTGCCCACACTGCCCGACAAAGTATGGCGCACTTAAGGGGATTGTTTGGCGAGCGCTTAATTAGCAGATTTTCTGATTTTAACTGGTCTTCACGTTCACCGGATTTAACAGCCCATGACCTTTTCCTTTATGGTTATCTTAAGGAAAGGGTATATGTGAACAAACCTACAACGATTCAAGAGCTTAAAAACAATATCAGACATGAAATCCAAGAACTAGAGCCAGTTATTCTAAGGACTGTAATGGAAAATGCCCTAACTAGAGCCCGTCTTTGTGAGGCCGAAAATGGTGCCCATTTAAAGGATATTATTTTTAAAACCTACTGCAACAAAATTACCAAGTAAATCTATTATTTATCAGAAAAGCCTAGTAAATCACTTGAAATGTTGTAGTTTCTATCACCTAAACAAACCAATGCGCGACTGTTGCACCACCCTGTATATATATATATATATATATATATATATATATATATATATATATATATATATATATATATATATATATATATATAAATGAAAGAAGAGAAATAAAAGATGTAAGAATGAAAAATCTATTTCATCTTCAGTTGTTAAATAAAGGTGTATTCAAAAAAAGCATGGCTATTTTTCCTTAAGCCAAGCTTTTCAAAGAATGGTATCTTTTCATTAGAAAAAATTACATAGATAAGTTGGCGGGGAATAGCCAAAAATCATAATTTAAAAGATTTGAAAAACTTATAAAAGGTAGACGTGAGTGTGTGAGAAGGTTGTCAAAATGCAAAAGATGTCCGGTTAAACAATTGTAAATAAAGATATGTCTTTTTTGTTGTCCATATTAAAGAAAGAAGAAAAAGGGAAAATATAACCGAAAGCATCACATGATCACTTTCAAAATAATATTTTAAACAGACCGTTAGTATATTTTCTGTTGGAACTCAGACGTCATTTCCTTTCAAGGTTAGATAAGTATCGCCTAATCTAAAATTGGTCGGTGTCGCCAGATTGCATCTTAAGGGATAGAGGGCCGGATGTCATAATTTAGAGAATGCCCGAAAGGAATAAGCTGGCATGTAGTAAATTTATTTATTTTATTCTGCTGGGCTTTTGTTCTTTTTTTTAATTATATGATAAGATTTTGTCCGATTGGCTTTTGTCTGGTGTGACTATATCTGGTCACTCCAGCATTGACAAACCTCACAAGACGAGAGCAAAAGTGTAAGAAAAAATATTTGGACATTTTGAAAATGGTGTTGAGAATTAAGTATAAAGGAATTAATGAATTTAAAGATTTTCGCGGCTCTGTGTGAGAATACCCTTTGGCGTCAGATTTAAAAAAAAATATTTTGTAGTATCCATATCTGTAAATTAGTTGTAAATTATTGAAACCGTTTTGCGGTTCAACAGTTCAACTTTTCTTTCAGTGAAAAGAGACGTGTACACTGACTACCGTGAAAGACAGTGAAAAATCGCCGTGTAAATTTCTACGTAGATATTTTTTATTAACACTTTTAAAGAAATTTCAAATGTTTTTCATGAATTAAAAATTAATTACTAACATTTTTTATCATTCTTTTCATATTTAAAATTATATTTTAATGTAATGTGAAAGTTACAATTGTTTTCTTTGTAAAAGTTAAGTAGATTAGTTTACTGTGTAAGAACTTCTGAGTATTATTATTATTATTATTATTATTATTAGCAATAATAATGATGATAATAATATAATAGTAATCATCGACGATGGCATGTGTGATAACTCCTAGTGAGTACAAATAATAATAATAATAATAATAATAATAATAATAATAATAATAATAATAATAATAATAATAATAATAATAAGCTACGAATGATAACCAGTCACATGGAAGTTACAACAGGGAGAAAACAAAATCACAGGAAGAACACCAAGTCAAGAACCAAGGAGCAGAAACGGCAAGAAACATCATAAGTTGCCCCCCCCCCCCAAAAAAAAATGGCACCGGCCTCCACACAAAATAGTCGTAGAGGGTCAAGGAGGGTGGTAAGACCGAGGAGGGACAGTACTAACCAGACCTCCACCGGAAGAGTGCATAGACTGCTGGGACGTGGGGAGGCTTATTACCACCCAAATCCCAGAGGAGACCAATTGTCGTTGTCAGTGAGAAAGCAATGGTAGGCGGCTATTGCGATGTCGCAATGTCATTTGCGATGGTAATCGAAAAGAGGTGGAGAAAACTGGAACTCTGGGAGGTTTGTTGGCACTCAGACTCCAGGGAACACCACTGGTTGTTGTCGGTTAGCAATCACTGACGATAACTTTTGTGATAACTCCAAGTGAGGACAAATAATAATAATATGGGTCAAGGAGGATGGGAAGACCGAGGAGGGATGCACTAACCAGACCTTCACTGGATGAGTGCGGAGACTGCTGGGACGTTGGGGAGGCTTATTGCCACCCAAATCCCAGAAGAGACCAATGGTCGTTGCCAGCGAAAAATTAATGGTAGGCGGCTGTTGCTATACCGCAAGGTCATTTACGGTAATGATCGAAAAGAGGTGGAGAGTACTGGAAATCTGAGGAGACTTGTTGTCATTCAGACTCCAGGAAACACCATTGGTTATTCTCGATGAGCAATCACTGACGATGACTTGTCTTATAACTCCTAGTGAGTAGAAATAATAATACTATTGTTGTTGTATTATGGTAGATTAACACCCTCAGCTAAATCACCCACCTACTAAAAATGAAATTCTACTTTTTTGGGAACACCCTGAACAAATCCCAATTTATTCAGAATTTATAGTAGGGGATGATTTTCACATATAAATCTAATGTAAAAAGAGTCCCCATTTCCGAGACAGTCTAGTGTTTTAGAGCAGTTAACCAAGAAAATGCATTTTGCTCTCGGAGATAAATTCTCTGTGTTTAATTTGGGGGTAAATAGGCAATTTTTTAAGCGATTACGCACGGTTTTACGACATTACCAGTCGGACTTAGGTTTGTAGTAAAAATAATTAGTGAACATTCCTAAAAATTCAAAATGGCCCGGAAATAATGATCATTTTACGTTAAATGTACATACGAAACTGATCTCTCACTCTAAATTCTAAAATAATTGTTTTATTTTCTTTTCCCCATGTTTTTCAATGTGTTCATACGTAATCACCTAAAAATAGATTCTCATTTTTGGTGGGCGATTTAGCTGAAGGTGTTAGTCTGCGGAGTTTCCATCATCATCATCATCATCATCATCATCATCATCATCATCATCATCATCATCATCATCATCATCATCATCATCATTACTATTATTATTATTATAACTATTATTACTATTATTACTATTATTACTATTATTATTATTGTTATTATTATTATTATTATTATTATTATTATTATTATTATTATTATTATCATTATTATTCTTATCTATATTTTGTTTTTCTTTTTACAATAATCTACTACATATCTGTTATATTTACAGTAGCAATCGCAGACTAACTCTTTATTAGGATAAAAATATGAACATTGTTCTATAGAAAGAAGACACAGAATACTTTACCAAGTCCGCCTTGCTCATGTTATGAATGGTTTCCTAAATAGTAGCATTATTATTTAACATATGTTAGAGCTTTGTTAACTATTCTGCTTTTACACCATCTTATTTTGATTACAATCGTCTATGAAAAAATTTAAATCGCATTTTGTCAACTAACGACGAACTAATGCAAATCTGCTTGGTCTTAAAATAGAAATGCATCTTTAGTTGCCTCACAATTTTAAATCAATTACAATGAAAAAAACGTGAGAAAAATATTTAGAAAGATCTACTCGTGTAATATACGACCCCCTCCCCAAGTGTATGTTTTACGTTTGCGAAAATATATGCGGACATTAAACGAGGGTTTTTTTTTACAGTACCTCGAAAATTTCAAGATATATTTTCGTTTTAGTTTAGTGGCATATAGGATAAGATAAACGTATTTGGTTTCGCTCTGCTTAAATATAGCGTTAGTTTGGGCAATAAATACAGAATTTCCTATTAAAATTGACCCAAAGAAATGTTTACAAATGTAAGTGATTTTTTCAGGTTTTATTATGCTTTTCTGTTTTTTTTTACTGACGGTCATGTATTTGGAAATTTCAGGATATGTTTTAATTCCGTTTGTCGTGATAGATGATGAAACGGCCGTAAAATTACTATAATTGCTTGTAAATAAAATATACTCACTAGAATCATCATTCTATTGTCTCTCTTTCTCTCTTTCTCCCTTACTCTCTCCGTCTCCCTCTCTCTCTATATATATATACACCCCCATGTATATATATATATATATATATATATATATATATATATATATATATATATATATATATATGTAAAAATAAAAATGGAATAAAGGATAAGCATTCAACAAATAAAATAAACTCAAAAATTCATTTTGTAAAGTTCTCCGAAATATTTCAATCGTCTAAATACGACCATTCTCAATCGGATGGTGAACTTTAATTAAAAACAGAAAAGTTTTCAAATTTATACAAAGAATGCGATTGGAAGAAATAGTCACATGCAACAAACAACAAAGAGGGAGAAAGAAAGCGCTACATATTAAAAAAGGGAAAGAAGACGAAGAAGAAGAAGAAAAAGAGAAAAATCAGCTATTGGCTTTAGAACGCTAATTGAAGAAAAAGAAGAAGAAGAAGAAGAAGAAGAGGAAGAGGAAGAAGAAGAAGAAGAAAGAGTGAAATCAACAATTGACTGCTGAACGCTGATTGACAACGTCACGCGTTTGCCAGAATTGGTAGTAATTTGAAACTGATAACGAAGGGATTAAAACAAAGGAGGAGGAGGAGGAGGAGGAGGAGGAGGAAGAAGAACAAGGGTTAAAGTTAACCGTTATCGTAACAACTTAAGTCCATTTCATATAGAATCGATTTAGCAGAAGCGTTAGAAATGTTATAAAAACATTGTCTTAGAACAATCGTGTTATCATGGCATAGGATTAAACATGATTCTATAAACCGTCGAAGTTTAGTATCATGAATATGTTTTATAGAAATTGCACTCTGTGTATTGAATTGATGCCCAAAAGAAATCATGTGGTTGCATAACGCATTGGAGGTATCACAGTTTTTTATAGTACGATTGTGTTCATAGATTCGTTTCTTTAACGGACGTTGTGTCTCGCCAACATATATTTTTCAACAATCGGCGCAAGGTATAGTGTAAATCCCAGCAGGAGTAGGAGATGAAAGGACTTTATTTTTGTTTTTATGCTTTTGTAAAATGTTTTTGATGGTGAGTGAGGTGGCTTGGATAATTCTGAAACTATGTTGGGAAAGCGAAGAAAAGAGATGTGTGTTACGAGAGTTAGTAGGGAGGAAAATATTCCTTAATATGGGTTGTGTAGTATCAGGAGATATATTAGTATTTTTGATATTTTTTAGATGTATTTTAATCGCTTTCTTTTTAGCGGAAAGAATGACATGTTTGGGATATTTTAAAGTTGTGAGAGATGATTCTATTTTATTGTATTCCTGAGAAAGATGTTATATATATATATATATATATATATATATATATATATATATATATATATATATATATATATATATATATAGAGAGAGAGAGAGAGAGAGAGAGAGAGAGAGAAAGAGAGAGCGATTGTAATTTGTCATTTAGACGTTAATTTACTCTTCCATTATATGTATATGTATTTATTTATGTATACATATGTATATATGTGTATGTCATCTGTGATATTTCTGTATGCGTGTATTTATGTGTGTATACAGACGTTGGCCAAAATAATGGAAAGACCTTGTGAATTTTGCATCAATTTTAAAACCCCTATAATTTTTAAAAAATAGTTTGCCAACATGTTGGTTCCATTTTTTATTTATAGTTGCTGCTATTATCAATTAATTGTTTAAATTTATGTATTTTTATTTCCGCTAGTGCATATTAGTGAGAAAAAACGTAATGACAGATCTATTAGATTTCCAAAGAGGGCAGATTGTTGCTGCCCGTATGGCAGATGCTACTGTAACGAAAGTGGCTCAGATGGTGGCCGTATTGAGAGGAACTGTCTCGAAGGTGATGACAGCTTATGAAAAAGAAGGGAAAACATCCTCCTCCAAACAAAATTCAAATTACAGCAGAGTTTAACAATCATCTGGATAATCCCGTTTCAACAAAAAAAAGCTTCACAAGGCTGGATTTATTTGAAATTTCAAGGTGTTTCCATTATTTTGTCCAATCCGTGTATAAGTGTATATTGATGATGATGTGTGTGTAATGTATGTATGTGTTGCATTACCGTTCTTTCAGGGTACCCGGTAAGATCCAACAAGAATGACACCGAACAGAACGTATATGGAAACACTTTGGTTTTCTTTATTTCCCATCACCGGGTGGTTTTCGCCGCTTACGCACACACACATATGAAAAACATCTTTTGACATACTTTTGTCTCATGAAAGTCTTTTTCTTGCTGAGGTCACAGACTTGGTTTCCGCTAGAAACTCGTTCATATATATATCCGATTGGAAAGCAATTTGCTCTGCATTGTCTATCCGAGCGTGAACTGAAGCAATTGTTCCACAAGCAATTCCAATTGTCTGTTTGATGAAATACAAGTCAATGGATTCCTTCACAGTAGCAACTTGCTTATCAGTCGCATTTTTAGTCAGCGGACACGAAAGCCTAACAGCAAGACGGGCTTGGATACCATAGCCAATAAAGCTTCATCAGTGCCATAAACATCGGTAAACTCCCATTCTTCTGGTACTTCGATACTCCGATCACCAAGCGCTCCGGTTCTTTGCGTTTCTGAAACAGCCGCTTTTCAAGTCTCGCTTGTACTGCGGAACCTTTTCCTTTTTAACAGTTATCAAGTCGCTTTCTTTCTTTCTTTCTTTCTCGATGTCCCACAATGGACTCGTCCACGATTCATTTTTTTGCCACTCTTCATTATCTTACATAGGTATATATGTGAACATATACCCATTTGGTTACGTACTTGTATAAGCATAAACTTACTAAATATGTTTCCGTGACCGTTTTACATGTAAGTACGCAACTATGCCTTTGCTTATGGTTCTTTCGGAAAAAAAGTCCGAAGTTAATTAACCGATCAGTTTGAATTTTGGAATACGGCTGCTAAGCGTAAATATGGGGAATGTGGGCTATGTTTAGTTTGATTTAGTTTTACGCGAAGGGGGCAAAGAGAAGGTGTAAGCCCTTCATAAAAATTCAGATACCTCCGATATTTTTGAAATTTTAACAACAGGTGTTAGACATTACTTAATAAATATTCCCGAAAATCTCATTTTCTTGGAGTATTTTCAAAGAGTTTAAGGGAGCATACGGACACAAACAACCCATTTGAAAATTCAAATTTCTCAGATGTGCATTAAATTTGATCCATAGTCATTATACACCAATTAAACTATATGCTTCTTTAGACACCTACATTTTGGATAGTTTCTAGTTTCTAAATCATGTAATGGATTTTGATCACAATTAGAATAAGGATTCTAGACATAAAGTATAGTTTCATTATATCTTGATCTTGATCTCGGTAAGTGGACATAAAAGTGGTGAAAATCTGTTCTGTTCGACATAGACATACAGACAAACAGTCAATTAAAAAAAATGTCTGAACGAACAAGAAGAAATACATTATAAAATGTAAAAACTACTTTTTGAATTTAAAATGAAATCTCAAACGTCAAAACGATTTTTGTCTCAAGCGAGCTATAGTCGTCCCTTTCTTCACTCCTCCTTTTCTAACCCCAAAATCCCCTGCTCCCGTCTTCACCTCCCCTACCAACAGAGCGTGCCGTCTGGAAGGTCATCTACATGTGCAATTAGACAGTTTATCTAGCGTGCAGTGTCACCCAGATTTTAACCCGACTATCGTCACCGACATTTTTATCATCATCTCCGGGAGGGAGGGAGGCGAAAACGCAGCAGCAAATCGCACATTCGTACGCCCTGGTCGCCCATCCTTTCCATCATTAGCACACCTCCGTACCTCAAATTATCGTACCCAACCCCTGCTTGCTATCTGTTTGAATGTCAATAATATTCTCTCTTTTTTCGCATCTAATATGTTCTAATACAACTCTTGACGTATATATTTTTCTGTTGCCGAATACAATTTCAAAACCCAAATAATAAGCAGAAAAGTTTCAAGGACGTTCAGACTTTCTGACCGAATAACATTTAGTATTTGTTCTGGTAGGTCTCAGTAAACCATCCTCCACGGCATTATCTCCTCTTTTCGGTGGGATTTGATTAATGTCAAGATCGTCCGAAGCGCCGTCACCGAGAAATACTGACGATTCGTTCGTCCAATGTGCTACGTTCATCAGGGAAATATATCCCCACTATAAACTGACCTTGTGTCTTACAAAACAGCATCATCATCAATGTTTGCTCTTACCGTTCGCTTGAAGTGTCCCTACCGGAAAATACCGACGGGTCAGTTTTCAGCTATTTTTGTACCTGAATAGAGTGCCTCTCAGGCGAGCTAGTGCTCACAATCTTCCTGCCTTGTGCCACAGCTGACTGCAATAGCAATTAAATCCACCGCAACAAAACATTGAATCAATGTAGCCCACCACATGTCAGTTAACATTGGAACTTGCATTACTTCAGAAACAACAGAGTTAACATTAACTCACAAAAAAGATGTTGCTAGTCTTTCTCTGCTCTATCGTTATTTTCATTGTAGGTGCTCGACTGAGCTTTAATCTATAGTTACCCCTGTAAAACATTCACAACAAAAACTCGTCTACCTACAACAACTATAAATAAGTTTCCTTTGTTCCTCTGTGTAGCTAAAGCTAAACTAAACTTCCATGAGCCAAATTTATTTCCGAGAACTACATGTCTGTGGAACACAATACCACGGCGCTGCTTTCCAGCTGACTACAACATGGTCGTTTTCAAGTTCAATGATAACAAATATTTGTCGAGCCGCCCTCTAAAAGATTCAAATTCTGGCCACTCTCAACCAGCGTTTCCAATCATCACGGTGTTGTTTCACTGTTCACCTGACAATCTCATTAATCTTTATCCTCGAGTAGCTTTGATAACCGGTGACTCGTTAGTGAATCAAAATGGCGGTCAGCACTATTTCAAAATAACTTAATAAAACCAGAATATTCAATGTTTTTTAATACTTGATATATGTCCATTCTTTTTCTTCTTCTTTTTTGTTGTTGTTGTTGTTGTTCTTCTTCTTCTTCTTCTTCTTCTTCTTCTTCTTCGTCTTCCTCCTCTTCTCTTTCTTCTTCTTCTTCTTCTTCTTCTTCTTCTTCTTTTTCTTCTTCTGTAACTTCGCATGCTTCTTCTACTTCCTTTTCTTCTTCCTCTTCTCTTTCTCTTTCTGCTTCTTCTTTGTTGCTGCTGTCTCTTCTACTTTTTCTTCTTCTTCTTCTTCTTCTTCTTCTTCTTTATCTTCTTCTTCTTCTTCTTCTTCTTCTTTATCTTCTTCTTCTTCTTCTTCTTCTTCTTCTGCTTCTTCTTCTACTGCTTTTTCTGCTTCTTCTTCCTCCTCTTCTTTTTCTACTTCTTTTTCTTCTTCTTCAGCTTCTATATAATAGTATGAAGCTGGTATATTTCTCGAAGTATTTCATTGATATCTTTATTCCAACAAACTTGAAATATATCTATTTTTATAAAAAATATCTGGTATCCTTAAAAACAATTATTTTCATTCTAATTGATTTTTCCGATTTCTGTATTTAGTCCGATAGATATTTTCTTTATTAGCGTAACTTTCTCGTAATTCACAGGTAATTGTCATTGGGTAATCATGTATTTTGATCACCCAAATACATTGCTTCTTTTGTTACAATTTACAGATTTCGTTCTAATTTGGATTCATTTAACTTTTTTTTTACATTACTTTCCTTTTCTTATTTACAACAATCAAATATTTGTATTTATTTTTTACTTCATATGACTACTATTCTTGCAAATTAACTTCTACAACTTCTCCGCTGTCTGAAAACCATAGACATTTGTTGTCAACTATTTTCAGACACTTTACGTATAAATACAAATGGCGTCCGAATTCTGTTCGCTTTTGTAAACACTTACGTAAAAATAATATAATAGCATAACCAAACCAATTTTCACAAATACTATTCCAGTTAATTACTATTTCATTAAATTAAATCATGCGACAACTTCATTGCTTTCTACAAAGATTAGCTGTTAGCATACAAGTACGATAATAAAGCTTATTTACTTTCAAATCGATGAATACGGAAAATGCAAATGACGTCACAATTAATAATTGGCAAGTAATTATCATCAATTCTTTCCTTTTATTAGCATGAAACCTTTCGGTGCTTGTATAATAAAAAGTCGAAAAAAAGTTTTTTTTGTCTTTTAGTGTTGGAGAGGTAAATAAGAGGCAGGTAACTCTTCACAACAGCTCTAGCTTTCGAACAATATTTTTCTAACCCTAACCCTAACCCTAAACCCTAACCCTAAACCCTAACCCTAACCATAAACCTTAACCCTAAAGACTAAACCCTAACCCTAAACCCTAACCCTAAAGACTAAACCCTAACTTTAACCCTAACCCTAACCCTAACCCTAAACCCTAACCCTAACCCTAACCCTAAACCCTTACCCTAACCCTAACCCTTTTATGTCTAATCGACGTTCTCCTTGCACAGTGACCACATGTGCAAAGCCATCAGTTTTGATTACTGGAAAATCGTGTTTAAAATTCGTTGTAAGTGTTACCTGCCCCTTATTTACCTCTCCAACACTAAAAGACAACAAAAACTTGGTCTATTAATAACGGGCACACCGGGAGCAATCGTGAATGTACTTGGCTTCAGAGGCGCCTCCATATCGTCACTATTCGAGAAAACACCTTAGGCCTGCCCTCAGCAGGAGATTTGATAAAACTTCTTGATATTGGTAAAATCGTCGTTACCCAACCAAAATGGCGGACGATAAATCGTCCGCATTTTTCTGATTATTTTTCCGACCTCACAAATGAGTAAGTAACCCCAAATAAATTGGTTTTGGACTAATTTCCTTTAAAATAATTTGAGGTAAATTATAAATTAGTCCAAAACAATTTATTTGGGTTTACTTAGTCATTTGTCAGGTTGGAAACTGCACCGATTTATTGTCCACCATTTTTGGTTGGGAAACGACAATTTTACTTTGATATTTGCATATTGGTTTTTATAAAAGACAGTTTATTAATAACCTATTATTTGTTGTTGTTGAATAATTTGTTATTAAAGTATTTTTCATTGGAAAAAAATGACGTTATTTCGTTTTTTATTTGCCACTTCATTTACGAACGAACTTTGCAAATGACGTCATACACATATTCATTTCGACTGCATTTACTTACGTAACTTACCTTTATATATTACTTTGATTTTTCTATTATCATAATTTAGCTAATCCATGCTAGTTTTCGCATGATAATTTTGTTTCTTTTTTGTTTTGTATTTATTTTAATCGTGTTAAATTGCACGCACTATTTCCTTCCAATTTCAACTGCATTTTCTTACGCGACTTTAAATGAAATCATCATACCGAACATGGCTTTCTCATCACTTAGTAAGTAATTATCATCAAACCTCGCACTTATTAGCGTTAGCACTTTATTTTACGGCGAGTTGAGTAGATAAATCCATAACTTCGTGTAATGACTTTCATATAAGTGATTACGAACTTTAACTGAAGGTATCGACTATTTATTAAACGCTCCCGCCCTCCTAATGTTAAGAATATGTTTCTAAATAATAAAGTTATTATTTAGAAACACATTCTTAACTGAGAAGAAGGGGGAGGCTTTGTTAACGATTATGTACCTTCACTTTCAAGCTTATAATTGGCGTTAAGAATAGGATGTAGCCAATATTTTTTCACGATTTTTAATCATTTCTACTGCCTTTTCATACGAGAAATTATTTTTTAGCATTTACTATATTTTTTAGTTTTTTGCCATTACATGGGTTTATATGACATGTCTTTTTCTTTCTTTTTTTTTTAACCCACTTTTTTCCATTTCGACTGTATTTTCTTGAAGAAATGTAAAAATTGTTAGGCTTAACATTTTTTCCACTAAGATTACTTCTAACGGAAGGAGGTCCCCAGATGCCGGAGAGCCTTCTACTCCAATAGCTTCTTTTCTCGTGCTGCCGGGTCCGGCACCTGCTCCCTGTTTCCCCGACTGTACCGACATGCAGACGTTTAAAACTAATGTAAACAGGCATCTCGCTACACAGCTCACCTTTTTGGCCTTTTGGTCAAGATCAAAGGGTAGTATCTGTTCCGATGGATACTGCACCCCATAGACTGGTATTGTCTTGTCCTTCGGGACTTGATTTACGTCGGTCTATGGGATTGTCCTGTGCAGTTCTAGGAGGTCCATCCTCCCAGGCTTTGCCTCCCCTCTTTGGGGAGGAGTAAGTTAATTGCTTACTGCTTGAGGCGCCCCTACCGGGGAATGCCGACGGGGCTGCCCAGGCAATTTTTGATGGTCAGAGTGCTCCCTTCTCGGGCGCTGGCTTTTCAACCCCCACTTTCCGACCCGACCTTGGGTCACATCTTACTTGTGGGAGTAGGATAAAACTGGCCTTGTGCCTAACCCCTGGAGAGGAGTAAATAATACACAGCTCCCAACTTAGGATGATACCCAAAACCTACACCCTAATTCTCAGTGGCGGCCTGCCTTGTTTGGGCTGAAATAAGTAAAAAAAATAAAATTAAATACAGATCTACTATGGAAACGTCGTTACATACTGTTAGTAATTTAATCATAAAAAAAAGTTACTATCGCTGCTTGTTTGCACTAACCAGATGTTATTTTGAAGATTTTAAAAATGGTCGTTTCTGGTTTACACGTATGATAACGAAGGATTTTTTTTCATAATTTGCAGCAAAAAAATAACATTGTAGAAAAATAAAATTACCATTTTTGGAAAACTAAGTGTTTCAAAAATAGGGATCGGGTATATGTTACGACGCTCAGCAGAGGCGCGAACGGGGTCCAAAAAAAAGAACGAGAAAGAGTTTAAAAACATAAATTTGCAACAAGTAAAGTTGACTTATGTCTAGAATAGACATTTTTCTACTTACCTATGTAATTTATTTGTATTTTTACGTAGTATAAATGGCTTTTTATTAGATGTTAAAAAAAAATTTCTTGTTTTTTAAAACATCTACTTTCTCAAATATAAATGGCGGCGAGTCGCTCTATATTATTACGTAGAGCTGCCATTTTGTTTTCTTCGCTGACGTATGTCGAACTTAAATTTCTAATAAATAGCACTTCAAACGGGTTTAAAATACAAACAAATAGCACATGCAAGTTTGAAACTAACTTTTACAGCTTACAGTTACTTTTATTTGTTGTAATTTGTTTTTTTAGCGTTTTTACTCTGCTGAGTCTCGTAAAAGATGCCCATAGGGATCTACTTTTAAATATAGTAATATTTAATTTTGTTTACTAGAAAAACCCCTGAAAAAAATATTCCTTAACTCTAACGCTAAGTCCATGCAGACAATATAGTAATAGTTATATTTATTTACTAGCTGAACCTCTGAAATAAATATTCCCTAACCCTGACGTTAAGTCCATGCGACAAATATAGTAATAGTTATAATTGGTTACTAGCAAAACCCTTGAAAAAATATTCCCTTACCCTAACGCTATGTACATGCGATCAATGTAGTAATTGTTATATTTGTTTACTAGCGGGACCCTGAAAAAAATATTCCCTAACTTCAAGCTCAACTACTAGCCAATGATAAATGTTAAGTGGATAGATTCTGACCCAGAAAACAAGAACTCTCCCCCTTTGTCAGAAACATCGCTCATGGAATGTGAGGACTAAAGGATAAAATACGTCAAGCGCGCGTTAAACATTTAACTTGATGAAATGTGTTTTTCAGAGTTTTTCGTGTACGATTCAACTAGCTATAACTTTGTGGTTTTTCTTCAACAAAACATTAAATACAATCGTTTTCAAGTTGTTATTGAATAGTGCCAAGCATACATTTAAAGATATTTCATTTTGTCGAAAATCCAGCTCCCCAAAAACGGCGCACTCTGGATGGAACCAAAATACCAGTTCCGTCGGCAAAATGTCATTATTAGTAATTATAATAATTGGTTAATTGCCACTTGCATTGATGACGTCATAAAGACACAGGGTGATCAGTTGTGTTATAACTTGTGTTCTTGTTCCGTCAGCCATGCCCAGGTAGAAGTGCTATTCTTAGTCATTATCGCCTTACATCAGCTCCCAAAAGACTGTCACTTAAAACTAGTTGTACATCTATGCCTTTAACCGTTACGTCAATGTGGTCAATTTTAATATGAATTTTGGGAGCCTTAAATCTAATCTTGCCTAGAAAAATCTCTATATATGCAGTAATAATATTGCACATATAGACAAGATTAAGTTTAAAACTCCCAAAATTCATACTAGATTGATTAACATAGAGCCGTAGCGTAACAGTTAAAGGCGTTGATAACAATACACTTCTAAACGAGTCTTCTGATAATTGAAGTTTCAATCCTTACAACAGGCGGTAATGACACTTATACTCCGTCATGACTTACGGAATGAGAATAATATGTTGTTTTTTTAAACATAGTTCACCAGAAACAAGGCAAGTTGCCACTATAGACGTAAGGGGCTACTGAGAATTAGGGTGAAAGTTTAGGAGGTCATCCTAAATTGGGAGCTGTGCGTCGAGATGCTTGTTCACATTAGTTTTACATTTCCGCATCTTGGTACAGTTGGGGAAACAAGGAGCAGAGATGGAGTTCCAAAGGCCGGCAGCTCGAGGAAGGAAGCTTTTGAAGTAGAAGGCTATCTGGCATTTTGGGACCTTACCAGTGAATGGGTGAGACTTAGCTGATTGTCGGGTTGGTCGAGTTTATTAATGTCTAGGGGCATTAGAGAAGCAAGTTCGTTGGATCACATTTCATTAAAGTACTTGTAAAACTAGCACACGGATGCAACATTGCAGCGATGAGGCAGGGGCGGGAGCTTGGAGAATAGTGAGGGACCTCTCAGATTAGAGACTAGTTTTTGGACCATGTCTATAAGGAACAGACTAGTGGATGGTGCACCGGCTCAGATATGACAATAATACTCCATGCATGGGCAGATGGTGGCTTTGTAAAGATATAGGATACTCTCAGGTATGAGAAGTTTTCTAGCACGGTAGAGGGAGATCACTATCTTTGCAGTAGCCTTGGCAATGTATTTAATGTATTTGTTCCAATTCATGTTACCTGTAAATGTTAGGCCGAGAGGTTTGAACGTTGGACTCTCAGGTAAGGTGTTATTTGCCATGGTAATTAGTGGTGGAAGAGGTTTCTTGTAGTCGTTTAAGGAAAGGAGCTTTGTCTTAACTAGATTAAATGTTAACATCAATTTATTCCAACATTCCACTACAGAGTGGAGCTCGCTTTCTTAGGATTCAGCTATTGCCTCAGATATGTGCCTGCCCGTTTTTCCCACATGACTAGAGTAGAACGTGGTGTTGTCAGCAAATATAACTATCTCATAAACAATGTCATGAGGGAGGTCGTTTATGAAACTCAGGAACAATAAAGGTCCAAGGATCGATCCATAGAGTACACCTGCATTTATGTCATGTTATTTGGATGAACACCCATCGAAGGCAATCTGGATTCTTCTTTTGGTTAGGAAGGATCTCATTATATTAAATATTCGTCCAGTAATACCATATGAATTAAGTTTTATGAGAAGACCTTTATGCCAGACTTTATCAAAGGCTTTGGATATGACACCGTAAATAAAGTGTTCGAAATTCTGTATATTTTTCCAAATTCGATACTTAGGTTCGCACGTTTAAAGAGATGCATCTGAAAAAGGCCGGTTGTTACATCGGCCGAAACGTTGTTAAAATAAGCGCCAACATGAGAATCTGCGTCTGTATCCACTTTACCACTCTTAACTCATAGGAAATATATTGACACCTCTCCCCAGCAACGTATCAACAAGCGAACAGCAGCAGAAGTAGGAACGTAGAGAAGAAAGAGCGAAAAGGAACGAGGCACAAAGACTAAGATATCTGTCTATCACGCGTTTCTTTTTCTACTTGTTTTCTCTACATTCATTCTTCTGCTGCTGATCGCTTTTTTCTCAACATTTACTGTTTCTCTATCTTACCTTTTTCTTACAGTCACTTATTTAAATCTATATTTAATATTCTATCACCATACCCCTATTGTCATTGTTAGTTTAATTTTATTTTACTGGGATTATATTTAGGAGCTATGTATAACAAATTTAAGTTAATTTGAACACATATAAGTATATTAATAACATTCTGTGGATCTTACTTATTTCCTTATATAACGTCATCGTTTAGTGAAACAAGTGACGTCACTGAAATAGGGAGTGGCATCACTAAAAATGACGGAATCGATTAAAAAGAGAGATGGAAATAATCGTACACAGTAGATGATGTCGCCATCAGTTAAACAAAAGAGAAAGAGAGAGATAGAGAGAGAAGAGATCCTTTATGACGTTTTATTTAGATACACGTGCCTTTGAGGGCCTAGGATTACTATACACATCTGATTGTCAATAATAAATGCTAGTTAAGATCATTATTAGACATGGATCGTGTCTGGGAGAGATGGAGAAACATTATAGTTTACGCATTAATGCAGTCTATAATCTCATTGTTATAAATAAATTATTGGATATATTATTATCAGATTGGACTCGTATTTAGAAGATGTGGACAAAGATTATATGCCATTTGTATCATTTATAACGATAAAAGTGTGATTTCATGATCAGAATTTTGCAGGAGTATTATAAGACTAGGAAAAAATTCAAGAGAAATGGAGAAAATATAAGTAATTAGGGTTATCCATAACTATTGAGTTATATCATAGTGCTTATTTTCAACAAATTTTATTTAACTAAAACAATAATTACATTTCGTTCGTTGGGACCTACCCAATCAATTTTCATACTTTCTGAAGTTTGTGTGACCAGGAACGATAGTCGAATGGTCCACATTGAAGTCTTCGACCAGCATCCTTGTTCTTTCGCCTTCTTCCACGGCTGCCAAAAACAGTCCGGCATTGGAAATTTGATGGTCGACTTTTTCCGATTTGAACTTTCTGAATTATTTTTCAACCTGGCCTTTACTGTTTGTTCCTTCGCCAAACAATTTCATTAGGGTTGCGAAATGACTGTGCGGCAATCCCACTTTTCTAGGAGTGGTGGAACACACACACCCACGCGCACACACACACACACACACACACATATATAAAAGGATCCAACAAACAGTTTTTATCGTCGGACGTACATGTCCGCTAATGAACAAGGATTACTGTGGATTTGTTTTTATTTCCAGTACGACTAAAATACATCTTAAAAAAGGAGTGTCAAAGGGGAAAAGAACTATACAATATAAAAGTTCAATACCTTTTAGTAACTAATACTACTACACACACTGCTATTACTTTTTCTCAAAAATAAAAATATTTGTTTGTCGAGTTCTCCTGTATATTTTCAATAAGGAACAATTAGTCTAAATGACTGAAATGCTGTGTACAAACAACAACAACAATAGCATCAAGAGTTGCTAAAAAATATAGTTCAACAACAGAAAAGTTTCGAAAAAATTCTGAAACAGACTACCGGTAAAAGAAAAATAGTTTGTTTTTTTCTGTCGAAGGAATTGCAAATTCTTTATCTGAATTTGTATACGAACCTGATTCTGGTGTTACATTTCCAGCATATTTCAGACGATTTGAAACGATATTTACTAAAAGGTGCCTAGATTGGTCGGATGAAACACGGGTAACCCTGTTACTACAAACACTGGGAACAGGAGAATACCAAATATACGAACTTGATATTGCCCAGAAAACCTGAGAAAGTGGTATTCGATGAAACTATTAATATACTGTCAAAGATATTCGACGAAAGAAATAGTCTATTGCACACGCGATACAAATGTCTAAACATCGTGAAAACAGATAACGATGATTTTTTGGCATACGCAGTAACAGTAAACTCTTTAGGTGGGCAATTCAAGATAGATGAATCCCTAAAGATGTATTCAAATGTTTAATCTTTGTTCAAGGACTGACAACCCTCAAGTACAAGGAAATAAGGTCTAGTATCTTAACAATAGTTGAGCAAGGCACGAAAATCACGTTACAAAAACTGTGACTGAAGAATGTCAGCGTCTCATTAATGTTAAAATTGATAATACCCAAATTGAAAAAAAGTGTTGCCAAAGTACAACGCATAAAAAACAAAAAACTCCTAAATTCAAAAAGACAGGAAAATGTAAGACGTGCCGAAAAACTAAAGATGTATGTTTGTATCAGAACGAATTCTGTAAATCTTGCGTAATCAATGGTCATAAATGGTCTGTTTTCTGCAAGAATAAGAGAAAGAATTTTGTAAAAAGAAAACGTTGTGTGATCAAAAGAAATCCAGAAAGTTAAATCTAAAATACGTGGATGTACGTATAAATGGTCATACATGCACTTTTTTTTACTGGATTCTGGCTCAGACATACGTATTATTGACGAACAAACATGGATAACAATTGGAAACCCCAAATTATCTGAAACCAATAAAAATTGCCAAAGGTGTTTCTGGAAAAAAAATGTTTAAAGGAGAATTAAAGTGCAATATTTCTTTCTGTGGCAAAACTGGAAACACAAAAGTATATGTGATTCAAGGGAGTAATTCATGTCTTTTCGGAATAGACTGGATAATACTTGTGAATTTATTTTAACTCTCAATGAACTCTTTTTACAACGAAATAAACAGCAGAAAATAGAAAATACATTAAAAATAAAAAAAATCATGAATAAATTGAAAAAAGAATATCCAAGAGTTTTCTCTAAGGGTTTGGGTTTATGTACGAAAACAGAAGTTAAGTTTTAATTTTAGGAAACATGTCACTCCAATTTTTAACCCAAAAATAAAGTCCCTTTTTCCTCCTTTGACACAATTAGCAAAGAACTGGAAAGATTAGAAAAAAATGGGAGTTATATCTAAGGTAGACTATGCGGACTGAGCATCGCCTACCGTCTACGTGAAAAAGAAAAACAGAAAAATAAGAGTGTGCGCCGATTTTTCAACGGGGTTTAAAGATTGCCTGAATGATCAAAATTATCCACTTCCTTCGCCAGAAGACATTTTCTGGAAGTTAAATGGAAGGAAGATTTTTCTGAAAAAATCGATCTAGCTGACGCATACTTGCATGTTAAAGTGAATGAGGAATGCTCAAAATATTTGTGCATAAATAGACATAAGGGAAGTTTCAAACTAAATAGGCTCCCTTTCGCCTTAAAGCTTTGTTCCAGCAGATTATGGCCATTATGTTGGCGGGTTTTGAGTTTGCTATCGCCTATTTAGACGATATTCTAATCAAAAGTAAGAACGTTCACGAACACAAAAACACATCAGAGCGATGTTAAAACGACTAGAAGAATTCGGTTTCAAATGAAGTCTCGAGAAGGTTCAATTTTTCATGGAAAGAATTAAATACCTCGGACAAGCGATAAGTAGTGAAGGTAGTATAACCGGACCCACAGAGGACCAATATAATTAAGAAATATCCCTGCACCCGACACAGTTTCTTCGGTTGGTCCAATATTATATGATCTACATTCGGAAAATCTACGATTTAAGCGCCCTGCTTAACGAATTAATAAGGAAAGACAAAAAATGAATATGGTCAAAAGATTGCGAAACGGCTTTCCAGAAAATAAAAAAAGTCTACTTTCAGATCTAGCCTTAGCTCATCATGATCTTGTGATAGAAATAACCCTTGCGACTGATGCTAGTGAATACGAAGTGTGTGCTCCACTGTTACACAGATATGAAGATGGTACTACCAAACCGATCGCGCACGCTTGGAGGACTCTTCTACCGGCTGAAAAATTATAGTCAGATCGAGAAAGAGGCATTATCGATTGTGTTCGGAGTTAAAATATACCATCCCTTTTACATGGTAGATCATTTATACTTCAAACAGACCATAAACCGTTAGTAACAATATTTGGATCAACAAAAGGCATTCCTACCCACACTGCTAACCGTTTACAGCGAGAGGGAGTAACCCTACTAAACTATCATTTTAGGATGGAATACATCGTATCCAAAAAAACCATAGGCACGCGGATAGTGTCAAGGTTAATCCCTAAAAATGAAGGGATTTTAGAAGAGACGGTTATAGCAGCACTAAAAGAGGAAAAAGAAATCTCAGGTCTGTTGTTAAACACTATCAGAGAATTACCTGTAACATTGGAACAAATAAAAAAGGAAGTAGAAAAAGATGATTTTATATTAAAAATAAAGAACAAGACGAGATTGAACGAAAGAAATAAAAAGGGAACTCAGATTTCACCTTTCTCAATTTGCGACAACACTTTAATTACATAGATAGAATTGTAATACCTCAATCTCTACGTACAGTTATGCTGAAAGAATTTCATACCGGTCATCCTGGCATGTCTGGGATGAAATCACTCATGCGATGCTATATATACTGGCCAGGAATAGACAAAGAAATAGAAAGTTTTGTAAAACTATGCCGAGTTTGTCCATTGGCTGCAAGGGCGTTTCCGGTCAAAACGAATCTTTGGCCGAAACGGATTTGCCGTAGGAACGTCTACATATAGACTATGCTTGACCGATTAATGAATAGTATTTCTTGATCTTGGTGGACTCTTTCTCGAAATGGCCTGAGGTATTAGAATGCAAGTATCCAATCCTCAGTGGATTAGATGAAATTTCCAGTCGTTTCGGGATCCCCTGGACACTGATCAGCGACAATAGTACGGTGTTCACAGGAAAGCAATTTAAAGATATCTGTACTTACTTGGACATTGAACACATTACTACACCAGTATATCATCCTAGATCGAACGGTCAAGCCGAAAAAGTTGTTGACATGTTTAAGCGTGCCTTACAAAAAAAATATATGAACATGGAAGAAAAAAAATCTATACATTTTTAGCAATTTATAGGGTGACTCCTAATGGAAACAACGACTTGAAGTTGTCCTCTGCAGAACTTATGTTCGCAAGGAAAATACGATCGATTTTCAATAAGTTGCAACAAAGGAAGAATATGTAAACATAATAAGATACTCCCCAGGAGATAAAGTATATTTTAAAAAAAATTTCCAAGGTGGAAAAAGTTATTGGATGGATGGTATAATTCAGAAAATGATTTGCAAAGTGATCTACACAATAACAAGTCAAACATTCGTGTGCAAAAGATACATTAACCAAATTAGACCATGATATGCTGAAAATAATGAAAAGAGCGAGGAAGAAGATTTTATGTGATGCTTTTGACATGCCACTACCCAATAGTGTACACGAACCTATGTATGCATCTACTGGACCAGCCTTACAAGCTGAACAAAATTAGTTTTCGCCCAAAGCTGGAAGGGATCTAATTCCATTAGTTCGGAATAAAATAAAAACCCCACGTGAAAGAAAACCATTGGAGCGCTTCAGCCCGGATCCTAAAAGGAATAAATATTAGAAGCAGAAAATTCAAGGGAGATTTTCAGCTTCGATGGTGGGGGTGTTTTGATGGGATACCTGACTCCCCTCAAAGCTGATATGTGTACTAGTCTGTAGTATATATCATCATCATCATCATCATCATCATCATCATCATGGCCGTCACTCGATCGAGTATACGGATCACCAGGGGTTTCATTTGTGGGTTCTCCTACGAGAAAACCGTCTAATTCGAAGATACACATCCTATAACAGATCGGGCATGCATGATCAGTTGGTAATTGATTTTTGTGGCACACTATTCTTACTGCTTTCAGCGTGATGAGGCCGTTCACTTTCAAATCTTTCCACACCACTCCTTATTCCATTCTTTCACTCCACTCTTCCAAATGCACATTCTTCCCACGTATGATCAATTCCACACCCTTTCATATTTTTCTTCAAACAATCCTTGTACCGCTTCTTCTGTCAACCTCCTAGACCCCCCCCCATTCAGTTCGGAATAAAATATTTTCTTAGGATAGGACTGATCGCTCATTCTTACAACGTAACCAGCTTATCTAAAACGATTTTAAACAATTAAAGCCTCTATACTAGAGCAACCAGACTCTTCCAGGACACTGATGTTGGTTCGACAATCTTGCCAGTTAATTTTTTAAAATGTTCGTAAACGTCTTTGTAGTTTTTCGAGTGTTATAAGATTTTGACGGTATGTCTTCCAGATCTCTGATGCATACAAGAGTGTTGGAAGGACAATGGCTTGATACACTTGTATGTTGGTATCAAGCCTTAACTCTTTATCATTAAAGACTCTGAGACGAAGTTTACCGAAAGCAGCACTTGTACACTTAGTACGATGCAAGGTGGCTACCCAGGTACGCGAAGCGATCCACGTTTTTTAGCAATTCACCGCCTAATCGGATATTAGGAGGGTTTCGTTGTTATCTTGAGGTGAAGGCTGAAATAACATCTCAGTTTTTCGAACGTTGATTTTTAGTCCTAGTTTAAAGTATGCATCAGCAAACGCATTAATCGAGGTTTATAAGTCCTCTGAAGTCAGAGCACAAACCGCGTTATCATCTGCATATTGAAATTCAGTAAGAGAATCAACATTTGTTCTAGTTCTGGCCTTCAGACGTCTCACGTTGTAAACTCCACACTCCATTCTGTAGTTTATGGATATACCAGGTGGAAGTTGACCATCCATTAGTTGCATACAGCCGCAATAAAGATTGAAAACGAGGTCGGTGCAACTATACATCCTTGTTTGACCCCAGATTTTACCTTGAATGGATCTGTAGAGCTGCCATTTGTGATTACCATTGCAGTCATATCGTTGTGAAGCAGTCTCATTATCATCATTATTTTGATGAAGTCTATATATATATATATATATATATATATATATATATATATATATATATATATATATATATATATACTACGAACAGTAGTATTTATGGTTGACTATATTCGACTGTATTCGACTGTATTAGGTTTCTTCTATTGCATTACCGGTAGTGCTATTGTTTTGTACAAGATATACGTTGTGGTAAACCATCCTCTTTTAAAGACATTACACTCTGGTTATTTTTGTTATTATAACTTCTAACCAAGTTATATCAGAATGGTTAATACAATACAAAACTAAATTAATTAAAATGTGTTCGTTTATATTTAAAAATAGTAACACAGCATTATTGCTAAAATAAATATAGTAACTTTTATTTAGAAGTAAACAAATAACAGAGCGAGACTTACCACACTGCATAAAGAAGTAACATTTTCAGGACTCATAGAAAACAGAAAATTATCGTTGAACGAAGAGTTTCGGGTTAGTAACTTTAGTTTCAGTGATATAAGGAACATACTTGATATTGTAAAAGAAATGTTCAAATTGCCTATCCAGTCAATACTTGGGATAATCAAGGATAATGTTTAACATACCGCTAATTTGTTAGTGGTTTTGTTGAATAAAATTTGTTGAACAGTCGAAATAATCTTGCATCAAACAAATATAAAAGTTTAGTTGGACGGCCCAATTTCAGGTTTGTAGTTTGAATCGGGAAGAAAATCAGAATTGTGAAATCACTTGGAAGAGTAATACGTCTGGCCGAATCTGACTGAAATTACATAAGCAAAAAGGGATCACCATTCTTCCACGAAATAAATAATGGCTCCACAACTAAATAGATATGATATTTTTTATTCACGGAAACACAGGAACAAAATGAACCTAGTACAATGGACTGATTCCTGTCGGTTAGATTGAGTGGTATTATCCTGAAGTTCGATATTTCACCCGCTTAGAGTTGGATCAGGTGAGAACGGGAAAAGGCGCGTCCTGTCGGCTATAAAAAAACTGCGAACTGAAGATTAATCACGTGGTTCGTGTTCGTGGCAAAAAGATTCATCGCGTATGAATTTCGTTACATGCATATGTGCCATACGCCCACGCAGTGAAGAGGCGATGATTACATAATCGTCGAGTCGAATTACAATCTTACTGCCGGTCACGTAGACTGATACAAAATAGTTCGCTCATGCAACTGCTAAAAAACTTGAACTTCTGAACAAATGTTTGTAGGGATTATTATTAGATTCGATTCGTGTTCATGAAAGATTGAAAGAAGTTCAAGCTTATTTGAGACATTCGTGACTATAAAAGTCTGATCTTCACAAAAAGGCGTTGTCTTAAAAGCAGGAAACCCCATTATTTTTATAAAAGAGATTAGCATTCCGTTTATTTTACATTATCATACATTCTTTCTTTTTTACTTGTAACGCTCACCTGACTCTCATGCGGAAGACCTTGCTCTTGAAGAAAATATTTCGTCAAGTGTCCCCTGTTTATCCCTACTCCCGGCAAGCACACTTCAGTTTGCTTTAAAAAAATCAAGGCCCCTTTTCATACGGGGCAATTATTATCAGAAGAACTATTCCGTAATCACAAGGTATTTTCGACATCCGAGTCACGTGATTACTCCGCCAGATTTAAACATAAACGGGTGATCTTAAGATGCGTCCATTCGATTTGTGCGTTTAGCGATCAAAATACTATATGAACTAAAGCGTGACAAATTAACGAAATGACTAATTTCCCTAAAGGGTAACAGATCGACGGATGGGCTGTCAGACTAAGCCTCTTATTGTAATGCTTGTGCCTATCTGAAATGAATGCATTTTATCTGCGCGTTTAACGGTGAAAACGCTATTTCAAATGTGACAGAAGATGAACCTCAAACTGAAGTCTGACAGACCGACGAAAAGGCTATTTAAAACATGCAATTTCAAACTTAAGAATGACAGACTAGCGAAAATGCTATTCCAAACTCAGGTTTCACGGACAGACAAAATGCTATTTTAACTTAGGCATGACAAACAAATGAAAATATTATTAAAAACTTATGTCTCACCGGCCGACGAAAATGCTATTTGAACTTAAACATAAAAAAACAAATAAACTTGATCTTTGCAACTTATGTATGACGAATCGATTCTCATTAGACTTGGTTGTTCGACCTAACCTTCACAGGTAACATGAATTGAACAAATACATTGAAAACATTGCCAAGGTTGCAGCAAAAAAGGTGGGCTCCCTCTACCGTGCTAGTAAACTCCTCACGCCTGACATTATCCTGTATCTCTACAAAGCCACTATCTGCCCATGCATGGAGTAGTGTTACCACATCTGGGCTGGTGCATCGCCCACTAGTCTCTCCCTCTTAGACAAGGTTAAAAGAGATTCGCCAACTTAATAGGTCCATCACTATCCACCAAGCTCTAGACCCTGTCCCATCGCCGCAATATTGCTTCCTTATGCTTGTTTTACAAATACTTCAATGGAGTGTGCTCCGATGAACTAGCTGCTCTGGAGCCCCCTCGACGCAAATACTCTAGACCAACTCGATAATCATCTAAATCCCATCCGTTAACGTCGTTGCCCCCCCTCCCAGATGCCGGAGAGCCTTCTACTCCAATAGCTTCTTTCTCCGTGCTGCCGGCCTCTGGAACTCCTTCCCTGCTCCTTGCTTACCCGACGGTACCGACATGCAAAAGGTTTAAAACTAATGTAAACAGGAATATCACTACACTGCTCCCAACTTACGATGACACACAAAGCCTACACCCTAATTCTCAGTTACCCCTTACGTCTACAGTGGCAGCCTGACTTGTTTGGGCTAAAATATGTTTAAAAAAGGACAGATGGAGACACATTATAGTTTATTAAGTCAGTCCGTAATCTGATTTTCATGAATCAATTATTGATTAGATGATTATCAGATTAGACTAGTGTTAATGAGCGATAGAGATACTTTATCAGTTATTTGAGTCATTAAAAACTATAAAAGTCTAGTTTCATGATAAAATTATTGTAGGGGTATCATTAGACTGGGCTAGTATTGAGGTGAGATGGAGAAAAGGTTATTTAATCAATCAATAGCTGTTGGTATTATTTGGTTTATTCGGACTACTGTTCTCATCTTGGATGTTATTCTCACAACGTTTCTGCCGATATAACCCCCGATCTTCTTCAGGTGCATATCGTCGCGTTTTCATAACGGCATCTTTACAGATCCACAACACTTTTATAAAGTGAAATTTTAATATCAAGTAAAATCATTTACATTCATTGGAAGGAAAAGTATATTTTTTTATCAGTACCCGTTGCAATTTGGAATAGTGATTACAATACAAAAATAAACTAGTGAAAAACTATTCTTTCATATTTCGGAAATAGTTACTAAAACACACCAAAATTACTAAAATAATTAGTGACTTATATTCCGAAATAAACATAGAAAAAACAGCGACACCTATATCACTTCACAAAGAACTAAAAATGACAGAGACTTATAGAAAACGGGGAATTATCGGCGAACGAAACGGGTTGGGCTAACAACTGTAGTTTGAGTGAGAGAACGCAAATACTTGGTATTGTAAAAAATGTTCAGATAACCTTTCCCGTAAATACTCTGGATAATCAGGGAAGATGTTAAACAAGCCGTTAATTTGTGATTGGTTATGCTGAAAAAAATTTTTCAAAGAAATCTGCCATACTTATGCAAGAAACCAATATACTAGTTTGACTTATGAACAAATGCTTGGGGGGATTAATATTAGACTGGGCCCGTGTTGATGAGAGTTGGAGAAACGTTAAAGTTTATTTAACTATAACAGTGTGATTTTAAAAGCGGGGGACCTCTTTTTATAAAAGAGATTAGCGTTGCATTTATTTTACTTTATCATGCATCCCTCTTTTCCCTTGTAACGCTCACCTTATCATGTATCCCTCTTTTCCCTTGTAACGCTCACCTTATCATGCATCCCTCTTTTCCCTTGTAACGCTCACCTTATCATGCATCCCTCTTTTCCCTTGTAACGCTCACCTTATCATGCATCCCTCTTTTCCCTTGTAACGCTCACCTTATCATGCATCCCTCTTTTCCCTTGTAACGCTCACCTTATCATGCATCCCTCTTTTCCCTTGTAACGCTCACCTTATCATGCATCCCTCTTTTCCCTTGTAACGCTCACCTGATTCTACCGCTTAAGACTTTACTCTTGAAGAAAAGATTTCTTCAAGTGTCCCCTTGTTTATCTCCACTCCCGGCAAGCACACTTCAGTTTTCTTCTAAAATTCAACGCCCCCTTTTTTTACGGAGCAATTATTATCAGAGGGCCTAATTCGTAATCGCAAGGTATTTTCGACATCCGAGTCACGTGATCATCCGGAAAACTGTAAACAATAACGGGTAATCTTAAGTTGCGTCCATTCAATCTGAGCGATTAACGATTTAATTTCTATATTAACTAAACCGTGTCAGATTGACGGAATGGTTATTTCTAACAAGTGTAACAGATAGAAAAAGGACGGACAAAGCCTCTTATAGAAATGCTTGTCCGTATCTGAAATGCGTATTCTACTAGCGCCTGTAGCGATTAAGACGGTATTTCACACGTGACTGCTTGACTAAAGGTCTATTTCAAACTTAAGTGTGACAGACCGAACGAAAAATCTATTTCAAATACGCTATATCAGACATAAGTGTGACAGAATGACATTGATTTTATTTCAAACGTAAGTTTCACGGACCGACGAAAATGCTATTTAAACTTTAGCATAAGAGACACCGTAAAATGCCATTTTAAACTTAATGACAGACGGACAAAAATGGTATTTTAAGATTAAAGTTCAACGACCGACGAAAATACTATTTAAACTTTAGCATAAGAGACACCTTAAAATGCCATTTTGAACTCAATGACAGACGGACAAAAATGGTATTTTAAGATTAAAGTTCAACGACCGACAAAAATTGCTATTTAAAACTTAAGCCTGACAAAGAAACAAAAATTATATTTCAGACTAAGTCTAACAGAAAATTCTATTGAAACTTGTACATAACAAAAAATAGAATTGCATCTTAAGCATGACGAACCGAGGAATATGCTATTTCAAACTTAAGTGTCACAGACCAACGAAAATGCTATTTAACCTTTTAACCTGGTAGACGGACGAAAATGCTATTTCAACTTAAGCTTGACAGACAAACACAAATGTTATTTCATACTTAAGTCTCACAGACTGATGAAACTGCTATTTATACTTAAGTAAATAAATATGCTATTTCCAACTTAGGCATGGCAGACCGACGTAAATACTATTTAAAACTAAGGCCTGTCAGACGGACGAAAATGCTATTCAAACTTAAGTGTCACAAACAAATGAAAATGCTATTATCAACTTAAATGTTACAGACGGACGAAACTGCTATTGCTAACTGAAGCGTATTGGATTGATGGACCGACGCAGGCTCTAATAGAGACACGAGGACGTATTTTAAAGACGAGCAAGCGGAACTAATGAGAATCCAACTCCTTAGTGATCCTTCTTTTACTGACTCCCACTCCTATTGCTCCCCTAACCCTTACCCTAACACTAACCCTAACCCTTACCCTAACTCGCACTCCTACTGCTTTTAAGATTCGAATTTAGGGCAAATCAGACAAGAAAGTTAAGTGTTATGAAATTACCCCCTATACACGCACATCATTAGCTCCTATCTCTTCATTAACTAGTCAACCTTTAACAACCTTTTTGTTTTTCATCATTTAGTGAACCAATATAGGATCTTTTGTAAAAAAACTCATGCTCAGTGCGTGCACACACTCTTGGCGTACTTTTTGTGCGCCCTGTCGGGTTATGGTTATGATAACATTAGGGTTAGAGTTAGGATTAAGACCTAGGTCTCCATGTTGAGATCGATGAAACCCTTATTTCTCGCCGTACGAAATACAGAATAATCGCCACTGTGGAACGCATCGCGAAATAGTGGATAGCTTTCTCTGTGAGTTTTTATGGAAGCAAATATATCAGGGAAACTATTTTTAATGCAAATACACAATGATATGAATGGATACCTCTTTTTTTATATACATACTAATAGTTTACCACTTACCAAGGCCCAAAGCCACTCGAGGTTAGTTAGGTTTTCCCTTGGCTGATGGAACAATATTATGAAAGTATTGAGAACTATGATTAATTCACTGGACTACATGACAGATATTTGTTGACATTGGACTTGAAAATGACCATGTTGTAGTCTGTAGAGAAACATTCCCGCGGAAATGTGTTCCATTCTGAGTTGATGGAAGTTTCGTTTATGTGAAGAAGGGAATAAAAGGGAAACGATCTTTTATGCAAGTACTCAATGACATGAATTGATTCCATTCTCTTGAGTAATTAATAAAATATATTTTATTTTTACTACAACCCGCATGGTATCAGTTTTTTTGGGGTAGTAGGGTATTTTGGGCGGGCTATTTAACAGAAGGTTTATAATCGTTTTGAATAAATGACAATGATGTGAAAGTTTGTGAAATTTAATTCCGAAAGTCAATCGGCGAGGTCGATTAATGATAGGCCTCGTTGCACCTCTAAACTAGAGTTACTCTTTGTTTGTTGGTTTCTCTGCGTAGGTAATAAAAAGACAAACGACGCTTTTATTAATCTCGGGACCTTTGTTCTATTTGCATCGTCATATGCTCAACAAGACAAACAAAACAAGACAAACAAAACGGTCTAACAAAACGGTCTAACAAAACGGTCTAACGAGAACAGATCTTCCTAAGATGCGATCATTCTATCAGCACATCTATGAATGACAATGCGATTTCAAACTTAAGCTAAACAGACCGACAAACAGACAAAGCATCGTATCTACAGCGTGCGTAAGCTATTCGAGAACATATATCATTTTTACTACAACAAACATATTATTTAACTTTATCTATTACTATACTAAATCTGAGTTAATCAACGTTTGTTTCCCTAAGGCGTTTTTCCTATCTAACACAAAATACATGCTAGATTATACCTTACTCCTGAAATTGAGTTATGCTTGAAATAATGTTTTAAATTGTTCTAATTATACGTAATTTCTAATTAACTGAACACTACACACACACCTCTATCTTAGCTATCTATTTATTTCTGCACGACCCTCCCACTCTATCTTGATTCAATCACTCTCTAATATTTATTAATAGCTCTATTAGTATTTAGAGAAAGAGTAATTCGCTTTTTTCAGCAAGGCCATTATATCTAAATACATGTCTCGATACACACCAGAAAAACGTATGTAATTTAGATGGAAAAACAATAAGTCACTTTTATAATAATAATAATAATAATAATAATAATAATAATAATAATAATACTTGTATATAATACAAGTATACATATATATAATAATACTACTACTAATAATATAAAAGTAAAGAGACTTAGTTAATGCAATTTCATGCAAGAAAACTCTTAAAAGATATGTCACGGTTTAATAGAATAAATAATTGTATTGGTTGTGCCCCAACGGGTCATGGATGCGTCTTGTATTTTTTATATTTCACACTTATCAATGGCAGCTCCTATAATTGCACAACAAATAAAGAGGCAACACACAGTTATCGTGATTATAAAGGATGACTATAGAAATAGAAGCATTTTAAAAATCGCTTCATCTTTCGTTTACAGAGTTTGCAAAGAGTTAAAGGTTTAACAAGTACTGAGATGACGAGAAATCGCATCGTTTCACAGTAATTAGGAACTCGCGATTTCGAGAAAAATCTATAATATTGTGCTGAATAATTGGTAATCAACAATTATCTCACTATCCAACTTCCACGACAACGGATGAGGCTGAATTGCTTGCCCAGCCGTTTGGCCTAAACTCCATTTTGGATTCCGCGTTACCCAATTTTCGTCTACGAACGGAAACTGCACTAGATGATCTGATTATCACCCCTTCCAATATCGTTACTATTATAAGACACCTCGGCAACTCCAAAACATGTTGACCAGATCTCACCACTGTTATATTAATAAAGAAATTCTCGGCTGAACTTCCCTCTGTATTCTCCAAACGCTATAACAAATGCTTGCAGAATCTTGTTTCTCAGATAGCTGGAAAATGGCGTCTGTCGTACAAGTTTTCAATAACTCTGGAGAAAGAACTAAGGAGCAAAATTATCGCTCCATAAGTCTCTTCTCGCTCATCGCTAAAATCTTCGAATTATTAATCAATGTATCGATAGTTTACCACTTTAAAAACGTTAAACTTCTCTCTGACTAACAGTATGGGTTTAAGCCATTTCGTTCCTAACCCTAACCCTAACGGCTACACATATACGGCAGACTGAAAATAAGTTAGATTAAGCTGGAGAGGTGGCATTAGTGCTTTGAAAAAAATCTTATATGAAGATCTTCTCAGGAAAATAAACTCGTATTGTATTACTGTACGAATATCTAATATAAACAGATACTTTTAGCCTAAAAAAAAGAAAGATCCCCGTCGTTCTATATGGCCGTATAACTAAACAACAATGCAGAATTTTGATTTAAACTTCATTGTGACATGTCGGCTAACAAAGTCTCCTATTTCATTTAATTCTTCTCCAGGAGGTTAGACACAAGGTCATGTATGGTTTTGAAAAGCCAGCGCACAAGAATTAGCGCACTCTGTCGTACAAAAAAATAACTGAGCCATCCCATCGGCATTCCCCGGCAAGGGCGTCCGAGGCGATTTGCAATTAACTAACACCTTCCCAAATAGAAGGTAAAGCCTGGGATGGTGACCCTTCTTGAGACTGAACAGAACCTTACATGACCCCGACAGAGCAGAGTCAGAAGAAACTACAACGGCCGATTCTCTGTCGGACTGATTGTCGAGGACTTATCCTCGGCTGGTACGAACACCTGCTTAGCTGTGCCAGTTATAAAGATACTTGAGTGCATCCACATTTAACACGTGCCCTTCCAGTCTATGCATTCATCGATTAAAATACTGTTTGAAAAAGCGTGAGAGACCAAAGAAAATTCTACGTCGACGTTAAGCGTGGGAGACCGCCGTGCATAACGATTAGAAACTTAAAAGCGTCTCAGATCCACCGACGTACCGAGCCTCTCACGGAGATGTTACGACGCGTGTAAAATAAATCGATTCTTTTTTATCTGCGCAATTGGCGATAAAAATACATTCTATTTCAAACGTTAACGTGTCAGATCGACCGACCGACAGACAGGGGATCTTGTAAAACGCCTGGTCGTTTTCACCCCCCCTTTTCCCTCCCCCCCCCCAAAAAAAAGAAACCAACAAACAAATCGGGGAATAAAGGAAATTAAATTTGACAAGCGAGAAAAAAGAGATGAAAAGAAAATGGCCGCTATTTACTTTTATAAATATGCATTGTCATTATGATGACGTGTCAACAAATGATTGGTCGTCGGTTTTTCTAGACAAGATACAAAGCGTCGTAATGTCGTTAAGAACCGATACGCACTGCCGGTCGACTATATAAGTATCGTGTTTATTTTTAGTTTTCCTCATAACTGAAAACGGCCTCCGAGACAATACATCGCGGCAGATTAAGTTTCCTTTATTCTATAATCTTGAGCGGGAAAAAAAATATTGCAGCGAATTTTTTTTATATCTATGTTTTACTAGTAGAGCTTGCCGGCGTTGCCTTGGGTCATGATCGAAACATTAAAAAAGGTATAACACGCGTGTATAACACTTTCATTTTAAAAATTACCTATTCACGTTACATTTTGAAGACATCTCCGACCGCATCCCCTCTCTCTCCCTGTGCAAACCTTTGCAACTGCTTCAATATAGTTGAAAGATAAAACAAAAATTCCATGGACAAAGTTTATTTCCAAGAACCGCCTATCTATGGAACACGTTGCTGCAAGATTGCTTCTCTTAGAGCTATAAGATGGCCATCTTCAAATATAATATCAATAAACACTTGTCATAAAACCGCCTACATAAGTCATCAAATTGTATTCATTCCATGTATTATTTTCAATTCTTTTATCATATCTATCATCATTCAACTGTAAATCTATGCATTAACCCTCATCCTCGAGTTGTATTTTAGCCTCGATAGTGGTAACTCATAACTAAAAGAAAAAAGTACTAAAAATACAATTAAGAATTACTCAAGACTTTTAGTTGGTCATAGCTGACGGAACGAGAACCAGGTATCTCCGCGGATTAAATAAAGGGGTCTGTTCGAAATCTGTACAGATTTCAGAGTTTGGCAAGACTTGCAGAAGGTCGGAGGTTACGTCGGCCGAAACTTTCTAATATTAGAATAATAGTCCGAATAGTCCAACTATACAAAAAAATAATCAGTAACCAACGGTTGGACCTAGTTTCAATGTTGTTTGTCGAACTACTATCAGTATGACTGAAAGAAGGTAATATCATGTGATAGCTCAATGGACTAGTTTGGTCCCCGGTGACGCGAAGCAATATAATAATAATATTACCATAACCAGATCATGTATGTTTTGTAAATGTTTTGTAAATGGATATTTGGTTGTTTCAGATATTTAGCCAGAAACACACAGAGACAGATAAAAATACAATGTTCCTTTATACAATACGTTAGCAGCCAGTGTTGTCTAGGGGGGAATGATGACACCTGTGTACCCCAGTTCACAGCCATGAATACAATATTACCATGTTTATTTTTATAATTTCTATTTTTCTATTTTTAAGTTATAAAGAAACAAAATATAGTCAAACCTCGTCTGTCTCTTTTTTCTAGTTCGGCGTGAACGAAGACGAGATTAAAAAAAAACATTATTTAAAAAAAAGTTGTGTTTGATCCTGCTATAGGGTTTTGTTTTCAATTGCAACCACGGAGAGAGAGTTAGAGAGAGAGAGAGAGAGAGAGAGAGAGAGAGAGAGAGACACACACACACACACACACACACATAGACAGAGGTATCACACATATAGCATAGGTTTCCTTGAACGTCAGTGTCGCCGCTAGGTTCTCAAATAATTCAATATGTTACATTTTTTAATCATCGAAAAATAATATAATTATTCAATTATATATATATATATATATATATATATATATATATATATATATATATATATATATATATATATATATATATATTAATAGAAAGTACACTAAAATCGTCCCCTATCATGTTGGCCGTGGTAATAGTTGTCTGATCAGAAGCTTGATAAAAAAATCTCTTTAGTCAGTAAGATAGTGTAAATATTTGTGCGTGTTCTAAAACAAATTCCATTTTCAATCACATTTATCGATTTTACTATTTTGCCCGGTCAATTTTCTTTTCATCCCATGAAGTGAAAAGTATCGGAAATATTACCCTCTCATTAACATGTACTGTCACTGCCACTCATTAAAACCGTATAATTTATTTAGTAAGATACATAATTTTCAATCACGAGTTGCGAACGCTACGGATGCACATTAAGGTAATAATCTTTCACATTTTCTAGCATTAACATATTATTTCTTACGCATGGTTTTAAAAAGTTACAAAATATAATTTGATTATTAAATTAAATCCACTAGAATGCATTTCCGTTTCTTAGAAAACAAGTCATACATTTTACCGAATTACTTCGTGGAATTATAATGCAACATAACTTAAGGTTTACTTATTAGATAGGCAACACTTTGAAAGAATATCCTATCTACCTGGAGAACCGGGGGAGGAGGGAATGCCTTCTGACAAGCCTTGTTTGAGGGTCACCATCAGCCGATCTGCGTCAATCGGATTAAACACCAACCAAATAAACGTAGTCTTAGAAATGATGATGCTGAATCGGCCAACATCGAAAACAGAAAGTAGCAGATGAAGTTTATGTCTTCCCAAAGCAGCATCCAATGCCAAATTACACCAGCCCCCCTCTTAATCCTATGTCTGTGTTCTGTGACAAATTTGGACATTTTGTAGAAGAATTCGGCACGTAAAATATCACGCCCTCAAAACAAATAGACAGAATGTTTTTCATAGTAGAAAAAGAAGATGGAATTATTCATGTCATTGATTATGTGCATAATAAATCGTTTCCCTTATAACTTACACAGATAGATGACAACTCTCCCGCGATTCGTTCCACAGTGGTGTTTATTATACATTTAATACACTCTAATCTTACCCTGATCCTAACCCTAACAATAACTTAACCCTAACCTACGCCTTACCGTAACCATAACCAGATGTAACTTTCGTTCAATTTATCGTATAAATTGAATCGTTGTAACTTTTGTAAAAGCGCCGTCCAATACCCCGCCACCTCCGAAACAGACAAAATACTGGTTTAAGTTGAAAAAAGAAAACGTTTTATTACTCATTACAGAGGATAGAGTCTAGTAATGCGATTGAGTGTTTGTATAAAACGATTATTTCTCTTATATTTTTGTTTCCACGTGAACTCACGCATATACATTGTTGAACCATGCCGTGATACGTTCTACAGTAGCGTTTATTCTGAATGGTATACATATTGACGTAGCCTTAAACCTAATCCTGACCTAAACAAAACTCTAAGACAATACATGTCTAGACAGAACACAAAATAGGCCAGAGACGTGTGCGAGTTCTGCACATAGCTGGCGGGGCTATTATTTCTTTTTTGTTTTGCAAAATATGTTTTTCATTAGTGGCAGCGTGTTCTACAAAAGACCTGATTCAGTATTCTGTTTTTGCATCAAATAACCTTAAAAGGGGTAAATACGCTGTAAAACACATCGACCAAGACGAACCAGATAATGGTTGATAAATACAAAGGTTTCGGACCCCCAAATACTCCCCAAACTATTCTGTATTGATAAAAGAATCGTTGAAATACATGTTGCATTATTGAAGTAAAACTTCTATTTTCCAGGGAAGAGGGATTAACAGGATATAAAAATAATGGAAATGTTTCTTGTGTGTGTGTGTGTTTTTTTTTTCAAATTTTCAGAATCTCTCGAATGTTATGATATTTGCCTGCAGTATTAATATATTGATCTGTTTCCCTGTGAATCAAAGTTAGATATGGCGTAAGTTTATAGTGATGAATTCAACTCCCCAAAATAGGGGACATTCTGGAGAGAGGATTTACTATGATAGGATCTGTCGGCATTCCCCGGTAATGTCATCTTAGGCGACTTGCTATAAACTAATACAACCTCCTGAGATGGAGGTTATGCCTGGGAAGATGATCCCCTAAGACCGAAGGTAACGCTACTTCACTCCGATTCAAAGAGCCAAGGGTCTTGTTCCAATTAAAGTGTTAATGTCATCAACATTCAAAGTAAAGCCCCTTTTTCATGGTGGAGTGTTTACGTTAACATAACACAGAGGTTCGAATTTTGCCGAAGGACATTTGAGCCTGCGATAAACAAATGTCAATTTGTTGTCACGTTTTTTTTGTTTTTTTAAATTTTGCCGGAATTGAACAAATTATTTTACTTACTTTTCGTTTAAAGATTTCTTTTTTTTTTTTTAATTGAAGGTTTGGTTATTTTTCCGTGTCCTTTCGCTGCCATGTGGAAGTCATCTCGACCGGAAACGGTGGTTCCGCGCCCTTCTCCGTGCCCCGTCGCGAAGACGAACAACCCATTCCCCAACATACAGCTTGAGGCCTGTTTAAGAACATATTCCACTCTGCGGGGGTTGCCACCAGATAGAGACATTATCTTATTGTGGCTGTCAACTTGTCTTTTTTTTTCTTCTTTTTTTCTTTTGTATTTTTTTCTGTCTATCTTCAGACATATGTTGAATGCCTCAGACTGGTGAACTAGAAAAAAATACAGATTCAAATGGCATTGTAGAAGAATTGGAAGAAGAAGAAGAAAACGAAAAAGAAGAAGAAGATCATAATAATATTGCTGGAAAGACTTAATATCATTCAGATTACAAGAAAAGCAACATTGTCGTTACAAGCGATAAATGACTGGTAACGGTGGATGTACAGATATCGAGTGAGTTAGAATAATAAGTATCGTGAGTAGGTAGATAGTTTGACCGTAGTAGAGGGTGACCCGTAGCCTTCATTTTCATTGGCTTCACCGAGGTGTAGGGGGGAATTAATTGTTTCTCTGGAGTACTCTGTATACCCTTTATCCTCAATTTATAATATTGAATGTTTAGCAAGGAATCATCAAGTCGCATTTTTTGAGTCGCACACGCATCATCATCATCATCATCATCATCATCATCATCATCATCATCATCATCATCATCATCATCATCATCATCATCATCACCATCATCACCATCATCATCATCATCATCATCATCATCATCATCATCATCATCATCATCATCATCATCATCATCATCATCATCATCATCATCATCATCATCATCATCATCATTAATAATAATAATAATAATAATAATAATACACAAAACATGACACTAACCGACTCTATGTAAAAAAGACAGAAAGTGGAAAAGGACTGATATGTATAGAATACTACGTAAATGATACGATAAAAAACTAGAACAATATATAACCTAAAGTACAGAAAAGCTGATCACCGCTGCAAAAAAATAAAAAAAATAATAAAGAGCAACTAAACTGAAAAAAAAAACACGAGAAAATACAAAAGAGAAGCAGCTACACGTCTGTTTAATAAGACTGACCAAAGAAAAGGCAAACAAAAACACAGACATAGATATAAAAAAGGCACTTGAACAGAGAAACGGAATCGCCACTTACAACTACACAAAACAATGTGATCAGTACAAACTATATCAAAACCAAAATAGACAAAACTGAAGAAAACAGTAAATGTAGACTCTGAGGACAAATAGACGAAATGGTAAATCAAATAATAAGTGAATGCAACAAAATAACCCAAACCGAATACAAAAACATACACGACTGCGTGGGAAAGACAGTCTACTGAGAACTATTAAAATATATGCACTTGAAACATACAGGCGAATGCTACACTAACTAGGGAGTATTGGAAAATGAATAATACAAAATTATCTTGGAGATGAAGGTACAAACAGTCAAACTCATCGCAGCAGAAAGACCAGACGGGATAATAAGCAATAAGAAGGAACAACCCTGCCAAGATTTCGCCATCCTAGCATGCAACAGGGTGAAGAGGAAGAAGTCTGAAAAGCAGAAAATAGATGAAACTTGCCAGGGAACTGAAAGGTATATGGAGCGTTTAGAACAGTTATCAAAAATTGGAAAATAGACTCGGAAAAATTGAAATTAAAGGCAGGATTGATACCATACAACGCACGGCACTGGTGAAAACAGCTGAAACATCAAGGAAAATTCTCGAGTGCGAAAACCAATCCACAGGTAAGTTAAAATCGAGTAAGATTGCATAAACACCACTAGATATATACGAAGAAGATTGCATGAAGCAAAAAGAAGTAAATCTGTCAGTATAGATATGTAAGAAAAATCCCATAAGCTGACAAAGACTAAGACTATACAACAAACGGCCATGATGAAAACAGCTTATCTTAAAGAAAGAAATGTCACCAGTGGCGGTCGGTACCACATAGATTGATCGTAAAGGTTCTAGGAGGATGGAAAGGCCGAGAAGGGAAAGCACTTTTCATACCTTCATTGGATTTTTCTAGAATAATGAAGTGACTTATTATCGATAAAATTCTAGAGAAAACCAACGACTCGTATTAAAAAGAACTCAACTGTTGCGTGAACTGAAAGTGATTTGCAAAGAAATAAAGAGTACTGGAAATCTGGAGAGACTTCTTGTCACTCAGACTTCAAGTAACACAACCTTTTACCTGTAAGCGATCGCTAGTAATAACTGTGAAATCTTCTAGCGAATAAATAATAATATACAATGAAAAAAGTCGAAATATATTAAGAAAACTCCTAGAGTGTAGAAACCACACAGCCAGTTGACTGCGACAAATCACGTGTAAGTTGAAATAGGATAACGCCGCGTAAACACAATTAGAAACATAAATAGAACATAAGATAAAACCAGTAGAACTGAAACTGTCATCGTAGCAGAAGAGTAAGCTAGACTGTGGAGCGACCTCCTCTTTATTGTCGCGTGATATAACTTCTAACCGGGATGGAGGTGTGTCCATGTCGCAAACGCCGCTGTAGACGATGAAAGTCGCGAAACTGATAAGTATACACTCAGCATCCAGTGAAACAGAGTCAAAGCTATTTTTACCTACGAAGAAAAACTCCAAATCTTGTAAACAACCAAGAATATATTTTTTTCAGAAACGCAAACGAAAAACGTTTCTCTTTTGGGATCCTGTTGATTTCACGTGTATTTTGTGCTAGTTATGTATACATAGACCCCCCTCTATTACAGTCCGTGCCTTCTCGGAAAGCGACGAGACATACTCCATGTTAGACCAATAACAGCGTAGGGGTGGAGTGTGGTCAAGCTAATAAAATACGACTAATCGAATCGATCTGTTGACAACACAAGAGCAAGAGCTGCATATCAAACCACGAAGAGCAGCATTCAGATATTGGCTGATAGAGAACGGACGTGAGTAGTCTTATTACAGAGAAAGCCATTGGGCGTTGTCGGCAACAACTGAATTGTGCACAGTTGTTGCGAGAACACAATATGATTTGCAATGGAGATCGAAAGAAGTCAAGAATACAGGAAATCTGACGAGTCTTATTGTCATTCAGACTCCATGGAATACCTCCTGCTTTTTACAACTGACCGATCACAGGTAATTTGCTCATGTTAGAACTCCTAGGAAGTAAATACTACTTCTCCTTCTTCTACTACTACTACTACTACTATTAAAAATAATATCTGATGCTATCAGATAAAGCAGTCTGAAGATACCGGCGTTCTTACTTAAAATACACCAAACATTGATGTTATTGTTTTTTTCTTTTCCTTTTTCTACTAAGCTAAAAACAAAAACAACATTTTTCCTCTACAAACCAACCAAACAAAACACCATGAATAAATATTTGAAGATATATAGAACTTGAAGCGTAACATGTTTTATCAAAATGACCGAATTCTGCATTAAATAACTCGAAGAGGGTTGATTTGCCGTAAAACAAAACAACCAAACCCAAAATCATGAATGAATATTTCAAGATATAAATAACTTGAAGCATGAAACTTTTACCAAAATGACCTTTATCGGCACTAACAAATTGTGACGGGTCGATGTGCCGTAAAACCAAACACCAAGACCAAACAGCATAACTATTTGAAGATATAAAGAACTTAAAGCATAAAAACGTTTTCTGCAATAAAATATAACAAATAAAACCAAAGGCTATAAAAACCCAAACCATAAAAACAAAAACAAAAAACCTTTTCTTGGCATTAAATGACCCCGTAGAGCTTGAAATGCTGTTAAACAAAACAAAAGCACTCACACTACTACTACTTATAATAATAATTATGATAATAATAATAACACTACTACTACTACTACTACTACTACTACTACTACTACTACTACTACTACTACTACTAATAATAATAATGATAATAATAATAATAATGATGATAATAATAATAATAATAATAATAATAAAAAATATAAAAAAATAAAAATAAATTAATAAATAAATAAAAATAAAAAATAAATTAAAAAATGAATAAATAAAAGTCAACATAGTACCAATAATCGTAAGAACACTAAGAAGAGTCCCGGTAATCCTGGTAAAAGACTAGGGTAAATTGGAATCAATGGGAAAACTAAGACTATACAACAAACGGCCATGATGAAAACAGCTGAAATCTTAAGAAAAATCCTCGAATGCGGAAGACAACTTATATAAACTACGAACATTAACCAGCTAGATGGAAGTGTAAACCAAAACATGGAAGAAACACCACGTAAACCCGACGGAACTGAAACTGCAAAACATCTTATAAAATGACCCTCAATATAATATGGATGAAACCACACAAATTAGTCGTGAAGGGTCAAAGAGCATTGAAAGACTAAGGAGGGAGAGCACTAACCAGACCTCCACTTGAAGATGTTAGAGAGTACTGGGACCTCGGAGATTCTTATTGCCACTCAAATCCCAGAGAATACCAATTGCAAGCAAGAAATCAATTGTAACCGGCTTTTGCGATAACGCAAATTCATTTACAATAGTTATTGAAAGAGGTGAACAGTAATAGAGATCTAGGTAGACTTAGTGTCACTCAGACTCCATGGAACACCACCGGTTATTATTAGTACCTCGTTTTTATGGGATTTGGAAGAACATAGAGGCGGGGACGGATAAACTCATATCATCTATGATAGGGTCCTCACACCATAAGGTAGCTAAAGTGTTTGCAACTATTTTAGAACCATTTTTGGAACGCTATAGTTCTTTTTGTATTAAAGATTCATTCTCATTTTCGAACTTTATACAAAATCATTCTCACACTGACAAATTTATGTGTTCCTTTGATATATTAAGCCTTTTTTTTAAATATGTTCCTCTTATTAAGACGATTGATATATATCGCAGTCAATTACCCACTATTTTTATTCCAGAAAGAACACCCTTTATTATGTAATTTTATACCATTATATTTGTAAGATCATTAATCATAATTGTAATGATTATATGATACAGCAAATTAAAATATTTAAATACAGAATGATAATATATATATATATATATATATATATATGATGATATTTATAATTAGATATTAATTATTTTTTACCTGCAGACATCGATGTGCTATGCTTACACAATCGTCAGTGCAGGAAGCTAATTCACGACGGTCGACGGGCGCGAACTCCGATCACAAATCGTCACTGATTCGCAGTCAAGAGGCTTACCAGTTGGCCACCAGAAATTAGCTTAGAATTTAGGAGGAATTTAACTTTGTAAATACCAAGTCGGCGAGTATTCACAGCATGCAGCGAAGAGCGATCAACAACAACAAACTGTGTTGGACTCGCAATGAAGCTAGTAGTACTGCTTGTTATTAAATTCATTCAGAGTGCTCAGCCTTAGTAAAGGGGGCTATATAATGATATTTATAAATACATATTAATTATTTATTACCTACATATATATATATATATATATATATATATATATATATATATATATATATGTGAAAGATTTGAGAGACGGGTTCAATTTACTATATACATTTAATTAATTGCCTATTTCTTGATCTCATTGTGTAAGAGAGAACGGGTAACCATTTATTGTATTTCCAAAATGGTTACTACTTTCGAAATACAAAAAAATGGTTAGTCGTTTTATCGTACGCAATGCGAAACAGAACCGGGTGATTAATAACTCGTTCTGGCCAGGAAACGGGTGATCATTTTACGTTAGTAAAGTCAACCCCAATCTAAGACCTAAAATATTTAATTTATTTTTGTAATTTTTCCCGATATTTACAGGGTGTTAACGATGACAAGAAAAATAGAATCTCACTTTTATTTTTATGTTGACAGAGTGGGGGCAAAATAGAAAAAAACAACAGATGTTTTTGATTGGCTTTGTCTCTTATAGTTGGTGTTTATTCACTTTTCAATTTATTTTTTCTATATTCTATCGGAATTAATCCGTGTTATTTTTTTTCTATAATCGTTTTGATAGAAATGAACTAAATATATATTTAACAAATTCGCCATGACGTTGCAAAGTTGTATTTATTGCTGGACGGGTCATGCGTGTATACGGGTGGTAACGATAATTGTTCATGCATTCTGGGTATTCCCGGTTAGTTGTTTCTCTTGGGCGTCAGGGGTTAACCTGCCCCTTTGATGCATTTATACGTCGTGCAGTTTATTAAAGGGCGATGCTCATTAACTGGGATATGATTGCACTTATTCACCCCATCAGGGATGACCACAGTTCTGACGAGTGCTTTATCTTCGCTGTCATGTTTAAAAATCAAACACGCCATTCTCATCTAACACTTTGTTGCTGTACAATACAACAATAACACAACTAATTAAAACATACATCATGTGGCGATAAGAAACGGTGGTTCTACACCTTTGTCCGCAATCGAATAGAAAGCAGTTATATTTCATTAGCTCGTGTATATATTAAACAAGAAACGAGAAAATGCGACGCCATTTCTATTTAATTAGTATCGAAAAAAAATAGAGTCACGTTTTCTTTCCTTAGCACCCAATAAAGTTTTGTCGAGTTAAACTCACTTTTTTCATCTTCACTTTTTTCCCATTTGTCTACCTTAAAAACACAAAAAATAATATCAAACCATCCGCCCATGTATGGAGTATTGTTGTCACATCTGGGCTGGTGCATCATCCACTAGTCTCCCCCTCTTAGACAAGGTCCAAAAAAGAGTCGCCAACTTAATTTATCCCGCACTACCCACCAAGCTCCAGCCTCTATCCCACCGTCGCAATGATCCTTCCTTGTGCCTGTTTTACAAGTACTTCAATGGATTTTGCTCTGAGGAACTTGCTGCTCTGGTGCCCCAACGACGTAAATTCACTAGACCAACCCGACAATCTGCCAAATCCAATCCATTCACTGTGGAGGTCCAAAAGCTCCTTTCCTCGTGCTGCTGGACTCTGGGACTCCCTCCCTGCTCACTGTTTTCCTGACGGTACTGACATGCAGAAATTTAAAACTAATGTAAGCAGACATCTCGCTGCACAGCTCCCAATTCAGGTTGACCCCCTCTCGTCCCCCCAAAAAACCCCCAAAACTCTCACCGTTACGTCTACAGTGGCGGTCGGCCTTGTTTGGAGTGAACTATGTTAAAAAACAAAAAAACAAAAATGAAACTATTTGAACTTCACGGTACCCATGAGATGGTTTGTTGGCATTTTATACCGAAACTGCGCCTATGTTTTGTATACGATTGGTTTATCTATTTTAGCTGTATATTGTTTTAAACAAATAATTTGCGAACGATATTTCCCATGTAAACCATAAATAGTGTCTTGGCAGGTACTACAACATCTGTTCAGAGTGGATCTGGGAATAATGTTAACTAATGGGTAAATCTGAATTTCCCCAAACCTTTAAATTATGATCTCACTACCGCATTTTAAGATCATACTCAAAACAAGGGAAATGAGGAGAAACCGTGAAATGAATAGATTGGTTTGTTGTTGGGGTTTACGGCATATCAACAGTCGCTGGGTCATTTTATGCTGAAAACCTACATATGCATATGCTTGTAGATTAATTTGGCTTACAAGCGTATATTTTGCAGATCATAGTTTCTATTTGATCCATAGATGAAAACATGACAGGTACTACCACCCCGGGACAGAGTTTACTTGAGAGTAGGGGTTACTAATGGGGTGACTTCAAAGCTCCCAAATTAGGGCCTCACCACTGCATGCAGTTTTGTGCCATACCCACATAGGTTGGGGAGAGCTTGCGTAGTCGATAGGATTGCTAGGTAGAAAAAAAAGGGCTGAGAAAGATGAATTTCTGGGCGATGGGGTGGTGCTCGATCAAACACCTTGCCTAAGGTGTTTTCAGCAGTTTAGTGCCGTACTTGTGACACATTTTATTTAACCCATAGATCAGACGCTTGCAGGTACTACCACTTCTAGTCAGAGAAATGGTAAGTGAAAGTTGCCGCCTCCTCCCCCCCCCCCCAAAATAAAGCTCCCAAATTGGGGGCTCACAACCAGATGCACTTAAAGATCATATTCAGAATCTTCATGATGTGAGTTATTGTGAATATTGATCTGTTGTTGTACTAAAACAGAGTTAATCAACGTTTGCTTCCCTAAGGCATTTTCCTATATATTTTAAACACGTAAAATACATGCTAAAATATTCGACAATTTGAGGATTGTGTTATGTTTGAAAATCTGCCATTTTAATTCCTCTAATTATCCGTAATTTGCAATTAACTTTACAAGTGACCCATCTCTTACTGACTTTCTATCTATCACTTTCACTCTCTCTCACGCTATGTTGTGTGACTACCGCTCTCATTCTATATACTATTTATTACTTTCGTTTTCATCTCTCTCTCATATATATATATATATATATATATATATATATATATATATATATAAATATATATATATATATATATATATATATATATATATATATATATATATATATTAAAAAAAGAAAATGCAGTGTAAATTCCCAGGGATACTAACTAAATCCAAGATATCGCAGACTTAGCACCTGCATAAGCTGACTTACCGCTGGAAAATGCATAAATAAAAAAAGGGATTCAAGTATCTAACAGTAATACAAATACAGAGGACTTTAACTTAAGCGTGAAATATCAAACGGGGATCATCAGCTGTTTACCATGTAACTGTTTTCGAGATTTAAAAACAGGACATTTATAAAATTCATGGTTCTCCAGTGGTACTGATCAAATGACCACTCCCCAATAATCAAATGTTGAAATAATTCAGCTTTAATTTCACTAATAAATAAATAAATAAATAAATAATAATAATAATAATAATAATAATAATAATAATAATGTATTTCCTTTAAGACTAGAGTGTGATATGGTAATTTGCATATCAAATAATATTAATCATAATAATAATAATAATAATAATAATACTATTCAAACTCAATACCTATTCTGCGACATGGTAGTTAGCAATAAAATTATATAGGAATAAAATGTGCATTAATATATATATATATATATATATATATATATATGTGTGTGTGTGTGTTTATTAACTGTCAAACATAATAAAGAAAATAATGACAAAACGGTTTGAATAGTTCATTTAAAGCAAAATAGAATATCACCACACGTAGCAATACTATTTAACCCGATTGTGTGTAAGAGAGACAAAGAACCAATAAACAGCGGATAACTTTGTATTTTGTTTATTTATTTAAAAAAATGTTAACTTGTTTTGCAAACTCATATTTTCCTGATTCAGACAATTTAACCCGAGCTCAATGCTTAAACAAACTGTTCAGATTTGTTATTCTAGTTTTGTTTAAATGTTTCGGACGGTAATCTCCATCTTGTTTGTTGTTATGTTCACAAACATGGCTTCTTGCATAAAGACGTTCGTATTCTATAATTTGTGAGTTCAATCCCTGATGAAACAAGTTTAATTTACTGAGATGAGATATATAAAGACAGAGACGCGGACTGAGCGCAGTCTCCCACTGTGGATGAATTAATTAGTTTGAAATAAACGAATTGATTAATTATTTCGAAATTTTCTGGTAGCTTCGCGAATACTACAACAGGCTCGAAAAGAAGACCGAAGAATACAACGATCAAAGGGTTGTTAACATATTACAGCAAGCAAGATGTACACGTATTATCTAAATAATAATTATATTTCATTGGTTTCTATATAGAAAAAGTAAATTGAAAGTCAACGTAAAGTTTGAAGTGATGCTAGTATTATATTCAATAAAGCTTTGTTAAATTAAGCCAGCGGTGGTCAACATTTATCACTACGTGCGCGAATTTTGTTTTCACTTTTAATTTTAATGCGCCACGCAAGATTGTACCCCTTTTTGTTTCTTAAAGTAACTGGGTGTTCCAAGTTCGAATACAGTCGGTTCCACAGTACCACTTTCACTTAGGGATGTTGTCAACCTGTCGTGGTCCTTCCCGTAAGTACTCGATGTCTTTCCAGAAAATTGTCTAACTAGAAAAGTATCGGAACTAATGCCAACACCAGGAACATCTGATTCACACGAAAGAAGTTGGGCAATTATAAATACTCTAATTATATTTAGACTTTAAGCTATGTATTTTTTTTTACAAATTAAAAACAAATTCTTGAAAAGGATTTGTTTAGCCAACAGTGGTAAACATTTTGTTCTATGTACGTGAATTTTATTTCACTTTTAATTTTTATGCACCACTCAAACTTGTGCCCCTTAAGTATCGTAATATGAACACAATTGGCAACTATATATACACTCATTATATTCATACTTTAAGCTATGCATTGTTTTTTACCAATTAAAAAAATTGTTGAAATGGATTTTGAAAATTCAATCTAATTATTACGATGTGGTTTGATCATGAATTTTTTTAATAGAAAAAAACAAGTGTTATTCACTGCATCCCAAGCAACGCCAGATAGGTAGATCTAATAAATTATACTATTTCGGTTTTATCATTTTTTAGATGATGATTGATAATTAGTATTAATTGTATTATTCAGACTACTGTTTTCGTCTTGAATGATATATCTCACACGCGTTCAGCCGATATAACCTCTAACCTTCTTCATTTGTGTCTTGTTAAACTCGGATATCGTTATGTCAAACTCGGAAATGTGCAGAGGATTTCGAACGGGACCCTTTATTTAATACACGGGAGGAAGCTTGTTCTAGTTTTAGGTAATTCTTAATTTTTATTTTTGATATCGCCCGCACTGAGGGTTGAACCACATGAACCCGTTGCGAAACGGATAAAGGTGCTAAGTTAATCGCGTCTAAGCGACAATTTCGAGCAGGTTGAAGGTTCAGTGCCCGGCATGGGCGATACTAAGACAACAATAATCGATTATTAAAGACTTGGCTGCCGAATAGAGAACAAGCTACCCTCGTAGATTAAACAAAGGGTATCTTTCAAAATTCCGTATAGATTCCCGAGTTCGACATAAATATTTCCATAAGACGCACCTGAAGAAGGTCGACATCGGTCGAAACATTGTAGTCCGTATAATACAGAATATATTTAATCACCTACATTCAAAGTTAATATTTAACTGACAATTGCAGACCTTCTAATCCCGTGATATCAAATTTAGAAACAGAAGAACATATACAGTCCTCACACAAAGGTCAAGCACCTCCACTTCCTAAAGCTGAGAAGGCCAGTCGATATTTAGAAAAGGTTGTTTACACGCCTAGTAGCCGTACACGCCTGAGTAAAAGTGTGATACAAGATTTAGGTAACGGTTAGGGTTAGGGATAGTAAGGTACAGGGTTAGGGTTAAGGTTAGGGTTAGGGTTAGTAAGGTACAAGATTAGGGTTAGGGTTAGTAAAGTACAGGGTTATGGTTAGTGTAAGGGTTTAGGGTTTAGGGTTAGGGTTTAGGGTTAGGGTTAGTAAGGTACAGGGTTAGGGTTAGGACTAGGGCATGGAGTTAGGGTTTAGGGTTAGGGTTAGGGTAAGGGTTAGGGTTAGTAAGATACATGGTTAGGGTTCGGGTTTAATGTTACGGTTAGTGTAAGGGTTAGGGTTAGTAAGATACAGGGTTAAGCATAATCCAATACGCCCCGGGCCTAACTAATAAACTAATTTTTAGTCAAAATGTTACTTTATTCATCAACATATTCCTTTTACTGGGGTGATACACTGACTCCGGTGCTTTTCTAACCATTCGATGGCTTTTTTGTAGAACGATTTGTCTTTGTCTTAAAAGTATGCTGCAGTTCGTTATACCGCTGTTTCAACCAGATCTTTTTTCTGAAGCATTCTTTTGAAGTGTACAAACTAGCAGTAGTCGCTGGGCTAGATCTAGAGAATAGGGTGGGTGCGGAAGACATAGTTCACCCCAAACCAGGCAAGCTTTCACTGTAGACGTAAGGGGCTACTGAGAATTAGGGTGAAGATTTTGGGGGGTCATCCTAAATTCGGAGCTGGGCAGCGAGATGCTAGTTTAGTCATCGTTGCGATCGACTTGTGATACGGTGGATCGTCTTGGAGAAAGAGCATCTTTTCTTCTTCATTTGTGGCCGTTTCTTGGCGATTTATTCCTTGAAACACACTACTAATGCTGTGTAATATTCGCTATTGATACTTCTTCCTTTCTCAAGACAATAGACGAACAACATACCTTGTACATCTCAAAATAAGGATACCAAAACCTTGACTACTGATGTTTGCATCTTTGGTCGTTTTCAACGGTTGACTGCCTATTTGACTCCAGGGTAAAGTGGTGGATCCATGTTCGATCCATTATGACATAATGATGCAAACTGCCTGTTTATTGTTTTAAAAGAGTTGTAAACAACGCTCTGACTCGTTTACGCATTATTGTTTTTATCAACTGTGAGCAAACGCAGCACCCACTTTAAACACTGCTTTCTCATTGACAAATGTTAATGCAAACTGGTGAATACACCTTCGCCTTCTGATATATTCAACTCTTCTGTTATCTCACACAACTTAAATTTACGATCTGCCAAAACGACTTTGGGAAATTTTGTTGATGTTTCTGGACAATCTGTGAATATAGACGACACGAGCCTTCAGAATAATTTTTGTTTATACAACTGTGTTTAAAGGTAACATACAACCTCTTAAACATTGTTCCCGAGGAAGCAGATTCTGAATAACACTTATTAAGACATTGTTTTGATTGAACAGTATTGTTTCCCATCAGAAAGCGATGCTTTATCAACATACGAAATTCATATTTTTCCATTGTTTATAAAATTTGCAACAGTATTTTCACTTAAATAGCTGTAATTTGTACACTAATAATTCGATTGAACTACAAGTGCTATCGAAAGGTTAGTCCATATATATATATATATATATATATATATATATATATATATATATATATAAAATCAATGCATGTAAGTATGTGTGTCTGTTTGTGTAATGTGTGTGTGTTCACAATAGAAGGAACAGTTAGAGATCATATATAATATCTATAAGTGTCTTCTTATGTAAAATGTATCTGGGAAAACAATGGAAGTATTCCCGCATCTCTAAGTGCACCCCTTAGGATTTTATGAAAGTTAAATCATATGTATACAATTTTCTGGGGAAGACAATGGAAGTCGTGCCGAATCTCTAAGTGCTCTCCGAACCACTTGTAAAACTTCAAATATATTCTATTTTGATGAAATTTATATTTTATTTATAAATTCTCCAGGGGAAGACAATGGAAGTGGTCTAGAATTTCTACGTTACCCTCTATATGCCGAATATCTACGTGCCCCCACCCCTAAGTAAGCCTTGGGGACATAAACTCCCTTAAAACTTCAAATACGTATATCCGATTTTAATGAAATTTAAACCATATTTATAAAACACTAATTCAGAGAGTATTCCAACATTTCAGCATCTTGTGACTATATTAAACGGATGCGAAACGGGAGGTAGATGCCAACAAATAAAGTAATATAGTGTCATGAGCACAGTGTAAAAGTATATAGTACTACTCCCCATTCAATCCCGAGCAACGTCGAGTCTTTCTAGTTGTAATAGATAATACTTATTTAAATTCAATGAAGGTTTTATCAAGTTCAACCATCCTCGGGGTGTTGTACGAACACTGATGTGGTTGCGCAAGATTATACTCTTTCATAAAAATGAAGATCCAGGTATTGTCACTGTTTTTGCCACAAAATAATGGACATCTTAATTGAGTACAGCATATTTTATTGTCCTCAAAGATCGGAAAATATCAATCTTACTAAAGAGTATACAAGTGTTCTTCTCTTTCATCGTGTGAAACAGATGATTCTGGTGTTGGCATTAGTTTCCCCGATGTTTTTCTAGTTAGAAATCTTTCTGGAAAGACATCGGGTACTTACGTGAATGATCACGAGAAGGTTCCAAAATCCCTAAGCGAAAGTGGTACTGTGGAACCGACTGGATTCGAACTTGGAACACCCAGGTCTTCAGTCCGTGTCGATATCTACTTAACCAACCTCACCTCTCATAGAAGGTTGAGGCAGCCAAGGAACGAGTGAAGATTCTGGAATTGTGGAGAACAGCTAAACATCCCTGGGAATTGTCACTGATTGAAAGGGTTGCAGTTTGGGTGTTGGTAAGAGCCGACTAAACACTCTTCCCTCCCGTCGAGTACGAATAAGCCTACTACTCTGTATGTAAATGATTTCGAAGAATCATTTTCCTTCGGAAAGGCTTCGAATTCGTCAGGGAGACGCGGTTACTAATGACCTCATCAAGTTCAGATTTCAAGAGAATCGCTTTCCCAGATGCTTTATTATATTTTGATCGTTTCAAATAACTGTTTATTCATGTTGACACCACAGGATCCGGTCTCTATAGTCACCACGGGGAGCACGGGGACCACAGGGGCAACGGGAAGAGGCAGACGTGGGAATCGCCATCACCTTTTTTTGACGGACAGCCATGTCTACTAATTCATATATCTCCCCCACAAAACTAGAACGTGTGTTCTTAAGAGACGTCCATTTAATTTACGCGTTTATTGCCGAAAATTTTATTTCAATATTAAACGTGACAGACCGACGAAAATGCTATTTCGAACTTAAATCTGACAGACAAACGAAAATGCAATATCAAAACTGACGCTTGACCGATTTACTAAGTTTATTTCCTACTGCAGCGAGATATGGGACAAGGTTGGAAGGTGAGAAAAGCAGGCTCCCCAGAGGGGGCACTCAGGATAATACAAAAGAGTCGTGAACGGTCCTGTAGGTATTCTCCGATAGACGTGCCCCAGGCGATCGGCAATTGACTACTCTTCAAAAAAGGGAGGTAATGCCAGGGAGGATACTCTCCCAGGACTGAGCCGAACAATATGTCACTTCAGGAAAGAACTAGGGTTTCAGGTCAGTCTCTAAGTTGGTGGTATGGTTGCCAAGAACTGATGTTAACATTCTGGAAATCAGTCCGACAGTTGATTTGTTGATGAATGGTGCTGTTCGGTCCTAGGAAATGCACCCTCCCAGGTTTTACTTTCTTTCGTAGAAAAGGGGTTTGTTCATTGCTAATCGCCTGATGCATACTTACCGGGGAATGCCGACAGGACTTCTCAGGCATTTTTTGTAGGATAAAGTGCAGTTATTCTGGTGCACTGGCTTCTCAAAACCACACGTTACCTTGTGTCTAACCCTCTAGCAAGGAGGTAAATAATGTGAAATTTATATTTTTAACTTTAGCGTGACAGAATAACGGAAGAGAAGGTGTTTTCTAGAGCCGCTTGGACCTATCTAAAATTATATAAATTTAATGAACCTGTCATTTTAGAGATTGAAACGCGATTCGAAACTAAACCGTGACAGACGAAAATGCTTACATGCAATCTGTTACTAAGGTTGCTGGAAGATGGTTTTATCATTCTACGGTTCAAGAACGTACCTGATACCTGATGCAAACTTATATAAGAGTCAGATACGTCCTGTAGTAGAGTACTGCTGTCACGTCTTGTTACGTTGACAGGGTACAACATCGACTTCACAATCTAGTGGGGGACGATCTCTTCTCTTATCTGCATCCCTTTTCTCGCAGAAGAAAAGTTGGTAGTCTTTCTCTATATTTTTATTCCCATAGAAATAGCTAAACTTAGTTCCAATCTCTCCCCCCCCCCTAAAAAATTCACATCAAGAACTCGTCTCGCTGCCACCAATACAAAGAACGTTCCTCTCTTCCTCGGTGCCCTAAAACCAAACAGAATTTTCATGAACAGAGTTTTCTTCCAAGAACTTTCCATCTGTCAAACACATTGCTACGGAGTTGCTTCCCTGCAGAATACAATATGGTTGTCTTCAAGTCTAATGTCAACAAATACTTGTTGCCCCGTCTTCATAAGTAATCTAATTTTGTTCATTAGATTCATCGTTTTCAAGCCTCTCATAGTATTTTTAATTATTGAATTGACAATCTCATTGACTCTGATCCTCCAGTGGCTTTTGACCTTGGTAAATGTTGACTTATTGGTCTAAAACAATGTTTAAACGTAAAAGAAGACCGACCGATTGACGGACATACCTCTTTATAGAGATACATGGACGAATCTGGAGAAAATGCACCCATTCAATCTTCGCATTTAGTAATTAAAATGGTATTTGAAACTTGCTAAGGTAATCTACCCTATTGCGTCACTACGTGGACCCTTCACGACACTATAAATAGTGATGATGGTGGTAACAGACGGATAGTTGCTATGACCAATCCAGAAGCAATCTATTTCAAGAATAAATTTCTGGAAATAATTTCTTTTCGTCTCTTTAAGGCAACAACAAAACAAAACCGCTCGACAGACGGACAGAGTCTATAATTTAGATGCGTAGAAACATCTAAAATATACACGCTGCCATTTCTCGAAAGCTAACTTTTCTGCTGTATCTGACATCCGGTTTAAGGAAATCTTTTACAGTTCCCAGTCGATTTTTGATGCTGTTATTCAATTTCTTATTCGTTTCTTTATATATATATATATATATATATATATATATATATATATATATATATATATATATATATATATATATATATATATTACTCCAATAGCATCTGCTTTCCCACAACAATGCCATTTATTGTACAATCTTGCAAGATTGTGTATGTCAATCTCTAGACATATGGCGTGTAATTGTCTCTAAGTATATCATTATCCCTTACTCACTAGAATGTTTCACCAAGGTTGCGAAGTCGGAGGGATTTGGAGGTTTTGAAAGAAGTCGGAGTCGGAGTCGGAGTCGGAGTCGGAGTCGGAATCAGATTTTCTGATAACCGAAGAATAAACAGAAATTATGAATATTGGAAAACTTTAGTATAATGAGTCGGAGTCGGAATCGGATCATTTACCATCCGACTCTGCAACTTCATTTTCACCCTTGTTTTTACCAGCGATCGTTCATTGGTAAACACCGATGGAGTTCCAGGAGTCTCAATCACAATAAGAGTCTCGAGATTTCAACTTTGAATTCTCACACCAGCCGTTTATCTGAGTCCTTGCTGATAAAAACCGATAGCTTTCTTAGTATTTTTTACTAAGACTCACTATTTGCGAAGCATTAAAGCCACTCGAGGATGTGGGTTAACATGTTGGATAAATTGTCAGTTAAATGATGAAAACTATTATGAGGGGATTGCAAATGAAGAAAATTTGATTAGTTATGAGGACGGTTTATGACAAGTATTTGTGGCCATTAGATATGAACCCACAAGGAAGCACTCCCGTTGTGATGTGTTCCACAAATGTGAAGTTCTTGAAAATAAACTATGTTGATAGAAATTACGTTTGATATTAGGCACAATTTCTCTTGATCAAGATTCCAGTACTCATCATGTTCTTCGAATCTCGGTATTTATATTGCTTACCATCCTCTTAGACACATTATGGCCATTTTCTATGGTACTAACAGATGTTGGTGCCAAAGTGTTTATTCATGTGGTGAAGTTGATGAAAAAAGTCTTCGTCTCAGTATTATTCATCTCTTTCTAGTTGTGTTTACGAAGAACTATCTTATTTTCATCTTACCTGCGTTTGGCCAGTAACAGCGCTCTCTCAATTTCTTTGATTTTACTCCGTTTTTCAGCTTTCGTCAGCTTAACTCTATTAACAACTGAGATGGCAAAGTCTATTATTGGTCAGTTGTTTTTGTTTTTTTGTTTACTATTGTTATGCCTGGTTTTCTTACTTGGATGAATTTTCCAGTCTATATCTACATCTCCAAGCGAAGTTTATGCTTTTCGTTTTCAAAAATGGCTTCAATTTGTGCATGTGCCATTTCAAACTAATCATATATGTTTTTATATTACTTTTCAGCTACCTTGCTGCATTTATTTATAGGGTGGTTTACCGTTATGCACTTTTATCCGTAGAATCCATCTTTGCTGTATTCCTGATTCTTGTTTATATTGCGTTTTGTGTAGTTTCTTCTGGTTGCATTATTTTGTGCGACTGTCAGTACTGCTTCCGTTTCTCTTCTGAAGCGTTCTTTTTGCAACTGTCCGTGTTTTCTTGTTCGAAATTATTTGGTCCGTCTACACGTAGAGGAAGCTGTTGTCCAAAAACCCGACCGCCCCCTCCCGCGGTTCAGTAAAAAGAGAAAGCTTATTTTCCACGCATCACTAGCGACTCCTGTCTATAATGTAATATCTGGACATGTTTTCCTAACATCTAACTTCATTTCCAAATGGAATTTTCCACTCTCTTACTTTATCTATATCCATGGGAAATACCGTTGTAAAAATTTTCAAACTACAGTATCTAAATACTGGCACATATTGCCAAGTATCAATTCTTTTTATAAGCTTTCTACTCTTTATAATTCAGTTTAGAGAACTCTTGTTCTACTGAGGTCTTCTCACTGTTTTCTCTTTTTATCTCTGCCTTTTCAATGATGTCTGTTTACGGAATTCCCAGGTATTTATAATTAACACGTTCGTTAAATGTTCACAATACTTCTCGATTTAGTAGCTTCCGTTGCTTCAAATATTCCCTAAATCTCAAGCTTTTTTATTTAATTGTTTGTGTGTTAGCGTTTACCAACTTTTCAGTCATTATAAGGTCATTACACGTCATACAGTTTTTTTTCTTCAGAATCAGACAATTATTGCAATGCTTCTTTTTGTGAAGCTGTTTTTAGTGTGCGAGATTTGACTATTCAGAATGTGTGAGTGATTTTGTTTTATTTTTAGATTTTTGGTATGTTGTTTGCTTATTTAAGGTTGTTTAAGATATTGTTTGCGCCATCCTTTTTGAAAAAAAGTTTTTAAAATTGTTTGCTTGGTAACAAGGTAATTACAATTTCTACTCAGGCTAATTGGTATTTGCTTTTTGTCAGATGTTATTTTGTTAATACTATTTTTTTAATTCTTAAATATGTTTGTATAAATGCTTTCTTTAAAACACCCTATTATTTGGGAAAAGGCTATATTTTCAACAAATGTTTTTATATTGGTTACTTTGTAATATCTGCTGTATATATGTGCGTATTTTTCGCAGTTTATTAATATATGTTTGATTGTTAGTCCTTGATTACAGTTATCCTCTAAACAGATGGGTCAGCGTTGTGGGACTGAACGTGTGTGTGTCTTAATTTGGTGTCATTCCTTCAATCTGTTATCGTGTTTATGTTTTCTGTTCCAACTATGGGTTTAGTTTCATACAATTGTATTTTTATGGGGGTGGGAAGGTGTTCTATATAGTTTGCCATTTTAATTTTATGTTTTCTTCGATTGTCCTTTGAACATCTGTAGGTAGTATTTTGATAGTATTTCTATCTTTGCTAATGTAATATTTTTTAGCTAATTTATCTCCCTTTTCATTCTTTTTAATCCCAACATGTCTTGGCATCTAGGTTGTCACAATTTCTTTATCCCGAATTCCATATCTTGTGACGTGAGATTCTAGTTGGGCCTCTTTCCTTGCTTCTTATTTTTATTTCTGCTAGTAATTCTTGAACACTTATATATAACACGTGTTTTTTTTCTCTTTCATTTCCGTAAACTATCTGAATGACAGTCCCCAGTAAAGTGTCGGAAACCAAGGAGGGGTGATGGTAATGTTTCTGTAAATTTCTACCCTTTATTGCATTTCCTGAATATGTTGCTAAGTAGTATAACTCTGAAAAAAAATCAATATACGTATTTTTTCTGGTAACCGCGTCTCCGTATTCTTATCCATGCGAGCTGTTGTCTTCTTGCTGTAAGTACCAATATTTATTTCACCATGTATTTTAAACATATTTAAGCATAAACATATCCATGCTTGAGGATTGTATCGTGTGCTTTCTTCTAGCCCATCCTATGCTCTTCTGTCTTTCTTCTATATTTCCCAATCTCTTCTAGTTGATGTAAAGCACTTAATTGCCCCTCTGGGCGCTTTAAAACATATTTTTTGTTCACTGGGGAGAAGTCCGCGACTATTAAGAGAGTGGCAAACCTCTTCATTGTGGTGTTGTTGAGATTTTTCACATTGCTCTATTTTTTCGTTATCTTATTTGGAATAACATATATTTAGGCATGTCAAATTCACGAATACATATTTACATTTTATGGATAATCTTTCATACAGGTTATTGGATTTCTTAGAACTAAAATCTCTATATTCTCTTGAGGTCAGCTACGTACCAGTTTTGTTAAGGCGATTTTGATGGTTCCTGCGGTAATTTCTGTTTCTATTCTTTCAGTGAAGTCTTTCTTTATGTTTTGCGCCATTTCGCGTTCCTGTTGTGGTCTTGTTTTTTCCCTATATATTACTCCAATATTGTTTAGTTTATACCGTGTCCGTTTGCTTTTTCCTTGTCCTTCCTCTGTTTTGCGTTTTGGTTAAAATAATACTCTTTTTAATAATGATAATAATAATTATTATTATTATTTGCTACGAAAATTAATATTTTGTGAACACATATAAAAAAGATGAATCAGGTTTTCTATTTTCTTTAATGTGATTCTAACGAAGAGTAAGAAGTTATATTTTTTATCTCATTCTCGTAACAAAACAAAAAGCAGAAAAAAGCATTCAGATAAAATAGAGAAAAACATTCTTGTTGAAAACGTTTTTGCCAGATAGAAATTTAGGAAAGCAAAAAAATCTCCTCTCTGTCTTTCTCTCTCTCTCTCTCTCTCTCTCTCTCTCTCTCTCTCTCTCTCTCTCTCTCTCTGTGTAACGGATAAATGTCATTGTCTTTAATATTGAATACAATTTAAATGATGAATTGCCCCGTGGGGAGGTAACGACATAATCAATGACAGTTTCCTGGCGGCCTAAATGTGATGGGGGTTTTGTAAAGAGAAACCATTGAAAAGAAACGACGACTGGAGTTCGGCAACAAGGACACGTGACTCTTTTTCTCTTTATCCGTCTAAGTACGTGTGAGTAAAAAACGAGGTGGCAGAAGTTGCTTTTATCTACACACATACTATATATATATATTTATATATATATATATATATATATATATATATATATATATATATATATAGTATATGCATTATATTAGTTTCTGTAGATATTAATCCGTTGAAACTCCAGTGTTTATAAAAAGTGCTCAATAACATGTAGATCTGTTCTTTAGTATAACATTTTATTTATATAAACATTATTGGTTACATATGTCCATACATGTTTCAGTTGATCTAATCACAGGGAGTCAACCTCTTCAGATCAAAGTAAAAGTTTTCAACATAAATTTTCTTCCTCTATTTAATCTGGATGTTTTTTCTGATTCTTGTTTTGTTACAAAAACGTGATAGAAATATAACTCCTCACTCTTGGTTAGAATCACATTAAATAAAATAGAAAACCTGATTTATCTTTTTATATCTGTTTACAAAAAATAATTTTACTAGCAATAAATTATAATAATAATGATAATAATAATAATAATTATAATAAACTTGGTAACGCACTGCATACACTATTTAATTAGAATATATTAAAACTAAGTTATAGTTGCACAGATAACATAGAAATAATAATTAAAAGACACAACAATAAAATACTTAAAAGGAATGATACAAATAATGACATTTACAGTAATGAAATTACTAACAATTGTAATTGTCAAAGACAGGATGAATGCCCCCTACAAAACAATTGCGTAATCGCATCAGTAATATATTGCGCTAGAATCTATATCGCTGGAAATCAAGACGAAAATAAGTTATATATAGAAAGCACGTCAAGGAATTTTAAGGATAAGAATTACATGCACAACTTATCTTTTAGAAATAAAAAATACAGTAACACTTCATTGTTCCGATATTCCTGGATATTTATAGATGAGAAGAAAAAAATTAGATGGAGCATGATAAAGAAAGCTAAAACATGTAGATCACTCAACTCACCCTGTTTCTTATATATATATATATATATATATATATTTCGGCAGCAAGTCATTTATTATACATGCGTTGTTGAAGACCACGGAGTTTTCTCCCTTCGCTATCTTTCTTGTTAATTTCTCGATGCGGCGAGCGATCCGTCGGTTTTCTTCTTGTGTTAATTGGTGGAGTATGGCACCTGACGTTGCCCATGTTTAACACCCTGTTACCTAAAATATATATTCCATAATATATGATAAATTCAAGAGTTTCAGAGTTAACCAAGCACATATTATTGACGCTCATGCCCACGCACCGACCCGTTTAAAGATGTATTACTAAATAAAAATAAAAATTCGATGTAGAGCAATTTTTTTCTCTATTAGATGTTTTGTTTTTAATTTATTTTAAAAGTCGGGCACGTTCGAGCTAGAGTCCCCCCCCCCCTGAATCGTAAAGTGTACAAAAAACTAATGTGCTAATGTAACTGATTTCGTGAAAATTTGACAAACATCATAGGTATCTAAATTTTTATGAAAAGTGTCCACCACTTTTTTCTCTTTTTTTGCATGAAACTAAATAAAACTAAATATATCCTCATGTTGGCCCCTTACGCCTTACAGCTGTTCTCTATCATATATTTCACAGCAACAGATAGCAAATGACAAATGTCAATTTGTCAGTTTAAAGCAATTTCTATTTGTCGACTTAAATGCTATTTATGTCCAACTTTAAAAACCACACACGATATATATATATATATATATATATATATATATATATATATATATATATATGTACATATATATACATATATATATATATATTTATATATATATATATGTATATATATATATACATATATATATATACATATATATATATGTATATATATACATATATATATGTATATATATCTATATATATATATATATACATATATATACATATATATATATTTATATATATATACATATATGTATATATATACATATATATATATATATATATAGATATATATGTATATACATATATATGTATATATATACATATATATATATATATTTATGCATATATATATATGTATATATATAAATGTAAATATATATATGTATATATATGTATATATATATATATATATATATATATCTATATATATATATATATATATAGTAAAATGCACGATATGTCATGAAAATGAAATGCCGAGATAAACAAAATGTGTGAAAAAAGACAAACGGAAAATTAATTTAAATACAGGAGGAAAAAACCAGAGATTTGACCGGTTTCGTTCGTATAAACTTTCAAGAAAATGTTAGCATAAATAAAAATGTATACTATATATATATATATATATATATATATATATATATATATATATATACATATATATATATACTAAAAAGACTGAAATCAACATCGGACATATATCCCATGAGATGCATACGATGTTCAAATATACTCGACGGTCAAATCTCTGTTTTTTTTTTTTTTTTTTACCTGTATTTAAATCTGTTTTTCAGTTTGTCTTTTTTCACACACGCATATATGTATATATATATATATATATATATATATATATATATATATATATATATATAATATATTTATATAAATATATATATATATATATATATATATATATATATATATATATATATACACTCTAAATATGTATGTATCTGTTTGCTTCGCCCCCTGTTGCTGTGTGTTTCTCCGTAATTTCCAATCACCCCGGAGATTTATACATTATCTCGATTTAGAATAAAAAGGAAGAAAAAGTTGTATTTTTTATATCAAATTTATTCACTTGTAAATGCCACCCATGCAGGATTATTAGTGTTGATTTATAGAATACATCAAAAGATTCTCCACCATCTTAAATATGTTGTGACGCACTAAGAATTTCGATTTGCTTGCCTAAACCCGACAATAATTTACCTTAGAGCCCGGCCATCGAGTATATTTGAACATCGTATCCATCCCTTGAGATATATGGCAAATGTTGCTTTCAATATATATATATATATATATAGTATACATTATTATTTATACAAACATTTTCTTTATGTGTTCATCTTACCAACTTGGCGAGGTTCAGTCTTATTTGGCTGTAGTGTAAACTTGTCTGCACTACCTAGCCAGAATGTTTGTACTAATAAAAAACATATAATAGATAACTATATATATATATATATATATATATATATATATATATATATATATATATATATACATACCATCAAAATCTTGTTGTGAAGTTACTGAATTAATATATATATATATATATATATATATATATATATATATATATATATATATATATATATATATATATATGATTATTTTTATTTACAAAGACATGTACAAAATCTGCGACACTGGTCTGTTGATGTTATCGATCAACAGCTATTATAAACTGAGATTTCATCAGGCAGAGTTAGAATCCGATCTTAACCTTATATCATATGATCTAAGGTTAAGATCGATAACATCGACATGTCAATGGCGCAGATTTTGTACATGTCTGTGTAAATAAAAATAATCATATATAAAAGCTCTATTAGATATTGAGCACGTTTTTATAAACCCCGTTGAAATCCTTTGGATTACTACCCTGTGGAGGTTTTACCTGGATTATTATTATTATTAACATCATTATTATTATTATATATATATATATATATATATATATATATATATATATATATATATATATATATATATATATATATATATATATATGTATATATATGTATATATATATATATATTATTATTTCAGCAACTCGGTTATCAAGTATCAAATTTGTCAATCCTGGCCCACTGTGAGTGACGTAATGTATGCTGATAATTTGTTCATGTTTTGTTTCCATCCTAATTACTTGGCCTCACGAAGCTCGGACTAAATAAGTTTCTAGCTTAAAGATCTCTCCACATATGTAACTAAAATATTTGTATGAATAAAACATTGCATTAAATATACAGCTTTATTTGTTATTGAGTACTATTATGTAAAAACAGTAAGGATTCAATGGATTAAGTATCATGAACAAAACATCGCCGGAATTATAATATATATATTTTAGGATTGAAAGACAGTGTATAACCAATTAGAAGGTCTGATAATTTACATAATAGAATGTTTTTTATTCTATATGCCTTCCTTCTTTTTCAATAGATGCGTTCACACGCTTTCTTAAATTTGCACATGTGTTCCTCAAATTTGCGGGAGACAACTTCTTCCATGCTTCTTTAATAGTGTATTCAAGAGAGTTAACATTGCTGTGTGATGTTCTATTGGTAGCATGTTCTGAAAGGCCCCATATAGCATAGTTCAGAGGGTTTATATCTGGGCTAGAAGGCGGTCATAAACATGATTCCAAAAAATTGCTGAAGTTGGATTCTCAGAAATCTTATATTTTTCTATCTGTGTGGGCTGGAACACCGTCCTGTGTCGATTCATAATTCCTATCTGGACAGTTTACTTCAAGCCATAGCAATACCTGGTATCTCAGGGTCTTATAGTAAGTATTAACATTAATCTTTTTATCAGCTTTGTAAAATTTATAGGCATTTTCATTCCATCAGAAACCACAAAAACAAAAGCTATAATTTGAACAGTATGTTTTGTTCTGAATGTTCCATTAACCTCAGCTGTTGATTTGGCGATGAATCTGTCATTTCTGCGGTTCAGAAAAGCATCGATAGAATTTATTCTTGAACCCTGTAATATTTTATCGCACCATTCAAAATTCGTTTCTTTTATAGCTGTTGTCAACAAGTGTTTTGGTGTTCTTTTGTAATATTTTAACTGCAAATTATATTTTACTTCATTTCTAAATCAGTCCTCTGCATCTAAATACAGACTAATCAGTCTCTTGTGTGTTAGGAGTAAGTCGCTTAGATCTGTAATAAATCAATAATTTGTCAATCATATCAGCAGAAACAGCCTATTCAGCGACGAGCAATATAGGGTTCACCCTCCAAAGTTAACAGCTGATGTACTGACTAATATCACGCAGTATCAATGAATCTATAGATCAGGATTCGCTTCTAAAGCAATAGCTCTTGGCATATCAAAAGCTTTTGATAGTGTTTGGCATACAGGTCTTCTTCACATGCTTGCCAGCTATCGAATATCTGGAAATGTCCTCTCAACCATAACATCCTTTCTCTGTGATAGGTTTATAAAAGTAATCGTTGATGGACAGAAGTCTGACAAACATAGTATCAATGCTGGCGGATCTATTCTGGACACAATTCTCTTCCTGATATTCATCAATGATATCCCTAAAATATATATTACGATCACTCGTTGACATTTATGCAGATGACACAGCCAGATAATGGCAACACTTCGAAGAGCATTAATGATCAAGCTCTTTCTGATTCTCTATCTTCCGACCTGGAGCACGTGGCGCAATGGGGAAACAAGTGGTTGGTTTGTTTTAATGCGTCTAAAACAAAGTTTCTCCCCGTTAATCCCCAACGCTCGGATTCTCACTTTGCCCCAATTAAAATGAATGGCTCTTCTTTTGAGCCCCCTTGCTTTGATAGGCTTTTGGGACTGACTTCCATTGAATACTGACAATGGAAGACTTACATCAAATCTGTTGTTAAGGTCGCTGAAGAAATCGTTGGATCATTCTTCCTCCCCAGAAATTATATAACGCCTGACGCTATCCACTACATATATAAGAGTCAAATATGTCTTAAGATGGGGTACTGTTGCCACATTTGAGGAGGTGTCGATCAGAGCATCGCTTTTTACGTTGACAGGGTACAAAACCGGCTTCGAAATCTAGTGGCGATGTTCTCTTCTCTTTCCTACAACCTCTTTCTTACAGAAGAGATGTTGCTAGTCTTTCTCTACTCTATCGTTATTTTCATGGTATGTGCTCGACTGAGCTCCAATCTTATGTTCCCTCTGTAAAACATTCGCAACAAAAACCCGTCTAGCTACAACAACTATCAATAATTCCCCTTTATTCCTCTGTGCACCTAAAGTACCCAGCTGTGGAACAAAATACCGTGGGGCTGCTTCCCAGCTGACTACAACATAGTTGTTTTCAAGTTTAATCTAAGCAAGTTCTTGTTGAGCCGTCTTATTGAATAATACAATTCTGACCAATTTCAACCATCGTTACCAATCATCACGGTTTTGTTTCACCGCCCACCTGACAAGCTCATTAACCCGTAACCTCGACTAACCTTCTAGCCTTGATTAGCGATGACTCTCTAGTAAAAAACATATATGATAGTGTTATGGTAATCTATCCTATTCTGTCAATGCATGAACTCTTCTCGAAACTATGACAAATCCAGAATACGTCTCTGGAAACCCATTACTTCTGTACTTTCTGTAAATACATACGCTTGTTAACTCTACCTCCTTTTTGCCTTATTATTTTCCGTCCCTTTAAGGCAACAACAGAGACCTTGACATGTACTACTACTTCGTTCGGGTCAGAGTAATTGACCTGGTGGTGATGAACGCTAAAGGGGTCATTCTACACTCCCCAAACCTCAAACAGTACATCCTTTCAAGATATTAAGATGGGGTTTCCTGTGTTACGTTTTCACTTAACGTTTTGTGTATAAACCATGTTCTTGTTCGTCTGCTGAGAAAATCATTCGGACGCCTATGTTTATTTATCAAATTGTTTATCAAAAAGAAAAGAACAATCATTGGAGATGTTGCCTCGAACAGAGTCTCCTCTGTTTGAAGTGTCGTCAGGAAAGAGACAGAAAACTCTCTCTCCGGAAGTCACATGGCTTCGTCGACATCCGTTCTGAGGTCACCTCTGCCCAATAGGTGGCAATTAAATATTTCCATTCAAACAAAGTCATTCGTTATATAAAATGTGTAATACACCGGACAATTTTCATTTAAGTCACGTATGGGGCCCTGACAAATACAATCAGCCCGCGCCAGGGGGTAATGAGAGTAAGAACAACTAAGTGATCATTCTAGAGTCTGCAAAGTTCCCAAATCTGAACATCGTTACCAGATGCAGTTTTGTCTGGTATCCAGGACTTGGTTAGGATTAGAGAGATTTGAGAAGTTAATAGAGTCGGGAAATAAGGGTAGGCAGAATATAAAAAGGGAAGTAAGAAAAACAGTTAGAAAAGGATCGTCTAAGATTGATTTTTCTAGGGTTGTCCGACTGAGATTCGTGTCGTGTCCGTGCGTCTGGGATTATTCACATAGAGGTATACGAAGTTAACGATATGAAAAACAAAAATATTTGAAATTATTGCACTAAAGTACATTAACTATTTTAGTAATTACTTCCCGAGGCTAAAAAACACTAGTTAATGCGATTGATAAATTGACATATGAATGATGATGACTATTGAAATTCTCAACATCCGATCAAGAAAACAGCAATTCTTTCCCCTTTGTCAGAATTATAACTCATGAAATTGACGACTAAATGAGAAACTAGGGGAGGCGGCGAGAGTTACGAGGCTGTGGAAAGTAAACACAATGCCAACTTTCTACTCTCCGTAAGTATTTATAATTATGTCTTTAAACACTGACAGCACCTAATATCATGAAATGTTAATTGCTAAAAAAAGAAAAGAAACAGTTTTGTTTATCAACAACTTTTCATGTGATCCGATAATGATCGAGTCTCAAGGTTGTCACAATTAAAATACGTATACGTATTACTAAACAAAGCTGTTTTACACGTAAAGTGTTTGAATAACGAGCGCTATGGCAATTTGTACAGCTAAACAAATGCCGCTGATATGTTGATGAGCGACTTTTACGATTACTTGAAACGATCATCATTCCAAGTGGATCGTTATACGATTGTAGAGTTTTTTTTTTAGTCCAACCTCACATTTTTTGATTTTTCTTTTCGAGATTATTTCATTCGTTTTATCCAACTATTGTTGAACTTTTGAGATGTAGAATCAAATATCTATAAGGGTTTGAAGTTCAATTTATTGGAAGATTATTTACCAATGTATAACCTACACTCATCTTTATCTATCTATCTATCTATCTATCTATCTATCTATCTATCTATCTATCTATCTATCTATCTATCTATCTATCTATCTATCTATCTATCTATCTAACTATCTATCTATCTATGTATGTATGTATCTATCTATCTATCTATCTATCTATCTATCTATCTATCTATCTATCTATCTATGTATGTATGTATGTATGTATCTATCTATCTATCTATCTATCTATCTATCTATCTATCTATCTATGTCTGTATCTATCTATCTATCTATCTATCTATATATATATTTATTTATCTATCTATATATATATCTATATATGTATGTATGTATCTATTTAGATGATGATGATGATGATGATGATGATCATCATCATCATCATCATCATCATCATCTAAATAGATACATACATGCATGATGATGATGATGATGATGATGATGATGATGATGATGATGATGATGATGATGATCTAAATAGATACATACATACATGATGATGATGATGATGATTAAGATGATGATGATGATGATGATGATGATGATGATGATGATGATGATGAGGATGATGATCGCTTGCGAAGATAACCGTAATCATTATGTGCTTTTGGGATAGTCCGAAGATGGTTCGTCACTCCGATCCGAGCTCTAAAGTATCTCTCGCACGTAGGGCACCTGTACTATGATTCTGTCGCAGAGGTGCTGTCTTCACTTTCTTTCCGAACAGCACGTTTCCTCTTGCGTTCCTCAACAGGTGCAGATTCAGCAATCGTAGCTCCTTTGTGACTTGCAGTACGTCAGGAGCAACTGTTCTGTGCTAGGTTTTCCCACAAGTCGGAATACGGACCAAACTGCTTGAGGGACACCTTCGAGTTGTCTTTGAACCGTGTCCGGTCTCCTCCTACGGTTTTTTTTGCCTTTGGTCAGCTCACCTCAAAGGAGCTGTTTTGAGAGTATGAAATCTGACATGCAGTATATATGACCCGCCCAAAGAAACTTGACACTGTTGCAGCATGGTGTATGCTGACGAGAGGCTTGACCAGGCTAAAACCTCTGTGTCTGGTATCCTGTCTTGCCGCTTGGTTTTCATCAATCTACGTAGGCAGGCCATGTGGCAATTGTTCAGTTTCTTGGCATGTCTGACATATATCTTCCAAGTCTCGCCGGCGTAAAAGATCTGTGTATGTATGTATGTATGTATGTATGTATGTATGTATGTATGTATGTATCTATCTATCTATCTATCTATAGGGGTAAAATACCGAATTACGAGTCAGTGGTGACTTTGAAACCGGGTTCGTGCCCTCCGACCAGCAAGAATTAAGATTGCCTACACTGAAGATTGCATAAGCATGAAACATCGATGCCTGTAGGTAATCATATTAAATATTTATTTTAAAAACGTTGTTCTAGCCTTCTAATTACAAGGACTGGTGCCTCTTAGAGAATTTAATTATAAGCAGTCATACTATAGCATAAACACGATGTTCCGACCCTTTTGTTGTTGTTGTTGAACACTGTTTAACTGTTTACTGTGTGCGTGCACCGATTTGGCGTATATAGAGTTTAATTTCTCTTTATTTCCGTGCTAATTAGTGGTGGTGGCTAATGAGTAGAATACTGAACTACTAGTCAATGGTGACTTTCAAACCGGCTTCGTGCGTTCTGACCGGCAACAATTAACATATCCTACACTGAACGTTGCATGACAACTCGATTGGTGTAGTAATAATAATAAATATTTATTTAGAAAATGTTGGTAGATATATATATAGATATATATATAATATATATATATATAATATTTTATAAATAAATATTAATTATTTTAATACCTACAGAAATCGATGTTTCATGCTAACGCAATCTTCAGTGCAGGAAGCTAATTCTCAACGGTCGGCGGACGCGAACCCTGATCACAAATCGGTACTGATCTGTAGTCAAGAGTCTTAACCCCTCGGCCATAGACAATTAGGTAATAATTAGGGAGGAATTTAACTTTGTAAATAGCGAATCGGCGGCTAAATTTACACAAGCAGTTAGAGTGATCAACGAACGTATTCGGATCGTGCACGCAGCTATTAGTACTTCTTGTTATTAAAGTCACTCAGATATATATATATAATGCTTGTTATTAAAGTCACTCAGATATATATAATGCTTGTTATTAAAGTCACTTAGATATATATGATGATAAAAGTCAAAATAGATTTAATTGAAGTATATATTGACTATATAAAGTACGTTTCTAGTTTCATGATAAGCAGCTATAGATTATAGACGTGTTAGACGTAAATTTAGAGAGAGAGAGAGAGAGAGAGAGAGAGAGAGAGAGAGAGAGAGATCTTAGGTAAACTTAATTATGACATAATCATTTATTTACGCTCCAAGAATTGAACATAAACAACAGTTTCTAAGACGATATGAGTTTCTATTAATATCGAGGTCTTTCATCAGCACAGGTTATAGACACAAATTTAGAAGCCAACATTTAGCATTAATACCATAGAGTTGTTCATTCCCAGTTATACAGCCAATTAGATAGGACGATAGGGCATAGGGGTATGGATAAAGCAATCCAGTTCAGACAGTGTGCAAAAAAGTTGACACAAAGCGGAAAGGACGGTTGTTAGATTACAGGTAAAGAAAAACAGATAAAAAAAAATGAAATCATTTTTTCATATAATTAGAAGAGAGATTCAATCTCTTTGGAGATTTTTGAAAATATATGATCATGTACAGCGAAAAGAGTAGTTAATACTTCAATTCTTGTTTTACAAATACTTAAATGGATTATGCCCCGATGAATTGGCTACTCTGGTGCACCCTCGACGTAAATTCACTAGACCAACTCGACAATCAACTAAATCCCATCCATTCACTGTGGAGGTCCCTAGATGCCGGAGAGCTTTCTACTCAAATAGCTTCTTTCCTCGTGCTGCTAGCCTCTGGAACTCCCTCCTTGCCCTCTGTTTTCCCGACAGTACTGACATGCAGAAATTTAAAATTAATGTAAACAGACATCTCGCTGTGCAGATCCCAGTTTAAGTTGACCCCCCCCCCCCAATCTTCTGCCCTTTTCTTTCTTCTCAGTAGCCCTTACGTCTACAGTGGCGGCCTGCCTTGTTTGGGATGAACTACGTTTAAAAAAAAGTTGAAAGACTCCCAAGACTATATATATATATATATATATATATATATATATATATATATATATATATATATATATATATGTATTCGTGTATGTGTTGTTTTTGTAGTTGTATGTATAAGTGACGTAGCTAGTATAATTATATGTGTGTACATTTTTATAAATGTGTAAAACATTAGCGAGTGGTAGCAGCGGTAACTATATCTTCCGTTACAAGTTTATTTGGAAAGTCAGAGGAGGGGAAAAAGGTTCGATTTAAGTGCGTACTGTACATAAGAAAAGGATGTATTAGCCTCTTTGAATCTGACCAGATCTTCTATCAATTAACAAATAGCTGAGAAATACCAGAACTAAACAGCCATACGTCATGGGCAGGACGAGCTTTTTAATCTTGCCTGACAATCCTTCTAGAGGTGTTATCTAACATATGAAGTTATTTTCATCTTAAATAGCAAATAAAACGTTTCTACTAACAAGCTAGTTTTTATTCGTTATTGTTGTACGGTGTTATTGGCAATATAATAACGTAAAAAAGTAAATTCTTCGACCATAGTCGAGGACGGCCCGAAGGCTCCCTTTTCATCGGCTACTACAATAAGCTGTAGGGGAGGGTGCCAATTCTTTTCTCACTTACCCTTGACCTCACTGTATGATACTGCGTTTTTAGCAAGGAGGCATCAAGTACAATTTTTAAGTCTTTGGTAGGACCTACCTGAGGATTGAACCCCGGCCTCCCAACCCATTAGCGAACATTTTAGCCATATCCAAAATCGGTTTATAATAACGTACTTAGCTACAATAAAAATAAAACATTTCTTACCCCGACCCATACAACCGATTTTTAAATAATCACTTTAAAATAAAAACCAACAAGGGGAGTAATTCATATTTCTGATAGAAGAGTATAATATTTGTCTGCCTGGTTTGCAAACAAATAAAAACTAAAAAACTAAATAAGTTCATTTTGTCCCGGACAACGGCGGGTAGTTATGGCCCGTATTGAATAAAATGACGCAAAAATACAACATAAATACATGCAGATAAAAGCATACACCGGATCAGTTGTTGTCCGGGTAAACACGGGTCCCGTTCCTCAGGAGGGAACCAGTCTGGAATTGAAAACTTTGTAGCCAGAATAACCCCTTCTACCAACAATGAGCCACCTGGCGACGAAAACCGGATTAACACCAACCTTTGGCCTCAGTGAATGCATATAAAATAAATTAATCATACGGAAACGAACTAACTTGAACCGAGAAGAATATAAACATGCCACGATATCGTTTTTCATTGCACTTGGAAAACCCAAAAAGAAGAAAAAAATGTTCCGACATACCATATCTGGAAAAATATGGTAGGAATTGAAATACAACCTGATCTTGACCCATATATGCCTGTCAATGACCGCAAGGAAATCATGCGAAAAAAAAACTTAAAAAAAACCCCATTCAACGTAAGACAGAAAAAAACTAAAAACAAACAAAAATGAGAGACGACAAAAAGTAGAAGAAAAATGAAAACTGATCAACTATAAACTAATATAAGTTATTCTGTTTCGGAATTTTTTTAGATAAGGAGTGATAATGCGTATTATAAGGATTATTCAGATTACTGTTCTCATCTTGAATCCGTGGCGCAACGAATGCAAGTACTAAGTTTAACTAGTACTAAGTGACAGTTTTTTGGACGTTGAAGGTACTTGCTAACCCACGTGGAGTAAATAAAGTTTTCCGTTAGAAATTCCGTACAGATTTTCTAGTTCAATAAACAGATTCCCGAGTTCGACAGGACGCATCTGAAGAAGGTTGCAGGTTACATTGTGAGAATACAACCCAAGATGTGAACAGTAGTCCAAATAATCCAAATTATCATAATTATGAATAAATAAAATGAGAAAGAATTCGGCGATTCAAAATCTCAGTCTAACGTAAACAACCTTATTGATTCGCTAGTCGTACTTATCCGGCGTTGTCCGGGATTCATTGGTTGCACATATGAAATAAAATAATAATAATTAAAATAATGTGTAAGTCACGTATCGACGAGAAACATAAGTACATACACAATAACACGCAAAGTGGTCACAGAATGTTATTTATATAGAGATAGAATATAGCGATTAAAAATGCTTAATAATAACTCAAATAATATAAAGGGGACAAGTCATATTTTAAGCTGCAAAGATTTGTCCCCCTTACATTATTTAAGTTATTATTTAAAATTGTCGACATCGTAGCAACCTTCCCAAACGCAATCATTTTTTCTAACAAATTGAAGTCAAATATATCTTGGTATTGTAAAAAAACATACTGGAAAACGAAAAAAAGACAACATGGTTACGCAGAATCAAATATCGTTATCTTGGATGCGATGCTATTAAGGTTTACATTCTAAGATATGCGATTCTGCCTATGATGAAAATGAATCGAAGAATCAAACAGCTCTTAAATACTCAAATCACAAAGTTCAATGGGAAAACAGTACTAATGTATAGTGTAACACCCCCAATGTCACACATGGAATCGTGATACAATTCACAATCATTTCTGCATTCCAGCAATATTTAATACAAATAAACTTCAGTCTCTGCCTGACTTGTCCACCAAGTTTCACTCATAAATGTCCAACAGTCTTTGCTTTATCGCTGTTGAATATTTAGCCCATCTGGATACGACGAGTAAGATTGTCAAACACGCTGACAAGCTACTCTCTTGACACAGTGTGGAGTTTGACTGTGTTATCCCTGTTCAGTTCAATAATAGTCTGGAGATTCATGTCTGATGTCTGATATTATCTTTGAGATAACCCCAGATGTAAAGATCTAGGGGTTAAGGTACGATCAGTGCGAAGTACATTTAGGATCACACGTCCTATTAATGCGACGATCACTAAAGTGGCCCCATATCATTGAACGGCGTGAATACAAAGACTGTTGCATATTCATGACTAAAACTTGGTCGCCGAGTAAGACACAGACTAAAGGTTATTTGTACCAAATATGATTGACTTTCAGAAAGGACTGTGAATTTTATTAATGATGCCATGGGATGCATCATTGTGGGTCATCCAGTAGAAGCCGACTTGTATATTATCAGATATAGATATCACATATGTACATGGAATTATGCAACCGGTATGGAACGCAACGTGTGGCATCTGTTCTGATATCGTACTTAGTCTATTCGGTTCTCGGCCAGTGAAGGAGACGTCCTTCTAGACTGAGACAATTTTATTTATTTTCCAATCAAAAAGTCCCCTTTTTTAGGGAACTGGATTTTACCCACATTAAAAACGGACCCTAATCTTACTCTACACTCGTGGAGAGATAAGTAAATAAGAACCTCCTATTTCTTTCTTAAGCGGGTTTAAAATATGAAGGTCTGTAAAGTACTTGCTGGCATTCCTTCTTCTGGTTATGTATCACGTAGCCATCATCTTTGTTGAAATAAAATCGCTTGGAACTCGTTAAAATTACACGGATAAAATAGACTGGAGATCTGGATTTACTTACTATCTCTCCGTATTTTAAGCAGCATTTTCTCCAGCAGGTTAGAACACAACGAAGACTCGAAACAAAAAAAGATTCCATGTTGCTCATCTTTTATTGCTTACCGTCACAATCATGTTTCCTTTATAGAGCAGAGTAAAGCACAGGAATCTTCAGTTCTTGATATCAAGTTTTCTCTCTGTGTCCGTTTCAGCTCACTGGATTTATAAAAATCTATTTTTATTTTTACACATTCTTTTCCAAACAATAAAACACAAATATTTATTTTAATAATCACCTACTTACTTAACTAAATCACAACTTGTGAAAAAGCATCTTCCGTGAATTCCAAACGTAAGTAAATCTGACCCACGGATTCTAATCGCTAAACTATATTTTGCGTAACTTACTTAGTGGGAGATTGGAACAAACAGCCATAGAAATGATAAAAAACTATTTCTAGTAAATAAGTACATGCATTCTGGAAGAAAGCATTGGAAACAACCCGAGACAATATAATATACTGGATCGAAAGTTCACTCGGGAGTAATTGTATCTAAGGGTTTTTTAAAGTGTCAAAATGGGGCCTCAAAATTGAATGCAGTTTTTATTTGTCATACTAGGACTTGGCCTTTTGGCTAAGATCAAAGTGTAGTATCTGTTCCGATGGATACTGCACCCCATAGACTGGTATCGTCTTGGCCTTCGGGGCTTGATTTACGCCGGTCTATGGGTCTGTCCTGTGCAGTTCTAGGAGGTCCACCCTCCCAGGCTTCGCCTCCCCTCTTTGGGGAGGAGTAAGTTTATTGCTTACTGCCTGAGGCGCCCCTACCGGGGAATGCCGACGGGGCTGCCCAGGCAATTTTTGATGGTCAGAGTGCTCACCTCTCGGGCGCTGGCTTTTCAACCCTCACTTTCCGACCCGACCTTGGGTCACATCTTACTTGTGGGAGTAGGATAAAACTGGCCTTGTGCCTAACTCCTGGAGAGGAGTAAATAATACTAGGACGAGAAATGAGGCAGAAGATCTTAAAATTGGGAAGTGTTTCAGTGATGACATCAATATGAGCTTCGGATCGGATGAATGAGCAAAAACAAGATTAAAAAAAGAAAATATTACATTTCAATTTTAATTTTTAAAAAATAGTGAACTGGATGTAGCTTGTATATTTGGTTATCAGTAAGATATAACTGCTGAATTAAATATTAAGTTATATCCTTAAAAATCGGGCATTCCTGTATATTGTTTTTCCGTGTAAAACTTTGCCTTGCTGTTTGCTAAAGTCGGGGTACTTTATCAATTAGAACCTGCACAAAAGGATAAGGTAAAGTATGTCATCGTTTGTTTCTGATTAAATTGCTTCATGCGAAAATAATGATGCAAATCCGTTGTAAAAATGCGGAAGTGAACTGAGTGACTCCACATGCAGACATTATAGAGATGGCGACGTAGAAGAGATGTAGAGCTCTATATGTGTTCTATATCGCCATCTCTATAGTGTCTGCATATGGATGCACTCAGTTCACTTCCACAATTTTACAACGGATTTACGTCATTACTTTCGAATAATAATACTTTTGCAATTTAATAGAGGTTGAGATTAAATAAGTTCAAGTAGTCGCCATTTACTTTACATTACACTTTTTAGCATCAGACTACAGATTGATTTTCGTAGTATAAATATATATATATATATATATATATATATATATATATATATATATATATATATATATATACCGTAGTTAAAGTAGTCGTTATTTACGAAGACTTTAGCAGCAGACAACAAATTGTAATAGCATAAAATACCCATACGCAATTATCGATTCGCACCTGTGTGCCGGTTGTGTGAATCGATGTCAAGTAGCTAATCATCGTTTGCTCCAATAAATTTGCTACATGTGAAAAAATGACCCAAATCTGTTAATAAATGTGAAAAGGCAATGCGTGCGTACACACATACACTTTTAGAATAATATAAATATATATATATATATATATATATATATATATATATATATATATATATATGTGTGTGTGTGTGTGTGTGTGTGTGTGTGTGTGTGTAAAGGAGTAAGGCTACCAAGATTTGTAAAAAGTTGTCTTCAACATTTATTCATTATTTTGCTATTTTATCATAACGCGTTTCAAGCGGTGGTTAGCTCTCATCAGATATGTAAATTCATTTGAAGAAATGTCTTTCGATTTGAAAGAGTGTTGTTTCATTTGAGGAAATGTGTTATTGTTTGGCGTTTTTGCGCTTGAAACGCGTTATATAAAATTATAAAATTATGAAATAACAAAATAATAAATAAATGTTGAAGAAACTTTTTTACAAATGTCGGTAGCCTTACTCCTTTACAGATATACCTTTCTCTCGTTGAAACTGCACTAATACTGCACTACCCTATTTTTATATATATATATATATATATATATATATATATATATATATATATATATATATATATATATATATGATTATTTTTATTTATACAGACATGTACAAAATCTTATAAGCCCGGTTGAAATTCTTTGGATTCTTATTCTGTGGATGTTTACTTTATCTTAATTAGAGGAGTCGACTGAGTGGGTTACCTGCACTGAAAAGATGTGATACAGCGAAACGGTTTGTATGTGGATGACTATATCATTAAATTGGGTAGAGCTTATTTGTAAAGATGTCTTCAACTGCCATTAGCTTTAAGGAATAGCTCATTGGGTAAAACTAATTACATTGAGATATCACTTACATTACCTCAGTGTCGTATGATAGCGCAGGGGTAGAGTTTCAACGGTTAAGTTTTAATCCTTGTCTAGCCGCACTGAAGAGTTGCGAAACAGTCGATTTGAAAGAGTGTTGTTTCAAATGAAGTAACACTCTTTCAAATCGAAAGACATTTCTTCAAATGGATTTACATATCTGATGAGAGCGGGCTACGCTTGAAACGCGTTATATAAAATTATAAATGATGAAATAACCAGATAATAAATAAATGTTAAAAAAAACTTTTTACAAATGTTGGTAGCCTTACTCCTTTACTGCACTAATACTGAACTACTCTCTTTTCTCTCTCTCTCTCTCTCTCTCTCTCTATATATATATATATATATATATATATATATATAGTAACCTATGCAAATATATTTATGGCATAAATATATTTGCATAGCTTACTACCTAGCTCTACTTACGTATCGAGCACTGATGAAGTAAATACTGAAAATTGATACATAAAAATTTATATCTCCTTATAAAATTTTTTGTGGATACATGAAATGCTAATATATATATATATATATATATATATATATATATATATATATATACACTACACAGGAGAAAATAGTGATAGTTCAAAGGTATAAGTACTAAGGCTACATAATATAAAGACATAGAGAAGGCAAAAAGATGAAGAAAAAATCGTGATCAACGCAAACGTTGATCAAAACAGAGATGCCGACCGAATCTGTTTCTAACCATGGCGGCTGCGTTACATTGAGCGGACTTTTTAATATTCTAAAATGACGCAGTCTGTTTAACTATCTAGTCTATCCAAGGCCTACGTACGATGAAGAGAATAGAAAACGCGGGAGAGATTTAGGCTTGGTTCTAGTTCGAAGCTGATTACACCAGGGAATTGAAGGATGGAAGCACTGACCGATCATTTCCTATCTATGAGCGATTGTCAGTCATCCATTACGAGACAATGCACATCATAAAGCGGGCCACGTCAGACGTGAAATGTAATTTGATGGTTTTTCGTAGGGCAGAGGGAATATATTACATCTTTGCAGACATTTATTGATTAAAATCATTGTTTATTGTTTTCTTTTTTAGCTGCGGGAGACTCTAATAAGCTATAAGTTCGTACTTTTCTCCAGCTCTCCTGCACGCTATCCCAGTCTAATAATACTCAACCAACAGTAACAATAGAATCTCCGCATACTCTTAATGAGCTATGATCATCTTTTGTACTTGTTACTTTTTACAGTTTTTCTTTTCGCTTGTTCTTTCTTTTTCTCTTTCCGGCCTTCACGACATTCACAGTGTCTCTTATTCGTCTTCTTCTTCTTCTTCTTCTTCTTCTTCTTCTTCTTCTTCTTCTTCTTCTTCTTGTGATTCTAATATTGTTTATTCTCCTCCTGCTACATCTCCTTCGTTTTTTGTCCTGTTTTTTATCTTCTTCTCCTGTTGATCCTCCTTCTTCAGCGTTTTCCTCCTCTTCTTCTTCTTCTTCGGCTTCTTTTTCTTCTTCTTCTTCTTTTTCTTCTTCTACTTTTCTCATTCTTCTCATCCTAACCTTCTTCTTTCTCTTCTTCTTTCTCTTTTTTTTGTTCTCTTTATTATCTTCTATGTCTTTGTCTTGTTCTCCAACTGCTCCCTTTTCGCCTTTTTCTTTTTCAAATTCTTTGTCTCCTTCTTATTATAATTCTCCTACATTGTCTTCTTCCACGACTTCTTCTTCTTAATCTTCTCCGTCTTCTTCGTCTACTTTTTCGTCTACTTCTTCTTCTTCTTTTTCTCCTTTTTCTTTTTTTTCTTCTTTTTTATTTTCTTCTTCTTCTTCTTCTTCTCTTACATTTTGTCTTCTCTTTCTACTATTCCTTCTTTCTTTTTCCTTTTTTACGCACTCATGCATCTCTGTGAGAGGCCGTATCGATCATTCCCTCACGCATCATTTCACAATAGAATTTACATAATTAAATTCGCAGATTTCAATCTTATCTCAAAATTGAGATGCGTCCATACATATTTAAATGCGAGTGTGTGTCTGTGCGCGCGCCCCTATCACTCTGTCACGCGTAGAGCTTGGAATAGGATGCTCTTCCTAAAACGCACAGATAGAATTGAAGAGTTTAATAATAATCTTAACATTCTAGCATACATATTATCCCAATGCCTCACCGTAGTCTTTTCCACTCGTTCATTTTTTCACAATTTTTCTATTCAATATTTCTACCGCTGGTCTCTTTACGACATTCACGGAGCCTATTTATTATAAGCGTTTCCATGACCCATGACCCGGCGTCGCCCAGGTAAATTGAGGAAACCAAAAATCGAACCCTCCAGAATTAAACTAACCGGAAAGAACTGGAAGGATGTTCTTATTCAAAATGCTAAGCATTTATCCACGATATAAAAATATTCGTAAATGCGTTGTAGTAAAATGAAAATAAAAATTCAATTAGAAAACAATAAAGGAATAGTTAATTAATGAGATGACCTTTTGTAAAGCAATATGCAAATTAGTTAATCTTACGTCATCGATCGCATACACATGATCAGTATATTAAGGAGCTATTGGTCTATTATTATGAATATGGATTTGACGTTTTAAGATTAGTGCGATCACAGGCCAAACTGTATAAATCTAAAGATTAAACGGGGAAATAGAATGTTTTCCTTTTTATATTACTTTTCTCTTCATTCATTATTCTGCTGCTTTCTTTTTAACACGTACTTTTTTTCGCCTGTTTGTTCTGTCTCACGTATTTAAGGACGTCTGTTTTCAATACAGTTTTATATTCTACGCTTACATCCTGAATTGTCACGGTTGGTTTTGCATTATTAGACTGGGTAAGTGTCCAGCAGATATGGAGAACAATTATAGATTATTTGGAGCATCCGTAACTATGAAAGGCTGATTGTTATTATTGAATAGAGTAGTCATTGCTCAGCTGCCTGATCAGTTAAGCGAGAACTAATTAAATTGAGATATGAAACGAGAGAGTTGGTTAATAAGCAGATCGGGATGTTCCATTATGCTTAGATGGCTAAGTTTATTTCCTGGTTCTGGATTGATTGCTAGTCTATGAGAGATTACTGTATATAAAAGTGTTGCTTCATTCAAGCAAGACATTTCCCGTAAACTTATATCAGTAAGTATTACTTTGATTCTGAAGTCATAAATAAATACATGCTGTGAGGTTATTAAGAATCGGATCTTGTGTGAGGAAAAGGTGAACAAATATTAAATATTACACACTAAAAGCGATAATATGAAGCGAATTTTAAACATAACAACAAGCTTATCCGAGAATAAAAATTTGAGCCTGGCCAGTACTAAATACGTGACGATTTGGGAATATCAGGTGCTGTATGTGGCCTGGAGAGAACATGGGCGCCACCTAGTTACATTATGCCCACTGAAAAATTATGACAGATAGAGTATCTGCATGACCCCCCTCCCGAAAACGTCAACGTTATGGGATATATGGATGGATTTGCCACGTTTTACTAGAGACTTCCTGTTTGTGACGCTATTTCTTTTGAATACGTTAACTTAATTTCTAGCCTTAACTGTTAGCGGAACTTTCCTGTTCTTATATAATCTTATTTCTAGTGGAAATTTCCTCTTTCTACATAATCTAACTCATACTACACCTGGCCTTGTGTCAGACACATCTTTCTACTGATAACTATTGACGTTATTAAATCGTGTATCTTTGTGTCCATCTAATTCGTCGACACTCCAAATTAGATAGTCGGATTCTATAAATGACCGTCGATCATGTAATGGCCGCTCATCGTTTTGGCTCGAAATCACTTCGAGCAACCAATTACATCGTCTTCTTAACAATAAAGGAAAAGAACAAAAAATATCTTTCTTGACGAAGAATGGTGTTGGCTTGGGACACTACGGGTATGGCATTCTCCATCATGTTGATCTATTTTTTCTCGTTCTTTTTTCCTAGAACTTTCCTACAAGAAAAAAACAGATTTGACACGACTTCTTAATAATCTTTCTGTTTAATGGCGCGATTCGACATCCCTATAAGAGTATCGGTTGGTTGTTTGGTGTCTCGCACAGATTAAATAGATCCACCATATTTCGTTGCGCCATTAGAAGCTCTGTCCGTCGCTCAGTCGGCTTACGACGTTTTAACTTGAAAAACAATGTTCGTTGGTCAGTCAGACTTTAGTTTGAATTAGCATTTTGATCGGTCTGTGACAATTCATTTTCAAATAGAATGATGGTCGATTTTTAAAGCTTTTGATTGTATATTTGTCAATCTGTTTCAAGAACAATGTTCGTCGGTCTGTGACGCGTAAGTTTCAAACAAAATGTCCATTTGTTTGTAAGGTTTTAGTTTAAAGTAACATGTTAATTTATCCGTCGCAATCAAGTTTGGAATAACATTCTCGTCGGTCTGTGACGCTGACGTTTAAAGTAGAATGTTCGTCTGTCTGTCACCCTTCAGTTTAAAAAAGAATGACCGTTGCTCTGTGACGCTTAAGTTTTAAATTTTAAAAAATATTGGTTTCTTATACATAAGTTTGCAATAAAAAGTTCATTGGTCTGTCAAGCTCAAGTTTGAAATAGTCTGTTGATCTTTTAGGCTAAAGTTTTAGTCGGGATTGATATTGGTCTGTCAGGCTTCAATTTCAAATGTAATTTTTGTTGGTTAGTCTGAGACGTAACAGCTTCATTGATACATCAAAATCTAATTTTGAATAGCGTGTTCATTGGTCTGTTAGTCGTAAGTTTGAATTAGCATTTTTATTGGTCTGTCAGGCTTCAGTTTTAAATAAGATTGTAGTCGATGTTACGCTTCAGTCTGAAAGAGAATATTCATTGGTCTGTGATGCTTAAATTTCTTAAGTTTGAATTAAAATATTTATTGGTGTGTCAACCTCAAATTAGAAATAACATGTTTGTTGGTCTGTCAGGTTTAAGTTTGAATTAGCATTTCAAACTGTCTATCATGCTGTTTGAAATGAAATGTTCGTCAGTCTGTGACGTTTAAATTTGAAATAGAATGTTCTGTCAACCTAAAGTTGGAAATAGAATTTTCATCAGTCTGTCACCCGCAGGTTTAAAATAGTATTTTTGCTGGTCTGTCACGCTTCAGTTTTCCATATGTTATTAATATCGATTTTTCTTTCTTACGTTTTACCTTCTCCTTTATTTATTTCTGCCCTTTTTATTCATCGACTTAATTTCTCTGTACGCAGATGCAAATAATAAATCGACACCCGGAAACCCCATTTTTATTGCGACTTCTGTTAATTCCATTGTTATCCATTCCGAAAAAGAAGAAGAAACAAAACCATCGAAACATCGAAAGGAAATACGAAACAGAATTTAGAACCTCATAAAAAAACTACGAATGCCGAAAGAAGCAACACATTAAAATGGCGAGGCGATCGCTTTACCTTTAATTAAAAAACATTCCCTTATGTCTGGAAAAAGACATAGAATGGACTCGCGGTTGGGCAAATGTGGGAAACGTGTCCGAGCATGAAACATCTCAAAATGTGCGGAAGTATTTCTCAATTAAATCCCTAACAAGAAAATCTATCTATCTATCTATCTATCTATCTATCTATCTATTATTATTATTATTATTATTATTATTATTATTATTATTATTATTATTAGTAGTAGTAGTAGTAGTAGTAGTAGTAGTAGTAGTAGTAGTAGTAGTAGTAGTAGTAATAGTATTATTCACTACGAGTTTTCACACAGGTTATCTTCAGTGATCGCTCACTGATGATAACCAGTGGTGTTCCATGGAGTCTGAGTGATAACAAGTCACCCCATATTTTCAGTACTGTCCACTAGTTTCGATAACCATTTCTAATGACTTTACGCTAGCGCAAAAGTCGGTTACTATTGATTTCGCGCTGGCAACGATCATTATTATTCCCTGAGATTTGGATAACAATCAACCTCCCCAATGTCCCAGTAATCTCCACACTCTAACCCAGTGGAAGTCTGGTTAGTGCTATCTTTCCCCGATCTCCATCCTCCTTCACTCTTATATTGTGTTTGGTACCGGCCGAGACTAATGTTATTTGGGGAACGGGGGCAGTTCATAAGATTTCTTACGGTTTCAGTTCCCTCTGGTTCACGTGGTCTTCCGTCAATGTTTTTGTTTTATTTCTGTTGCAACTTCCATATGGCTGATTAGGGTTCAACGTTTATGTGCGTTGGTTTCCAAATTCGAATATTTTCCTGAACATTTCAGCTGTTTTCACCTATGCTGTCCGTTGTATAATCATAGTCTTCCCTTTGATTCTAATTTCGCCATTTTCCCCCATGTATTTCGAGACTGTTCCTAATGCTCCTACGATTATTGGTATTATATTGACTTTCTTTATCTTCCATATTTCTTTAAGTTATCTGATAAGTTGCGTGTAATTGCTTCGTTCTTCTGTCTCTTGTGTGGTGGGAATGCAATTTCGACAATTTGGCCGAGTTTTCCTTCTTGTCAACTATTAAGACATCCTTTCCCGTTTTCTTGGATGAGTGTATTTGTTTTATTTACTCCTCCCCATGAGTTAGGCACAAGGCCAGTTTTATCTTACTCCCACAAGTAAGATGTGACCCAAGATCGGGTCGAGAAAGTGGGGTTTGAAAAGCCAGCGCTCGAGAGGTGAGCACTCTGGCCATTTAAAAATTGCCTGGGCAGCCCCGTCGGCATTCCCCGGTAAGGGCGCCTCAGACAGTAAGCAATAAACTTACTCCTCCCCAAAGAAGGGAGGCAAAGCCTGGGAGGGTGGACCTCCTAGAACTGCACAGGACAGGCGTGCAGTATCCATCGGAACAGATACTACACTTTGATCTTAGCCAAAAGGCCAAGAAGGAAGCCCAAGAGTTGCATCTCTATATCCCAGACGATTTTGTGATTTCCCTTTTCCTGTACTGCCTCCTGTTTGTCTCTTTACAAATCGTCCGCGTGTTAAAAGAACAGTAGTTTTCAGAGATCCTTGTGTACTGCTTTCCCTACGTATCACGCGTATCTGTTCTTGTATTCTTTTCAGACTAGTTTATTGTATTCACGTATGTGATGTACCGTTTCGTTTCTTTGTCCACAAAGTCTACATTTACAGTTTTTCTGGGGTTTATCTATTTTAGCTTTAATGTAGTTAGTTCTAATCGCATGGTTTTGTGAAACTGTCAGTAGCGATTCCATTTCTCTTTTCAACTCTCCTTTTCTTAGCCATGCCCAAGTGTTTCGTAGGTTCTTTCTCTTGTTATTCTAATGAATCGTCCATGTAGCTGTATATCTTCCCACTTTTCTTTCCTTGTCTTTTTGTTTCTGATTTCGTTACTTCCTGAATTTTATATTGTGATGGTGTCTCTTGCTGCGGTGATCAGTCTTTCTGTGTTATGAGTTATATATTTTCCCAATCATTTCCTTGTGTACTCAACACAATCGTCTATACTTACTAGTCCTCTTCCGCTTTCATAACTTTTTACGTAGAGTCTGCCAGTATCATTTTTCGGGAATACTGCATTGTGCATTGCCATTAGTTTCCTAGTATTTTGGTGAAGTTTCCTAACTTCTTCTTTTGCCCAGCGTATGAATGGTCTAGAGCATCTTATAAGTGATACTGCTCATATGTTCATTCTTGTAACTAGATGTCAGCTATATAATTCGTTTAACTAAATTTCTGTTATATCATTTCGTTTCTAAGTATTTTCTTGTTCTTTCTAAGTATTTCTTTTCAATCTTCTCTTTCAATTTTGTTAATTTTATTGTGTCTGCTTCCAGAACTCCCAAATATGTATATGCATCGTGTTCTAAACAAGACCTCATCAGTGTTCCCTATTATTATTATTTGTACTCACTAGGAGTTCTTACACAGGTCATCGTCAGTGATTGCTCACCGATTACCACCATTGGTATTTCCTGGAGTCTGAATGGCAACAAGCCTCCCCAGATTTCCATTATTCTTCACCTTTTTTCGATAACCACCACAAATAACCTGGCGGTATCGCAACAGCCGCTGACCATTGCTTTCTCGCTGTTAAGGACAATTGGTCTTCTTCTTCTTCTTCTTATTATTATTATTATTATTATAATACTAAAGATGAGTTAATAAAAGTGTGTTTCTTAAGGCTTTTACCTATATATTTTAATCCCATAAAATACGTGCTAAAATATTTCTTAGTTTAGGGATTAAGTTATATTTGGAAAAAACATACAATCTTACTTGTAATTAGTTGTAATTTGTAATTAACTCACCAAGTGGCCTATAACTTTCTAAGTGTTTGTCTATTACTTTCACCGTATTTGTTTTATAATTACGACTTCTGTTAGTTCCGTTTGTTTGCACAAATATACTGACGTATAAACCTTGGTAAGTGGTTATTCATTTAGCATTTTTAATGTAAATCCAGACCAAATGTAGACCACGCAATATTATTATCAAACAACTCTAGTAAATGTTTATATAAAAACATTGTAGACATCATGTACTACCAGCGCTTGTCCGGAGCCTTTTGTTTTTTTTATGGTGGTAGCGTTAAGCTTTTAGTCTTGTTTATTGTTGTTACTTCTATTTTTCACTTCCTAAGTGATAAAGATTAATGTATTATACAGATTGCATTATTAGTCGCCCATAAATTTGTAGGGCGTATTTTTCGTAAATATATATATTTTTAATAATTTAACACGTACATAAAAGTAATCAACTGGCACGTGTTTCTCGTTTACAGCTATCATAATTGAACCTTCGATATTGATGTCTATAGTCTACCGTTTTACCTCTGGACTATAACACCTTGCCTGGGAATATGTACGGTTTCAGAATTCGCAAGCCAGTTAATCATCGATCACTAAACAACATGCATAATACCGCATAACGCTTTGATATTTTCATAACTTTGACTAATATATTCCAATATACATTATAAGTAAGTACTTACATATTTTCTTCAAACCTCATTTATACAAGTAATAAAAGTATTCCGTTTAAGACGCAAAGTAAAAAAATCCTTTTTGGATGTTGCTGGCAGCCAGCACCCGTAATGATTAAAAGGGACGTAGGAGGGATATGCTTCAACTTACTAGCAGGCAGCGACATCTCTCTTCCTACACCTTTCGCACCCGTAATAATTACAAGGTAAGTAGGCTGGAATAAAATATTTCATAATTAGTTATGTGTATATGTCTATATATTTTTATGTACTGGATTCACTCGTAAACTAATTTACCGATCATTTTGAATTTTTGAACATAGCTGCTAGACTGTAGGGGTCCAACTGTAGGATCTACTTAGTCTAGTTTACTTTCATCCGAAGAGGACGAAGAGAATAGAAAACCCTTCAGTAACATTCAGATACCTCCGATATTTTGTGAAATTTTTACAATAGCTATTAGACATCACTTCATAAACATATCCCACATTTCAATTTCGTTGGGGTAGTAAAAATGTTTTAGGGGTCATAATATATACACAACCTCTCATTCGAACATTCAAATATGTAAAATTTGCATTCAATTTGATCGATAGTCATTAGACACCAATTGAGCAAAGTTCGCTGAGATTCAATTTCTTCTGAAGACCCTTAGGCTTGTACCTCACATTTTAGACATTTACCAGAATCATATTCATGCAATGGATTTTGATCAAAATTGGACTACGGATTCGTGACATATCATTAAATCAAAAATGATGTCTCAATTTTCGCCGTTTTCTTTTTACATTCTATAAAACGTCTATCTTCAATTCTATTCTACTTTCAAAATGATTTACAATAATAAAAAAAAAATTACTGAAGATAATAAAATACAGTCAATTAAAGAGAAACCCGTCAATACTCCTGCTATTGGTATTATTGTATATACAGCTTCTTAAATTACTTTTATGCTCCAACACCTTTTAACTATCAAATTAACTTGCCTCATCATGAGGGCAGACACAAGAAATCCTTAAACACGGTCGCAATTGCTATTATTGTATTGTTTAATTTGTCTCCTACGAGCTCTCACATTTTTACTGTCAAATTTACTTGCCTCCCCATAAGTGCAGACAAAAATACGGTCAATGAATGAGAACTCCTTCAACACTGTAGTAATTCTTATTATTGTATATCAGACTTCTTAAATCTTTCTTCATACTATCATAATATGCCGACCCAACAGAAGTACTATTTTTCATGATCGGTCAGTGAAGGAGATATCCTTCAACACTGTGCCAATTTTTATTTTTGTTCCACTCCGAGGTAACCATTTTCGTGGATACATAGATTTTCCACAATTCAAAAGCGACATTTTTTCTTAACATTGAAACTATTTTGTGTGACCTATTTGCGTTCTGTCGGCTGATTACACATTTTAATTCATTCTTTAATATTTCTGCTGAGCAACGTCAGCGATGGGTCCTGATAGTATATATATATATATATATATATATATATATATATATATATATATATATATATATATATATATACATATATATATATATATATATATATATATATATATATATATATACAAAAGGTAATTTATAGATGGCAATACAATGCAAGTGTGTAACGGATGAACCCAAACTGAATCAAATAAAAGTTCTTTTCTTACGATGTGTGTTCAGTCTTAATCCAAACGTGCATAGGAAGATCGTGGTCGGTAAGAACTATTCGGGAGATATAAGATGGATTTGAAATTTAAAAAAATGTTTCAAATCTATTGTACGTTTTTAATTTTATTAGTGTCACTATCAATACTTTTTATCTTTAATTTACTTTTCCTATTAACTATATTTTATATATGTTTTATTTTTTATTGAAAACATTTTTTTTTATTATCCTATCCTTGCACTCAGTTTAAATTTAATACATTAGTTTACATTTCGTAGGCAAGATAAACAACTCATGTTCGTTAAGATCTCTGGTTTAATGTTCAGGTTAATTGTGTTTAAAGGCGTCCGGGATAGCATCAATAGTATTCATTCATTAATTTAATTATTGTTTTATAAATATTATATATATATATATATATATATATATATATATATATATATATATATATATATATATATATATGTATATATATGTATATATATGTATATATATATATATATATATATATATATATATATATATATATATATATATATATATAGCGAATATTGTTCAGTTCTACGTCTATGTATTATTGTTACAAAATGAATATTCTCTGATTTAAGTGTATTTACTCTCCACTAATGCATGGTTTTAAAAATTGAGGCAAGGGAAGCAACTCCGTTAAGTTAGATGAACGTTCAAGATTAGTTATGTTTAATTTATAAAGGGATCGATATTTATTAATTCATTAATTTATTATTACATTTTATTTTATTTATTTTTTATTGTTTTAATTTATTCGCCATTCAATGTTTAAGTAAGGATTATTCCTATATAGCGAATATTGTAAGGCCCTAATCCTTATTACTATTATTAAAAAGTGAATATTTTCGGCCGAATGCTTTTTTATAAAGGCGCCGAGTCTAGCCTCAATATTTATTAATTTATTCATTATTTTTTTTATTTTACCTTTCCTTATTCGGCATTTGATATTGCAGTATATTGTTCAAGCCTAATTCTAATTATTATCATTAAAAAATTAATATTTTCGGTCTACGTTTATTGGGTTTTAAGTATTTATTCAATAATTACAATCATTTTTTTTGGGGGGGGGGGGTTATCTAATTTGTTTGTTCCGTGATATAATTGATGCTCTGTTTTAAAAGTATTCTATTTGATTATTTAAATATATTAACTTTGCTACATATTCGTTGTCTTGTTTTTCAGCTCGTGAAGGTGGTAATTTATTAATAATAAAGTTGATGCATTTTAATTTCAAATCCATCTCATTTTCTGCTGAATAGTCCTAACCGGCAACGGTCTTCCTGTGCATGTTTCAATGAGGTTGAACACACATCTGAAGAAAGGAAATTTTCTTACCAAACAATCATGTTATACGAATTTCAATCGAACCTCACTGACGCAAGTAAGATTGTAATATAATATAAAAATTATAATATATATATATATATTGTATTAATAAAAATATAGAAACTGCAAAACTCATTCCATCGCTATATATATCTTAAGTTTTTGTTTAGCCGTAACACTGTTTCATTTTATTGCCTTCTATAAATTACCTTTATATACACACTAAATAATTCTTTAAGCAAACTACATCATCTTTTATATATATTTATATTGTTGTAATGGAGAATATTTCCTTACACGACTTAAACAAGTTTGATGAACAAAATAGTAGGAAGCGAATGAGGCGGAGGAGGCGGAGGAGGCGGAGGAGGCGAAGGCTTACTAAAATTAGTCGTTCTTCGTCTAAAGCCAATACAAAAGTCATATTTGACTCAGTAGTCGGAGCGCGCACCGATATGTCAACAACACATTGCCGTAGAAATATGAGGGTAAATTAACATCTAAATGGTAAATTCACAGGCCATATAAGCAAGCCGTCAAGAGAACTCGATAGGCATTACGCTACAAATAACGGCTTGTTATTAACTCACTAATTTGCTCAATCTAGCGAAAGCTTTGAATAATTATTTATAAATAATATTTTCAAATTAACCCATATACACATGTGTTTCATGCCAAATCTGCAATCATCAGTATAGGTGGAGACAATTGAAGCAATTCACCCGGTTCGAATCCCAATGCCAAAACTATATTTAGCTAGATAGTTTGAGCGCGCCCCGATGTGTCCACTGCGCATTCCCGTAGAAATGGGAAAGAAAATTAACGTCTAGATGGCAAATTCAGCGGCCATATCAGCAAGCCGTCAAGAGAACTCAATAAGCGGGACCTATAGTGTTGCTTTACGAATTTTAGCCTAAAGATTTCCCCCGGGGATGAAACGCGGGAGCCTCTGTGTAGCTTAATTGTCATAAATATATTTTGAGAACTTACTACCTAGCTCTTCTTACTATCGAGCACTGTTAAAGTAAATACTGAAAATTAACACAAAAAAATATATCCCCTTATAAAATGTTATGTGGATACAGAAATTAGTAATATATATATATATATATATATATATATATATATATATATATATATATATATATATATATATATCCCTTGTTTTTATTTGACTTCAGTAAGTTCTCAAAAATCAAGAGGCTCCTTTGAATTAGTATAGCAGTTAAGAACATTAATTTTCCTCTTCTTAATTTACCAGTAAAATATGTTATAGTATATCTTTCTTGCGGTCTCTTGATCATACCGGATTCCAGGATAAGAATTCATCTAGTCTGGTGGAGTATTCAGCTACGTGCTGTTACTTGAGGTAATATCACTTGGAGAAGGTGCACCATTCCTCGTATGATCAAGTGTATAGCCGTGTTGAGGGGATCTATGTTATTTTGAATATTTAGTCAGAATTTAATTGCAGAGGGGAAGTATTCTCATGCCATGTTGCCCTGACACACCCTTGTACAGAGAGATCGAAGACACTCGAGGATGGTGTCTAGTAGGAATTCAAACTATACTCATATTCCAGCTTTCTCTCTCAATCTTTTTTGTTTCATTTACTTAGTCGAAGTTCTCAGAAATCAAGGGACCCCCTTCCTGGGGCTAACACTTGATCTCTTTATGAGGTACACACATATTCGAATATTCCATTAATGTTATCCTTTATCTGTCAAACGTTAAGTTAGTAAAGAAGTTAATTTCCTCTCCCCTATCGACCAGTTAACTATGTTATAGTATATTTTATTTGCGGTCTCTTGGTCTAAATCAATAAATACAAAAGTTTTGTTTCATTTCTCACGCCTATATTATCATAAAAACGTTATTATCATTAACAATACAATGTTATATTTTGAACAAAATGTATATAAAGTACAGAAAAAAGGCTCAAAAACAACTATTTTCATGCCTAATTTGCGTAACTATTTTTGAACAGTACATAATAAATGAATGGGGGGTGTTATATATTTGTAAGTTTATTGTCCTATTTCCTATATATATATATATATATATATATATATATATATATATATATATATATATATATATATATATATATATATATATGTGTGTGTATATACAATTAATTGGTCGATATTTAACAGTAATTAATAACATCGATTTAATAATATAAAAGATAAATTGCTAAAATCTTTCTTTATTTGATGATTATATTTCAATGGGGGTAATTTAAAGTAAACTAACATTGCACTAAAAAGAAAAATATACTAACAAGGAATAAAGAAAGAAAAGTTCATAGAAAAAGATAGAGGGTGAAATCTCTCTCTCTCCCCTATTTCCATTATCCACGCCACAATTTCTTTTTTTCTATTTTTACAATCTAATGATTGTTTTGATCTCGAAACCGAACGTTTAATTACTTTATGGTATTATTTAAAGCACTTTTTCTCAAAATTACCAAAATCTAATATTTATCTATTTACATGTATAAATGCGAAAGTTTTGTATTTTATTATTTCAAATTTTTGTTTTAAGTATTTCAAGTAGCGATGTAAGATTAGAATATCTTTTTTTAAATATACTGTATTTATTAGAACATCAAAAGTTCAAAGCGAGGAGCTTCATATCCTTAATCCATGGAGTTTCAAAAATAAACTCTTTTCATCAGAGGATAGATAAAAACCGACAATCTAATTGTAAATATAATCGGCAACATTTAGCATTGAAAAACTTTATAACAAAATTAATTCCACATCTATCTATATATATATATATATATATATATATATATATATATATATATATATATATATATATATATATATATGGGAAGAGAAGGATGAAAGTAATCCGACGTGATGGGAAAATGAAAAAGGAAAACCAAAAAAATGGATGTTTTTTATGTGTACATCAACGTTTCGTCTTTATTTATAAAACTTCATCAGGATGATAAAATAGAGAAAAAATGTCATGCAAGTACAGATACATGTAGGGTAGACATATTGGGAAGAAAAATAAGATGAAATAGTGGCCACTGCTGGGTGGACGTCCGTATTAATACGTATCTGTACTTGCATGACATTTTTTCTATATTTTATCATCCTGATGAAGTCTTATAAATAAAGACGAAACGTTGATGTACACATAAAAAACATCCATTTTTTGGTTTTCCTTTTTCATTTTCCCATATATATATATATATATATATATATATATATATATATATATATATATATATATATCGTTTTTCACGGTTGGGCGGGCAGTTTTAATGAAAGCCCTTTTCTTTTGGTTTGAAATAAGAATCCTTCTTATTTTATTTGCACTAAAAATATCAGAAGGCACTTAAGACTTGATGGACTCGAAGACCAATGATCTACGAGCTAGCGAAACCTGCTGGGGTGTCAAAGATAAGGACACACACCCTAGCATCGGGGTCTCCTCGACCCTCCAACCGATCTGGCGTTCTTCGGAGTTGGCGAGAGGATCTCAGGCCCCCCAGGTCTTTATCAATAGTCCGTTAACAAATCTGGTCCTCAACAAAAACAATTAGCATTGTCCAGATACGAACCGATACGCCGGCCAAATTACCTCTGGCAGTGGCTCTTAAGAAAAAATAAATATTTATCAAGTTAGAGGAGGGTAGGGCTTTTTTGTTTCCTGAAGGGCAGGGGGTTATTTCCAGCAGGTATTTGTTACGGTATTCTGACGAGAGTAAACTAATTGATTACTATGTTCGGTTAGTGTGGGGTGAGGACTTCTTTAAAATAGAATGTGATGCATTTATTCAGTAGGAATTTAAAGGTTAACGCTGGAAATAAGCTACATTGGAACCGAGAAGAAAAATGGTCATTAGAATAAGGCGGTTGTAATATTAACAGAAATGTTAAAGGCGATAAAATAAGCAAGAAAAAGAAGTGGCGTGAGAGAGATGAAAAAGATATGAATGGAAGAGAGAGGGGAGAGAGGGGGGTCGTCAGAGGGGGAGTGAAACAGATAGAGAGTTGGAAAAGTGTAGGAAAACGAGCGATGGGAAGTGATTGATGGAGAGATATAGAGAAAGAATTGAAAGGAGGCGAAGGTATGCGAAAGATGAAAGATTGGGGAGATTGGGCTAAACCGAAAGTATAGGAGATATATGAGAGAATGAATGGGTATATATATAGAGAGAGAGGGGGAGGATAAAAAAGAGAGAAGGGTAAAAGAGAAATACAGAGATAATGTACGAGAGAGACGTGGCAGAACAAATGGGATAGAGCAAGAGACGAAAAGATAGATAGATAGATAGATAGATAGAGAGAGAGAGAGAGAGAGAGAGATAGAGAAAGAGAGAGAGAGAAGGATGGAGATATGTGGATAAAGTGAGGAAGAGAACTATGAGCAGAGGTGAATAGTGAGGAAGAGAGAGACGGGGAAAGCAGAAGCTATGAAAGAGGGGAGATCAGAAAAAATAGAGCAATATCGATGGGCAAATTACGTAGGATAAAGAGGGGGATAAAAAAGAGAGAGAACACGAGAAATAGAGAGGAGGAGAGGGAGTAGATTTGACCATTAGTGAGAAACTGTCAATTTACTAAAACGTACGTGTGCTTCTTTGCACTCTTCAGTTTATGCATCTAATGAGCAAAAGGGACAGAAAAAACTATAAAACAGTTAAACAAGCATCTAATTGCATGATAGTTAAATCCCAATAGGCATAAATTCTTAGTATGTTGGTTTCGAAATTAAACAATGAGTTTTTTAATTATTTTTACTTATTCATTTTTACGGGTGAAAATGTGCAAGATTGTCGTCTTCACCTCCACTGAAATGGGAAGATAACTCTTAATATTTTTATGGCTCTAAAATCATCCGGAAATCCCTTTGCTTCAGGTCTTATCACATTTTTGTTCTGACTACTCATGTTCGCAACCCTATCACCTACACAACATCTGCCTACCCTATTCCGGTTTTGATTATAACCTTATAATACATCCGGTAAAATAGAACCTATTGTTTATT
>OY744516.1:21212125-21317125 GCA_963556195.1 Sepiola atlantica | reverse complement strand
TTGCGATTACCATTATTATTATTATTATTATTATTATTATTATTATTATTATTATTATTACTATTATTATTATTATTATTATTATTATTATTATTATTATTATTATTATTATTATTATTATAACACTTATTATTATTATTATTATTATTATTATTATTATTATTATTACCAATATGAATATTATCATTGCTATTATTATGATTATCTTGATTATTTTATGTTCAGTTTTATCACTATTGCCATTATTATTACTATTAGTTGTATTATAATTATTATTATTACAATTATTAGTATTAGATTTGTTATTATTGTTATTAGTCTTATTATTATTAATATTATTATTGGTATTATTGTTGTTAGTATCATTATCATTATCATTATTATTACTATTTTATTATCTGATTTTTACATCCATATTATTTTATCGCCTAAATTCTTCACTAGATTAAATTAGATTGTCTCAAACTGTTATAAATACATTACTCCATCAGTTAGGTCTTTCTTTCTTTTCTTCTTCTGGGCTTCTGTCTATGTCACTTTATTTTCAGCTATTTTTTCTTATTACTTTTTTCTTTCTCAAATTGTTTTGTTTTTACTCTTCTTTTGGCTGTCTGGTTTCGGTGGTCTCACGACTGGAGGGGGTGATGGGGTTTGGCTTCTTGTCAACATATGCATGACAAACATGATTCGGAAGATTTCATAGACGTATCGTGATATTATATTTTTAATTTTATTTTGTTCTAGCTGGAGATACATATTGGCTGACCTCTTTATATTTCCCTCCCCTTCTTATTTGATGATTTTAACTTAAGTGTGTTGCTTGCCCCCCTTTTTTATCCCCCTCTCTTTGCTTATAATATTTCTTTTTTGGCTAGTGAATATTTCTTTTTCCGTCATTTCCAATATGTAACTGTCCCGTTAGCATTTTGAAGTGACTAGGAAGTCGAAATAAATTATAAATGCTGACAGTTGCAATTTGTATGTGAATGTTTTCTTTCTCTATTCTATTCTTGCTCTGTTTTCTACATTGAGCTCTATTACTCAGATTTCTACCCAAAATTATTCACTTTAACACTATATATATATATATATATATATATGTATGTATGTATAAAAGTTGTTTGTGTGTGTGTCGCGGCATCACACTTAAACGATCTATCTAAGAGTCGATGTCCGCATCAGTATTAGAAGTTCTTGGTCCTTTTTTATAAAACCCATTATTAAAAATTAAAGGCACGTAAAATAACATTAGTAACACATTTTTCTACAGTTTTCACGTTCTTTTTTAGCTTACCGACCAATATACCTATACTACCGTTTATACTTTGTCAAATCATAAGAAGTATTTGACGTGTCGTTTACTTTAAAGAAAAAAAAAACATCTATCTATTTTTATTAGAAATTAATAAAAAAAATGTTTTCCTTTTAATAAGAGTTTTTTATATTATGTTTATGTTTATTTATTTATTAGAGATAATCGAAGTATTTTAGATCTATGCGTAGAGGTATCAAAAAATCGGTGCTTATATAGATGTGGGTACATATGAAACACGCAGCTATACAGGTGAACATCTCAGTTACAAATAAATTAACCGGAAAACACTTTGATATACTTATGTATCAGGAAAAAATAGGTATCTACACAAAAAATTAGCTAACATTATCGAGTAGAATTTAATGAAAAATGAAAATCGGTTATATCGTTTTTAGGGTTCCCCCATTGATTCGAGCGAAAAACATAACATTCAAGGGGAATTACTCAGTCTGTTATATTGACAAGTAATAAATCAATGGCAGTCGACAAATAACGATGTTATTGATGTTTTTGGTTAATTAAAATTCTACTCGATCATTTTTCTTTAGATCACTTCTTTTTGCCTTATACGTAAGTATAAACAAGTTTTTATTTGGAATAGCGTTTTCCATATGTCCCCGCATCTATATAAGCACCGACAATTAATTTAAGTAGATTAAAAAGACAACTTAATGTCGTTTGATTGGTGACTGAATTGATAAGCGTTCGCCTTCAGTTCTAATATTTTATGAAATCGTGGGTTCGAATCTCACACTAAGCAATTGTTTTTTCCACTATAGTATCCCATTTTTTCCTCGCCGATATTGATAATCATCATACACCTTGATATTTTGTTTAATACAAAATGGATGACAAATATTTAATAAATGTTTTTAACTTTAAATCTTGGCGTTCGGCGCGCTGCGACAATACTGAAGACATTGTTCATTTTTCGAAGGATTGTTTCATGTGAAAATATGAAAGCCGAACTTATGGATTGATTTAAACCAGCACCAACTTAGATCTTGCGACCTGCAGCGGTAACATCATTGCAACAACAAAAACGACTGCAGAAAATGCAACAATTCTTCAAAACTCTAAGAATGGAATTTTACTCTACAAAAAATGTGATTAAATAACGAAAAAATGACATTGTATGTCTTCAATGCTTTCATATTTTTTCTAATTCAAACATTGCTTTTTAAAATGAACAACATCTTTATTATTGACCGAGCGTGCCGAATACTCGGTTCACAGACTAAATCGATACCTGCACAAAATATCGCGACTTGCAGCCATAACATCATAACAGCAACAGCAAAAACAGGAATTCTTGGAATCTCTGAGGATATTTTTTAAACTGCCAAAAATTTAGATTATTTTTTTTGCACTGTAACGGTTTCTATGGTGCCTTATTTTCAAATTTAAAAAATCTTTAAAAATGAACGAAATGATTATTATATTTATGTATTTTGTACGTGTGTATATAAAAAAATATTAATATATACACACAGACACACACACACACACACACACATACACACATATATATATATATATATATATATATATATATATATATATATATATAAAGAGGTGTACTAAAAGCGAACTTTTAGGAGAGGTAAAACCTATTGTGAAGAGTATACAGCTCAATATCCAGGATAGAGCAATCGGACATTTGCTTGCATTCGGGCAGAGTTTTGCCCAGCGTTTTCTTTCCCTACAACTTTTATTTCTTTTTTTCAAATTTTAAATCTTGGCCATTGCCAACTTATCTATCCCAGCGACTTCCTCTGATGATAAGATTTTGATCTTTGAAAAGCCTGGCTTAAGGAAAATTTAACTTGAATAAATTGCCTTTTTGCGGAATATACCTTGTTCTGAGCAATTGAATTGAATTTTGATTTGGCTTTTGCTTCTCTAATTCCTTTCCATTCTTCTTCATATATATATATATATATATATATATATATATATATATATATATATATGTGTGTGTGTGTGTGTGTGTTGTGTGCATGCGTGTGTACGTGTTTGACTGCCGGACAAGGATTAATAAGCAAAGCATTCAGATGCAGGTTTATAGTATTTAATCGTTTTTGCTTTTATTCTTTTTTTAAACCGAAATCACCAGAATTTGTATGCACAAGAAGCATACATGGAAAGTTTACTATAAAATATATTTTAAACTTTACCTGGATAAAGTAAAATCTATGCCAGAAAAAAGGTTAAGCCTTTTCTAGCTTTTTAAAACAAATGCATCGGTGTTTAACAAATGTACACGTTTGAAACTAGCGGATTCTGCATTTCCTATCTGAGTGATGTGTTGCATTACCGGTTCTTTCAGAGTACCCGTTAAGGTCCAACAAGAATGACAAAGAACAGAACGTATATGAAAAAACTTTGGTTCTCTTTATTTGCCATTACCGGATGGTTTACGCCGGTTACGCACACATATTAAACAATCTTTTGACATACTTTTGTCTCATGAAAGTCTTTTTCTTGCCGAGGTCACAGACTTGGTTAACGCTAGAAACTCGTTCGTATATACATCTGATTAGAAAGCAATTTGCTCTGCATGTCTATCCGAGTATGAACTGAAGCAATTGTTCTACAAGCGCTTTGGTGAAGTACAAGTCAGGGGATTCCTTCATTCCGCATTTTTAGTCAGCGGACACAAAACCCGCATTCTTCCGGTACATCGATAGTCCGATCACCAAGCGTTTCGGCTCTTCGCGTTTTTGAAACCGTCGTTGTTCAAGTTCCTTTTGCACTGTCGAACCTTTTCCTTTTTAACAGTTATCAAGTCGCCTTTATTTCTTTCTCGACATCCCACCCACAATGGACTCGTCCACAATTCATTTGTGCCACTCTTCATTATCTTACAGATGACGATGGAAGTTTTTCCGAAAGTTATCATTCCCCAATGATGAAGAACAGTATGTTGATATGTCTTCTAAATATCCAACTAAATGTTGGGCAGCAACTAATAAAACACAGTGAGTTGCAGTTTTTTGTAGTGTATTGTTTTCGTTTTTATTGTCACAGAGGCCGATAGTCCACGCAAGAAGCTCTTGTGCTTTATCACATAGTTTTAGTGGTGCTAAAGGAAGATCGGCACCGCTTTGTCTTTGTCAATAGCCGCGACGAAAGAAAAATGTCCATCTTTATACTTCTTTTTAGTGCGCATTATTAGCTACCAATGGTTCTTTATTCGTTTTACGAACACCAATGTATTTTGCATGCCGAAGCAAATTATTTCTCTTAGTAGAGTGCTCAACCTGCCATGGCTTACGAAACATCCTATCAGATATTTCCAGTACTGTCTCGGCTGATAAATATGCTGGAACGTGCACCGCAATCATGCAAATTGAAAATTTGATATTAAAGTCTAACACACAATGATGAGTGTAGCATTATCAGACGATATTGTACGCATGGATTTAAGTGAATCATATGATGTTGAAAACTGGACCCAATTTTCATGTGCTACATAGAAGAAAGATACCTGATCATAAGTGTTATTTTAGGGGTTTCCTTATTGCCGTACCAAAGTGTGAGAGTCGAGCATATAATCCACAATGGAAGGGAGAACGTATGTTCATGCCTTTTCTCAATGCCCTGCAATAGACCCGTCAGAAACCGAACACAGTATAGTATGATGCAGACCAGAACTAAAGTGGATTACTGTGATATTTAGGGGACTTACTATCACTCTTATTCTCGGGATAGCCAGCGGATTTATTCAGCATGCAACGGTAACCACCGCTAGATATCAGGAAATCAGTATGGCTGACAATCTCATATGGACAGTATTTTGGCTCGGAACTGAATAAATTTGGTAAGGCGTCGTGCCCCAGACAAGTACAATTTCTGCTAGTCACAAATCGATATAAAATTTGCCGTAGTAACAGAAATGACTTGCAGATATTTTCAGCAATGTAAGACCAATAGTGACAGCGTGTGATGTTCGTCTGAGGTGCGCATACTATTTTTTTAATACATTTAAACTAATAACATTTTCTACTAATATATATATATATATATATATATATATATATATATATATATATATATATATATAATATTTGTTATTGTTTATTATCTATGTACGTATACGTTTCGTCCTTTTTAATAATCGGGACTTATCAGCATAGAGATATGACTATTAAGTACCGATCATGCGATTCGAAACCCCGGTTTACAAGTATTTTGCAACTCAAATCCGACGCCTTAACCACACGGCCAATTTTAAATAGCGAATGAACGGTGATAATTTTAACACTTTATCGGCGGCTTAACGTCTAGAGCGTTCTACTTCTTTCATGGAAGGGACGATGCATTTAAAGCTGGTGACGTCATGCTGTGTTAATACTACACTTACAGTGCTCTACTTTTTCGATGGATAGTATGAACATGTATTTATGGCAAGTATGCTACACAGAAATATTTATGTTTTATTACCGGTGTAATCATCAGGCTAATGGTGTGGATGTATGTTTTACGGTTGCCTTTATGTCTAACTAGTGTTTACTCTTTCTATTAGTGAAGCAGATTCTATTGGTTATACTACATCTTTCCAAGCGGTTTATTTAGAGTATACATGTGTACACACATCATACTCCAACCCATCAGCCATTGGTGGGAGTAGACAAAAGCTATCGAAACCACGACCTATAACGGTTCAGTAAAAAGGTCTGATAAGCTTATGTGCCACGTATCACTAGCGACTGTGTCTCGGCGACGTCATATCCTGCTACGTAGTTCTCATTGTAAACATTAAAGTGCTAATGGAATTTGCCACTTTCTTATTTAATTTAAACCTTACGTGGATATTTCCGATTTTAACCATAATTTTACACACTCGCATCTAAATAGTATTGCTATATTTTATATAACTGCGTCAATGACAGCCGATAACCTTATGCGTTTGACAAATACTGTTCACATCCGACTTCAAAACTTAATGATTTCATTTAAACTTTCACAAATTTAATCGCACTTCTTACTATGGTGTGAAGTTAAAAAATATTTCTCTCCGATCTGGAGCGGGGCGTGCCGTTTTCTCTGCTTGACGCAAATTCAGAGAATATATAATTAATACAGAAAATAAAAACATAACGTAGATTTCAAAGACATATATATATATATATATATATATATATATATATATATATATATATATATATATATATAAACAATCAAATACTATTAAACGCACTTCCATTATTATCTATAGTGAGGATTTTTTAAAATTTAATTTATATTATAAGAGAGGAATAAAGAACCACGAGAAGGGGAACAAAAATGAATCACTTCGTAACTTTCTTTTTTTTTTCTCTATGAGGATGTTTTTTTTTGGGAAACGATCATTGAGAAGAAAAAAAGGAGGTAAAAAACATAAATTAAATTACCGAGACTTCTTTCAATCGACACCTTTCAAGGAAATCGTCGACTACGAGGGGGAATCACATTAAAAACGTGGTCAAAAGACCATGAATAATTATCAAGGGTATAAAAAAGAATGTTTTTAATTATAAAAAAGAAAAATGGGAAGAGACATTCTTTACGTACACCCATTAGTTCTAAGTTGTGGGTGTACTCTTTGTGTTTGTGGGGAAGCCCTAATTATTGTTTTTACTTTATATACAATTTTCCAAATTAATTGTTGCCGACAATATTTATAATCGCATTGTCGGCTTCCCCATCCTCTGATGAGAAGAAATGTTTTCTTTGAAAATCCATGGATTAAGGATATGAGGCTCCTTGCTCTGAACTTTTGATGTTTTTAATGAATATTGTATCTTTACAATGTTTTATTCTCATAATTTACCTCTAATATATATATATATATATATATATATATATATATATATATATATATATATATATATATATATATATAAATATTAATAATTTAATGATACTGTTATTATCATATTTAACTTGAAAACAAGATCTTCTTTTAAAATATATAATGATTTGGTAAAAGAAAACGGTGTAGTTTAAAACAAAGCGAATCAAGAGTGAAAGTAAAAAGGTCCCGAGCAATACCGGGTAGGGACATTGCATTTTTTATTTAAATAAATATTATATTAATAGAAAATAATGTTACTTTTTAATTAAACTAGCAGATATACGCTCCTTCTGGCCACATATATTTGCTAATCTTGGACGATTCTATAATTGTGAAAGAACTACATGCAATAATTTCCAACACTATTGATGATGTTTACCTATTTATTTATTTTTTATTATCGCTTATGTTTGAATTCATGTTTTGAAACATGACGTAAATCATAAACGTATGACGTCACGTCAAAGCTATAATTTTTTTGTTAAGGTAATGTTTTAAGCTCTATTGATAAGAAGTCCAAATAGGTCAGTTGGTAGAACCTCAGACTAGAGTTCTCAAGGTTTTGGTTTCGATTTCCGGTCATGGCATCCGCTTTATTTGTTGGGAATGTATTATTTACTATTAATGCAATATTGTCAATTTCTAAAAGTACTAAAGATCTCTGATATTTCGAAATGAGACACATTCCGCAATGTATTTATCACATTAAAAAAGAATTGTGACTGACGGACAAGCGGACAAAATCTCTATTTCTATAAGATGTGTGAAACACGTGGCCACGAGATAACACGCATCAACACACGTGATATAGTTTTATCATACAGATATTTTATTTATTTTTATTTCTACTTAAATTATTTTATTTACTGTTCAGCAGTTTTTAGACAAAAAACATTTCTTTTGCCCTCCAGGTAAAAAGGGGTCGTAATAAAGGATACCGTAGTCGTATCTACATCCCGACAAAAAATATATCTAAATAGATGAACACAATAACAGGTTGTTGATGACAAATTGGTTGACAATTTGGATCTACCTTCGGGGGACGCTTAGCGTCTCAAGTATCAGCTAGCGCCAGCAAGTACTCGACGTGTGTGTGTGTCTTTTTCTTATTCCAGTTAATCCGAGTTCAGTGTCTCGTCCAATGAACGTGAATTATCAGCAATCACTGAAAACATGCGTTTTATCCGTAAGGCTCCATATTTATTTCCACTGAACTTTATTGCAAAAACACATTCCCGGTGAGCGGGTAAGCTGTGTTTTCCCACTGCGACCGTTTTTCTTATCAATAATTATGCACAATGAAATTCTTAATTATTACAGCATATATATATATATATATATATATATATATATATATATATATATATATATATATATATATATATATATATATATATATATATAGTAAGCTATGCAAATATAGTTATGGCAATTAAGCTACACATAGCATTTTAGCCTGAAGATTCCCCCGGGGATGAAACGCGGAAGCCTCTGTGTAGCTTAATTGCCATAAATATATTTTCATAGCTTACTACCTAGCTCTACTTACGTATCGAGCACTGTTGAAGTAAATACTGACAATTAATACATAAAAAAATATATCTCCTTATAAAATTGTATGTGGATTCATGAAATACTAATATTATATATATATATATATATATATATATATATATATATATATATATAAGTCAGTTCATATTATATTCCAATAACCATGGTTTTATTTTATTATTTTTATTATTTATCATTTCCAAAAAACATAACATTTCTGTGAAATATATTTTTTACAGTCCGTTTCATTTGTCTTTTGCCAATATTATGTTTTTGGAAATGTGAAAAAATAAAAATAATAAAATAAAACCATGGTTACTGGAATATAATATGAACTGACCTATATTTGCTCTGTTATCACTAATTGACAATTATCGAGCTGAATCTTGTAAGGAGACTGTAAAGTAAAAGGGCACTGATAGTATATGCTAATACATATATTGTCATTAATAATTATATATATATATATATATATATATGATTATTTTTATTAATACAAACATGCTCATGATCTGCGACACTGACATGTTGATGTTATAGATAAACAGCTGTTAGAACTGAAATCTCATCAGGTCGAAATAAATTCTGATCCTTCCCGTGGGTCATATTTGGTAAAAAATGAAATTGGAAAGAAGATAAGTAGAGAAAACGAAAAAAATCAAAATTGAAGGACACGTGGTCAGATCTGAAATTGTCGAAAATCAAATATAATATAAACTTGTGTTTTGGATGGGAGAAAAGAGGTCTAATATCAGTGGCACATTTTAACAACAAATTAATATGTTAATATGAATCGTATAAATAAAAATATTCATATATATAAAAGCTCTATTTGATATTGAACACTCTTTATAAGCCCGGTTGATTAATTTGGATTTTCATCCTGTTAATGTTTACTTATCTGGATTACTCTCTCTCTCTCTCTCTCTCTCTCTCTCTCTCTCTCTCTCTATATATATATATATATATATATATATATATATATATATATATAAAAACAATATTTATGAATAAATATTAAATTATTATTACCTACAGACGCCAGCGTTTCAAGATTATTGCTCTCATGAAGCGCGAACCCAGTTCAAAGAGTCAGCCTAGACTCCGAAATCTATCGCTGTATCCCTGTGGTAATCGGGAACTATCACGTGATTATTGGGAAATTAAGTTCTATTTGAGCCTAGAGAAAGAGGGAAGCAGATAAAAGACTATTTTTATTCGGAACTTTACTTTTAAGCTTAGTGACTGTTTATTTTAAACATCTCGGGGAGTGGTCAACTTTAACTTCTTAAAGAGTCGTTATAACAATATTTTAAAATAAATATCAAATTATTATTACCTAAACACGCCAGCGTTTCAAGCTTACTTCTCTCATCAGTGTAGGAAGATACGATTTCAGACATTCGGAAGGCCCAAATCCAGTTCACAGATTCAGCCTATCTTCACGGCCAGCTGGAATTATCACGTGATTATGGGGGAATTAAGCGCTATTTGTGTCTACAGAAAGCGGGTAGCAGACAGAAAACTATCGAGAGGGTTCAACGAATGTATTATATCTAAATGAATAAATGCGAACGTTTTTTTCATTTATCACTCCTATCGAATAATCAAAACGGGTTACTGTTATTTCAATCTAAAATACAACATAAAAACTTGATATTCTGTATATATAGTGTAGATACACGATTAAGAAATAACCTTTTGATTGCCTCATTAGTATAACTATTTTTTAAACTGTTCATAATTAATTAACATTTTGTATTATTAATTTGGAATTGCATTTGCTTAAATTTATTTTTCGATGTATTTATTAAATAACTAAAACCCATTACGTTTAAACAACAAGCGCCCAGACGACCTTACCGAAGGTCGTGACTCGCCACGAGCAAGACATAAGCGAGAATAGCTTTCTCTTTGATCTCTTTCTATCGCCCTCTTTTTTCAGTTTTTACATTTTCCCTGAACGATGAATAAATCACTTTTTTTTATACGAAAAACACCCGTAGAATTACTTCTAAATTATTAAATTTGAAAACACTAAGCAAACAACCCTTTCATGTTTTCAGTTAAGAGTTATTTCCCTTTATTAAACTATTTATTATATCTAATATGAGGATGAAATTATTACTAATTTCCTTAAATTAATTTAAAATATATATATATATATAAATGAATAAATGCGAAAGTTTTTTATTTATTTATTTTTTTAAATTTATTTATCACTCCTATCTAATATTCAAAACGGGTTTCTGTTATTTCAATTAAGAATCCAACATAAACATTTGATATTCTGTTTATATAGCGAAGATAAACGATTAAGAAATAATCTTTTGAGTGCCTAATTAGCATAACTTATTTTGAAACGTTCATAATTAATTGACATTTGGTATTATTAATTTAGAATGCCATTAGCTTATGTTTGTTATCTATATGAAATAGTTTCGTTTATTTAATGAATAACTCGGAAAAATAACTAAAACATCTTAAGTTTTAACAATCAGCGCTCGTACCAACCTTACCCAAGGTCGTGGTTCGCCACGAGCGAGTCATAAGCGAGAATAGAAAGGCGAGGGGAGAGTGAGTGTGACTCGCTTTCTCTCTGATCCCTTTCTATCGCCTTCTTTTTTTCAGTTTTCACATTTTCCCTGAAAGATAAATAAATAATAAAAGTGATCCAGAAACACGTGAACATCGATTACATTTAGATACGTATAAAATTAATAAAAATATTTATATTAACGAAAAATACGTCCTATAAAATTAAGGACGACTAATAATGCAATTTTCTGCGTCTTAATAACTTAGGAAGTGAGACAATAAAAATAATAGTAAGCAGAAAAAGCAACGAACGCTGCAATCACCAATAAAAAAAGAATTACATCAAAATACATTAAATATTTAGCTGATAAAAATCGTACATATTTCTAGACAGGGCGTCTTGGCCCAGCGGTAAATACGCTGGAATATAGACATCATTATCGAAGTCAGCCATGCTGATGACGACTGTGAGCCAGAAACACGTGCCCATGGATTTCGTTTATGTACGTATAAAATTAATAATAATAAAAAAATATATATTTAAGTGCTTACCTGTCAAGCTAGACTGAAGAATTAAGAGACAGTGAGGGGTAAATACTATGGAAAGTAAATTTTCTAGGTACAATTAGGGATAATACAAAAGTTTCCGTACAACGAATTGAGAACTCTTCCGTGCCAATAGTCCTTATATAAACAGTAGTTGACCTGTGCCTCAGCGTTGCTCGGGAAAGGAAATGAATTCAAGAAATTCCATGCTAAACCTTGAACGATCCAGCACGAACACAGACCCCACAATGTTAAAAGCAGATACCGAGAATTTTACTTTGTATGTAGGAAAAAAAAACTACTTTTACCTGTATAATCGTTTCCTCGTTTTTTGTTGTGTCTCCCCTCTATTTGTCGAGTGGAGTGGGGCATAATGGGTCAATTCACAGGTTTCTGTTATTTTCTCACACCTCAAAGTTCTTTCTATGCTCTGCTTCCTGGGTTTACCAGCTTTGGAAAGTGCTACTGTTACTGGCTGAATTTTTTATGATAAAGGTGTTTAAAAAAATACAGGAAAAATTGAGATTGACACATTAATGACAGAGTTACAAAAATCACATACTTTCTAAGGTTAAGTATGATGAGTCACCTTAGATTCGGATTCCTGTTGGCAAGAATATTCAGTAATTTTAATAGATTTGTACTAATTAGCTTGTGTTTATAGCATTTGTGTGCTATATTCAGAGGATATGGAATGATAGGAAGGACTGTCTACTTTAAATTGGGTGTAGCTTGCGAGTGGTTGTGTTTATGAAATTTGTGTGCTATTCTATATTTCGTCGAGTTATTATCTTAAAAGGGATGTTCTGTATTTTCCCTGTTAAAGACTTGTCATAGTAAGGGTTAAGGTTAGGGTTTAGGTTAGGGTTAAAGACTTGCCATAGTAATGGTTAAGGTTAGGGTTAAAGAATTGTCATAGTAAGGGGTAGGGTTAGGGTTAGGGTTAGCGTTAAATATTTGTCATAGTAATGGTTAGGGTTAGCGTTAAAGACTTGTCATAATAATGGTTAGGGTTAGGGTTAGAGTTAAAGACTTGTCATAGTAATGGTTAGGGCTAAAGACTTGTCATAGTAATGGTTAGGGGTAGAGTTAGGGTTAAAGACTTGTTAAAGTAATGGTAGCTCTAAATATCAAGCTCTCCAGTATCTATTGCTGTTATGTTGCATATTGAAACTGCTTCTCAGTTTTTGTTTTGACAAAATGAAGTTTTATGGAAGAAACACAATAGTTACTCATTATACCCCAGCTCTTAAAGAATCTCATTAATTTTTATACCGTTGGTTAGAACCCATCAAATTTTTTCGCAATGTTATAATATCTTAGAAAACAACTAAACAATTGACTCATTACACATATGTTGCACATTAACTCCAAAGGAAATACTTGCTTTTCATAAGTATTTATATAGAATTATTCTTTTTTCCTTCAAAATCCTCAAAAATGGACTCATTAGGCCTCACCCCACCCTATTTCTGTGCATGTTTTAAATTAGTTATAAAAAGGTAAATTTGAGAAGTAAAACACTATCCCCCACCAATAGTTTGTACAGTATTGTTATAATAGAATACTAAGGTAGAATACTAAAGTAGAATACTAAGGTAGAATACTAAGATAGAATACGAAGATAGAATACTAAGGTAGAATACTAAGATAGAATACTAAGGTAGACTAGTAAGATAGAATACTAAGATAGAATACTAAGGTAGAATACTAAGATAGAATACTAAGGTAGAATAGTAAGATAGAATACTAAGGTAGAATACTAAGATAGCATACTAAGGAAGAATACTAAGATAGAATACTAAGATAGAATACTAAGGTAGAATACTAAGATAGAATACTAAGGTAGAATACTAAGATAGAATACTAAGGTAGAATACTAAGATATAATACTAAGATAGAATACTAAGATAGATTACTTAGGTAGAATACTAAGATAGAATACTAAGGTAGAATACTAAGACAGAATACTAAGGAAGAATACTAAGATAGAATACTAAGATAGAATACTAAGATAGAATACTAAGGTAGAATACTAAGATAGAATACTAAGGTAGAATACTAAGATAGCATATTAAGGAAGAATACTAAGGTAGAATACTAAGATAGAATACTAAGATAGAATACTAAGATAGAATACTAAGGTAGAATACTAAGATAGAATACTAAGGTAGAACACTAAGATAGCATACTAAGGAAGAATACTAAGATGGAATACTAAGATAGAATACTAAGATAGAATACTAAGGTAGAATACTAAGATAGAATACTAAGGTAGAATACTAAGATAGAATACTAAGGTAGAACACTAAGATAGCATACTAAGAAAGAATTCTAAGATGGAATACTAAGATAGAATACTAAGATAGAATACTAAGGTAGAATACTAAGATAGAATACTAAGGTAGAATACTAAGATAGAATACTAATGTAGAATAGTAAGATAGAATACTAAGATAGAATACTAAGATAGAATACTAAGGTAGAATACTAAGATAGAATACTAAGGTAGAACACTAAGATAGCATACTAAGGAAGAATACTAAGATGGAATACTAAGATAGAATACTAAGATAGAATACTAAGGTAGAATACTAAGATAGAATACTAAGGTAGAATACTAAGATAGAATACTAAGGTAGAACACTAAGATAGCATACTAAGAAAGAATTCTAAGATGGAATACTAAGATAGAATACTAAGATAGAATACTAAGGTAGAATACTAAGATAGAATACTAAGGTAGAATACTAAGATAGAATACTAAGGTAGAATACTAAGATAGAATACTAATGTAGAATAGTAAGATAGAATACTAAGGTAGAATACTAAGATAGAATACTAAGGTAGAATAGTAAGATATAATTCTAAGGTAGAATACTAAGATAGAATACTAATGTAGAATACTAAGGTAGAATAGTAAGATAGAATACTAAGATAGAATACTAAGATAGAATACTAAGGTAGAATACTAAGATATAATACTAAGGTAGAATACTAAGGTAGAATACTAAATAGTGTGAGCGCTTTAAATAATGTCCCTTCCTAACTCCGATGGGTGCGACAATAAAACTATTTCAAACTTCTAGATCAGGTGACATATAATTTGACAATATTGAGTTTTCTCGCTCCCACACCCCTATTCCGAATTCCGTGGCTCGCCATCAGTTGACTCTTACAATTTTTCCAAATGGTCATAAACAACGTTTTAAGTGTAATTTTGACGGTTTGAAACCGATCGAAATGATTGCACACTACAAAAACTAAAATTTTAAAAAAGAATTTTGTTTCATTAAAATTATTTGATGGTTTTCAGTAATCAAGCCAACGTACCATGTTTGCTTTATATTTAATGTACATTTTAATAATGACTGACGTAAATCGTAAAAAAAATAATTAGAAAATGTGGCGTGTAAACTTAAACGATCTTTTCGTTTGTTTGAATCGATTAATGCGAGTCACAACATTGAAAGAATGCACCAGGTTGTGTATTCGTAAAAGACAAGATTGCGTTAACGGTTAAATAAAGGATCGTTTGGTTTATTTGAATCAATTGATTCCGGTCACATCATTAAAATACGGTATCGGGTTGTTTATTAGTAACAAAAATGCATCAAAACTTGATAAGGGTTCTTTTTTTTTAAATATAATTAATACCAGTCAGAACATAGAAATACGATATAGGGTTGTTTATTAGTAATAAAAACACCTGCGTTAAAACTTAATAAGAGATCTTCTGGGATGTTTTAATTAATTAATGCGGGCCACATCTTTAAAAAACGGTATCGGGTTGGTTATTAGTTAAAAAAAACATGCGTCAAAACTTAATAAGGGTCCTTTTTGTTTGTTTTAAAATTTAATACCAGTCACAACATAGAAATACGGTATCGAGTTGGTTATTAGGAAAAGATATGCGTCAAAATTTAATAAGGGATCTTTTGGTACGTTTTAATTAATGCGAGCCACCTCCTTAAAATACGGTAGTGAGTTGTAGTATGTAGGCAATAGTAAGACTTTACAAAATGAAATAATAACTGTAGCTTAATATTGATTCGTTCATTTAAGGAATAGCCGGTAGACATAGATGACATGGGAGTAGATAATTGTAGGAGAGTGAAAATGTTTACTACCCTCTTTGTGGAAGACGTATTTAAGAGAACCAGCTAGATCGGAATTACTGTAATAATGAGTTGACGAAATGGACGCATATTTTCTAGAAACACGCATTAAAAATTGTTGTAAGTTATTAGGTGAAGAGATTATGAAGCTGTTGGTTTGTAGCATATAGTATTGGTTTACTCCTCTCCAGGAGTTAGGCACAAGGCCAGTTTTTATCTTACTTCCACAAGTAAGATGTGACCCAAGGTCGAGTCGGGAAAGTGGGGTTTAAAAAATTGCCTGGGCAGCCCCGTCGGCACTCCCCGGTAGGGGCGCCTCAGGCAGTAAGCAATAAACTTACTCCTCTCCAAAGAGGGGAGGCGAAGCCTGGGAGGGTGGACCTCCTAGAACTGCACAGGACAGACCCATAGACCGGCGTAAATCCAGAGACAATACCAGTCTATGGGGTGTAGTATCCATCGGAACAGATACTACACTTTGATCTTAGCCAAAAGGCCAAGAAGAGCCATTTGTAGCATATAGTAGCCAAAGTTTAAGGGTATAATCGACTTCATTGTATTATATAGATTTAGAACTTACTAATTAGTGGCCTATTATCGATATATTAGTTTCAATCCCGGTTTGAAGCACTTGCTTGTCTACCCACACTGAAAAGCTTTGATATAGCGAAACAATATATCTGCCGTATATATATATATATATATATATATATATATATTAATACAAATATATATATATATATACATATATATATATATATATACATAATGCATATATATACATAATGCATATATATATATATATATATATATATATATATATATATATATATATATATATATATATATAGTATGTTTTAAAAAGGCAATGCAAAATCCGGGTACGATGTAAGCTGGAAGGAACAAAAATAATAAATCGAATACGAAATGTGACTTACTATTTATTTTTCTTAAAATCTTACATAACAGCAAGAGTGGGGTTAGCTGTTAGTGTGATGCCCGGATGATTATAAAAATTATTTATTTAATATTTCGGGAAAAACAACTTCCCTTTGTCAAAAATAATTAATACCAGACGAAATCTCTGACTGTGCAGAGAATCTGACAAAACAAAATAGCTGCCAAAAGACAGAATATCAGCAAACCAGTCCCGCAGAGAATAGAAATTAAAGATTTTTATAGATTTTTTAAAGTTATGTTATGTCTATAAATGTGGTGTTCAAAAATATGTGTTTAATATTGGATAAGTGTATGGTGATCGATAAACTGTTAGTTTTAATAATATATATATATGTATATTTCTTTATTATTTAAAGTTATATTTTAATTATTCATTTTATTTTCAGTGTGTTTTATCTACGTATTTTTTTCCTTCGGATTTTAAGAATTTGAATATAAAGTAAAGTAATTAATCTCTCATTTTAAATATTCTAGATTTCATTAAATTTATTGATTATAACGACGGTACTGATGTTGTGCTGATTTGTTGTGCTAAATAATATATATATATATATATATATATATATATATATATATATATATATATATATATATATCACCAAATAAGACTGTACATTAGTTTGATCGCCCATCGATACCTGTGTTTCACAGAAACACTGGAAACTTAGGTTGTATGGCTTAAGATACAAAGTGTTATGTTTTTTCAATTGATTATACAAAAACTGTATGTATACAATCTAGTATATACAGAAAATTGAGTCTGATTCTCTCTTTTATAACTAAATAGGCTAACACTTCATAAATCGATACTTGATTCTGCCTATCCAGTGAATTACAGTAATTCTCACTGCATTAGCTATTCTAATCGATTAATACTATATCCGTCCGAGAATTTTTTTCTATAACATATTTCCCCACTAAAAATGAGTATTCAGAGCATATTATCCTTCATGTTTTTTTAAAAAGGTAACTATTTTTTGTCATACGTTTTATATTTTTAGTCTTTTTTTAATTCTGCCTTTTAAACCTTGTTTTGCAAATATTTAAAAACATTTTTTTGTTGCTTTTTAATTTTCTGGATAGTTTTATCCATTTCTAGTGACTTTTGATTTTTTAATGACTTTTTGTGTAATTTTTCATCTTTTGTTCTATGTTTATCTAAATAGATAACGTTTCGTAAAAAGTAATGTATTTACTCCGTAAACTAGCAATTAATATTGAACAGTTTAAATGTATATCATTCTGAATTGTTCTAGCATGTCATATTTTATATTCGAATATTCATTTATTATTTTACTAGCCAATCAGAACGAACGATTCATTTTCTTCTGGTTACATGACGTCACAATAGTTTTGCGTTCGAGTACGTGCGTTGAGGTAATTGCGTTGAGATACGTGCGTTAATATATTAGCGTCATTGGGATAGATAACACTGCAATATATATACTAGATAAAATGGAAAAGAGAAGATCCAAAACTCAACAATACATTTGAACGTTTCGCCCAAAAGATACGAGGGCTTTATAAAGAGTAACATTTTGGTCAGTACTTAAATGTACCGACCAAGCTCAACGTTGCTCAATGTGACTCAACGTAAGAGATCTGTTCGACAACGAGAAGCGGTGTCTAAACGTGATGTGATTAAATGCACACAAGCATCACAATAAGGATGTAAGCTAATCCTAGTTGCTAATTACAAAAGATTACTAGTGTATGAGAGGGAAAACCGTTTTGTTCTGGGATTGTTTACAAAACAAAAGCCCTTGTAAAATGGATGAACAATAAAAGAATTAACATTTTTTGTAAATGATTTCATCAATGAAAACCGGAATCATTTAATCCTGTCTCTGAGGCATGGCTGACGTTTGAAATACACAAAATTATTGGGTCAGATTGAAACAGTTTCGATATCTACAGTTTCGTCTGAAAGAAGAGAAAGCTGCATACGCTTATATAGTAACATTCTTAATTCACCACCGGACGACTGTAACGTCATGTGACTAGGGCGAAATGAATCGTTCGTTCTGATTGGCTAATAAAATAAGATGCTTCTGCTGTTTTGCTCCGACATGTTAGGCCTATCTTAAAAAATATTAGCTAAAGAAATGTATAAACTGTGCTATGTACTTACGTGGTAGCTTAAAAAAAAGACTGTACACAAAAAATTATGCAAATTCATTCAGTATTTATTGAATGAAAAATTAAGAAAAACGATTTTATCTTTCGGTGGCCATTTTTGTAAAACCAGTAAACAAAATTTTAGTTATCTCCCTTGCCTATTTCATAAGTGAAAATGTCTAACGATACGTAAGATCGTTCTTTTTTGTTTTTTTCGTCAAATTTAATAAATATTAGATGGATTTGCGTATTTTTTTTCTGTACAATCTTATTTTCAGCTAACACGTAAGTACATAACAAAGTTTATACATTTCTGTAAATATTTTAATGGCGGGGCGAAACAGCAGACGTAACTAAAATAACGAGGGAAGTTCAAATAGAAAATAATAAACTACAGAACAATCTAGAATAATATTAGTTGGTTAATGGAAACGTACAAAACGTGTGCGAGAATGTGGGCGTCAGAGAGAGGCGGATATTAATGACTATCCCTCTATTTTCTTAAATCTAGTAAAGTCCTATTTTTACTTCGCCTCATTTTTTAGCGAGCTGTCAGACATTTACAAATAATACTCTCTAACTACATGAATTTGCACATAAAAGACTATTAAAATGAATTTATTTCACAAAACTAGAGATGACTTATCAGCGTCAGATTTTCCAATGGACTCTGAAAACTTTTTTTATTCCAGTGCGTTTAGATACACTTTATCAGATCTATCTATCTATCTATCTATCTATCTATCTATCTATCTATCTATCTATCTATCTATCTATCAATGTACTTATCTATCTATCAATGTACTTATCTATCTATCAATGTACTTATCTATCTATCTATCTATCTATCTATCTCGATATGTCCATATCTATCTATCTATCTATCTATCAATGTACTTATCTATCTATCAATGTACTTATCTATCTATCTATCTATCTATCTATCTCGGTATGTCCATATCTATCTATCTATCTATCTATCTATCTATCTATCTCTATCTATTTATGTACTTATCTATCTATCTATCTATATATCTATCTATCTCTATATCTATCTATTTATGTACTTATCTATCTATCTATCTATCTATCTATCTATCTATCTATCTATCTATCTCTCTCTATATATATATATATTTATGCACTTATCTAACTATCTATCTATCTATTTACTTATCTATCTATCTGTCTATCTATCTATCTATCTATCTATCTGTCGGTGTGTCTGTATGTCTATCTATCTATCTATCTATCTATCTATATATCTATCTATCTATATCAATATGTCCATATCTATCTATCTATCTCCTATCAATCTATCTCTTTAATAATATTTTTTTTAATGTTCCGAATTTGTTTCAAAATCATTTTAATCCATACTATTCTTTCCACCCCTTTTAAATCATACATTCTCTTAATAACAAAACTCAATATGTTTTAAAAGGGCTTCACTAGTGAATTTTTTACCATCAAAATTAAACTCCACAAAACAAACAGCATCGTAAACATTACAAAATTGTTCTCTTAATTTCAATTATTTATCCCTTTTTTGCAACAGACCAATAAAATATTTTTAAGTTACATCCTTCTGTAATAATTGTGCATTCTTTCATAATGTCTGCCATTAGTTCTATGGTTTTGAAATTAATGCGCACAACAAACATATAAGGAAACACACACCCACACACACACACACACACACACACATATATATATATATATATATATATATATATATATATATATATATATATATATATGAGAAATAAAAGGAGAAAATAAATCCGATAGGCGAGATAAAATTGTAATGTGTCTTGTCTTTTGCCAGTTTTCCGACTTGTTACTCTTGATAACGCTCTCGTAACAGTTGGGCGAAACGTTGAAATGTATTCTCGAGTTTTAGATCTTCCCGTTTCCATTTTATCTCATATATATATATATATATATATATATATATATATATATATATATATATATATATATATATATATATATATATATATATATAGCCTTTAGTAAGGTTAGTAAAAAGAAATCCAACAGAATGCTCAATTATTTAAAAGTATTGAAATAAATTTAAAAAAATAAAAAATAAGAGCTTAATATCATAGAGATTTGACTTCATCTTTCATAACACCAGTATATATTTGACGTCATACAACTAAGAGGAAATACATCGTTCGTTCTGATTGGCCAGTAAAATAATAAGTCAGTGTACAAATATAAAATAATGCATCATAGAATTATATAATTTAAACTATTCAATATTAATTGCCAGTTCACGGAGTAAATAAATTACTTTTTACTAAACGTAATATTATTTCCGTTTGATTAAGTAAGAAATACATTTCTCAGTTTTATTGAGTAAATAAATTATTTCAATCTAATTGGTCCAATCAGTGGCTGTTAATGAACGCCATAGAGCCATGCGAACAATTGTGGTGATGAATAATGGTCATACTCCCATACCGACACTAAACACGATTTTATTTCATTGTCCTCGATAGAGAAATACGAGAAAGATATTTAATAATGCATCAAGTCTGTTTTATAGATTGTTCGATAATTGTCATACCCGCCTCGGTTCGATTGGCATGATTTTAGCAACCTATTTTTACTAAGGAGTCACCGCTTGTCAAGGCCCGAAGGCCACTCGAGGATAAGGGTTAATGAATTTCAGGTGGATGGTGAGACAACATTGTGATGATTGGTAGTGATGTTGGGAATTCAGTAGAATTTTTTTTTATTGAAGAAAAAGAATTTGTATACATTGGGCTTGATAAAGGGGAATGCTGTAGTCAGCTGGGAAGCAGCCCCCGTTATTATGTTCCACAGACGTGTAGCTCTAGGTAGGAAGCTTTGCTCATAGAAGTTTCGTTTTGTTTTAGCCACACACAGAAAGAAAGGAAAATTATTGACAGAGGTTGTAGCTAGACGAGTTTTTGTTGCGAATGTTTTAAAGGTGGGGAACGTTAGTATGAAGCTTAGTTGAACACCTACCATGAAAATAATGATAGAGTAGAGAAAGACTAGCAACGTCCCTTCTGTGAGAATGGGGTAGTAAAAAGGGGGAAAAGGCATCACCACTAGATTTCGAAGTCGGTTTTGTAGCCTATCAAGGCAGAAAAGGGTGCTCTGAGCAGCACCTCCCCAAATATGGAATCAGCACTTCATCTTAGAACGTGTTTGGCTTTTATACAGGTTGAGGATTGCGTCAGGACCTAGTTCATGACATGAACTAGCAGACCCTTTTTGTGTGCATAATATCTTATTCTGGTCGGTTCTAGGTATACAATCTATCTCTCAATCATTACCCGTACAATCTCCCAGATATTACTTTACTATATATATATATATATATATATATATATATATATATATATATATATATATATATATATATATTAAAAATAACCGACAACTCATGTCTTGATATTTTTGTATTAATCCCTTCAATTTTCCGGATTAAAGTCTTAATCTCGGATGAGAATTGGCTGATGAATCTGCCAGAGAACTTTCTGACCCATCTGGGTCCATCTTCAGTGGAATAATGTCAATCAGGTAAATACCTGGAGTGGGTTTATAATTATTTATAGCGGGAAAATTTAAATACGAAACAATATTTATTTAGTGTTATAAACATTTAAGTATATTAGTACTAGTGTTAAAATTAATCCTGTTAATACCCGTTTTTTTTTTGTTTTAATGTGTAAAGCTTCTAGTATGTGGAGTGTTTGTATATTAGTATTGTGGATTTTAGTGTTGTCTACGAGAAGTTTTCGGATTTGCGAGCGGGGACAGGAATGTTCGTTAATGAGGTGCCTGGCTATGGTACTAGTATCAGATAAATGCATGGTCAACCTCCTGGACAAAGTCGTGGTAGTCAAGCCAATATATACGTTTTTTTCTTGGTTGTCAGAGACACAGTCTCCCAATGGACATTTAAACTCGTATAATGTTTATAACACTAAATAAATATAGTTTCGTATTTAAATTTTCCCGCTATAATTTACTATAAACCAACTCCAGGTTTTTACCTGATTGACATTATTCAACTGAAGATGGACCCAGATGGGTCGGAAAGTACTCTGGACTTAAAAGAAAATTACGGCAGATTCATCAGCCAATTCTCATCCGAGATTAAGACTTTAATCCGTAAAATTGAAGGGATTTATACAAAAATATCCAGACATGAGTTGTCGGTTATTTTTAATAATACGTGTCTTAGAGAAAAAAATGCTGCCTCGATACACACACTCACACACACACACACACACACACACACACACACACACACACACACATATATATATATATATATATATATATATATTAAAAAGTGAGGTTACCAAAATTTTTATAAATATTTTTCCAAAATTGTTTATTATCATATCATTTTATAATTTTATAACGCATTTCAAGCATCTAGGCTCTCTTCGAATATACTTTCTATTTGAAAAACATGTTTTTATATTTAACAGGTTGGCGTTTCTGCGCATGCACACGCGTATGGGTGCTTGTGTATGTGTTTTCAGATATTTTACTTCTCGAAGTCATGTGCTTTAGTATGCGTTTTTAAGCATGTGTGATTCTGATCTTAATCTTTCCGGTCATCTTCGTATGTGGTGATTGGGTACATTTGGTCAGTTTCACCAGTTATAGGATTGTCCTTGAGCTTTTATGACTCTATCGGCACTGTGCCTGTGTGTGTGAGTGTGTGCGGTTAGTTTTCGTTTGTGTATGTAAACGCGTCCGCGCACATAAATGTGTTCCTGTTTTTGTTTACACATACATACATACACATGAACACAAATATGCGTATACACACACACACATATATATATATATATATATATATATATATATATATATATACATATCATATAAACCTCTCATAACGTTAGAAAAGATTTAAATAATATTCTGGTCCCGGCGCCGATAGGCCATTAGTACCAACGCATGTTCTGTGTGCATGTGTGTATACGGGCGAGATATGTGTGCACATGTTTAAACTTCACCGCTTTTATCAATAACAAAAATCATACGCACAAGTCAATATTTTTTATTTTATTTTACTCTGAATCATGTTAATTCCCACAATTTTTACATAAATTCTAAAATAAATAACAGATATTGAGTAATACTTAACGTGCACATAGTAAACACAAGAACTTTCTTATTGAAATTCATAAAATGATCTTAAATTTCAAAACATGTTTACTATTCATGTAATAAGAACATACAAATTATATTTTGGTCGTCGCGAAAAGAAGGTATTTATTTAGAAAGACGGGAGTCGAGGAGGTCGAGGAGGTCGAGGAGGTCGAGGGGTCGAGGAGGTCGAGGAGGTCGAGGGGTCGCGGAGGTCGAGGGGTCGAGGGGGTTCTGTAAATGATTGAGAAGGCAATAAAAGGTAGCGATTTATCACGTGTTGATAGGCGTGCAGACGCCTTTATTGGCGTATTATGAAAAAGGAATGAATATTTCTACCATAAAAAAAGGAGATTTGACCACAAAGGAATGGGGTAACTTTAATGTAATGTTTTTTTTATGTGTTCTTTTATTTTACTATTGATATTGTACTTGGATAACCTGTGGCTGGAAAGAAAATGTACGTGACCAACAGAGCGATAAAGCGGGAGAAAGAAAAGGGGAAAAAAAGAAAAAAGGAATCTGAGATGGATGAAAAAGGAATGAAATGAAAAGGGAAAGAAAGGAAGAAATATGAAAAAGAAAAAAAGAAAGAAAAAAGAAGTAAAGAAAGAAAGAACAACAGAAAAAAACAAGGAAGAGTGAAAGGATGAACAATTAAAGAGAGGTAAAAATAAAAAGGGAGAGACAGCGAGAGAAAGAAAAAGAGAAATAATTAAATGGAATATAAGCAAAGAGAGAAAACTGAAAGAGAATAGAAAGAAGGAAAAAGTATATAAAAAGATTTAAAAAAGAGAGCAAGAGAGAAATGAAAGAAAGAAAAAAGGAGAATGAAAGAAAAGAACCGAAGAAAAAAAAGAAAGAATAGAAGAGAAAAGAAAGAAAGAAGAAAAACGAAAATAAAAACTAAAGAAAAAAGAAGGATGGAAGAGAAAGGAAAGAAAAAAATAGAAACTAAATACAATAAAAATGTAGAATGGACGAAAAAAGAAGGAGAAACAGAAAACAAAGAAAAGGTAAAGAAAAAAGTAAAGTAGAATGGGAAATAAAGAAAGAAAAAAGAAGAAAAAAAAAACTAAAGTAAGAAATAATGGGTGAGAAAATAAGGAAAAAAGAAAGGCAAACGAAACTATAGAAAAAAGTAGAATGAGAGAGAAAAGAAACTAAAAGAAAAAAGAAAGAAAAATAAACTGAAAAACAAAAGAATAGACGAGAAAAAAAGTGAAGGAAAAACGAAGAATGGAAGAGACAAGCTAGAAAAAAGAGAGAAAAAAGAAAATAAGGAAAAATGTCAGAGAAAAGGGACCGATAATAATTAAGACAAACATAATTTACAAAAGTATACAAAAGTACAAATGTAAAGTATGTTTCAGAAAGTATGCGTCTGATTCTGTGGCTATAACTGTCATCAATAACTGCCACGACGCTTAGTTGTAACTGTCCATTTATTCTGAAATAGGTAGATCAACTTATTTAATAAACTCTGACTTGCTCCGAATGGAGTCAATACTTTTCTCTCTTGTGGCTGACTTCCATGAAGTCAGTATTGTTTTTTCCTTTTAGATGTTCACTTTTCAGAAACTACTTGCGAGACCAGTCATTTGAACGCGTCAAACACGACGTCCAATACCTCTTCTGTAGTATTGTCCTCTTATAGCATCAGAATATATTTTCCTGATTTGGTTTAAATGTCTCTTGCGGGTAAATTTGGACCCATTCACCATGTAGAGCATATCCCCAATTCTTTTATCCACAATACCGATTCCTCCAAATGAGATGTTGTTCTTAAACATTCAGAAAAAAACAACTTTTCTCCGATTTTATATCGTCCTTTTTCGACATTTATTTTGCGTTTCTGTTTCTTATGAGTCAGTAACTCGTCTTGATTTTTCTTGCGAACATAACTTCCGCTGGTCACATGCAAGTTGGAACGTGATTATTCGAGGTCATTTTATACACTTGTAGAAAATCCTGTATGGCTTTCTCCGTGGGAGAACCCGATGCTTTTTGGCACTCATTTAAAAGTATCGACAAATCGCTCCGCTAGGCCATTGCTTTTCGCATAGTACGGCGCGATTGTGAGGTGTTCCATTAAAAATGGCTTTCAAAACATTTTGAATTCACTGGACCTTAATTGAGTACCGTTATCCAATACTACACAATCCACAATTCCGAAACGTGCAAACAATTCATGCAGACACCCAATTGTTGTTTCTGTCGTAGTTTTTTACACTTAAGTATCTCTGACCATTTTGTGAAGTTATCCACTACTACCAGATAATAGTACCGGCCCAATGGCCCAGCAAATCAATATGGATGTTCGACTACGTTTTATAGAAGGCGTTTTCGCTGCTAACGCAGACGTTTTATATAATTTAACTGTATTCTCAATATCTCGATCTATTTTCGTAAAGTAGACGTAATTTCGCACAAGACTCTTCATGTATATACCCAAAATGAAACTCTCTTAGAATACGTTTTTACAATGTTGCCGGAATGAGAACCCGATCACTGTACATTAATACATCGTCGCAGTAACCGCTAAGTAATGCGCCCATAACCTGGTGAAATATAGCCAGCACCACCTTTGCTCCAAACGGTAGTCTTTTAAATTTTTATAACCTTTTATGTGTATTTACAACAAAAACTTCGAGCATTCTTCGTCCACTGGTATCTTCAAATATGCGTCTCGTAAGTCCACTTAAAACAACAAACAACTTTCATCCATTAAACTTAGCGAATATTTTTTTCCGGACTAGGCAAGGGATAATAATACTCTCTCAATGCCTGGTTGAAACGCGTGGAAAAGACTGCGCATATACACATTTCTTTATTCTTTTTTCTTAACGTAAACTGTCGGCGAAGTCCATTCGCTATACTACAACCTTGATAACGCTCCCATTTTCTCGAGTCTATCCAGGTGCATGTTGATTTTTTTCTTCTGACGCGAACTAACATTTCGCTTTTTTTTAAGGATTAGTAGTATATTCGGTTTTAACTCAAATGTTGCCATTACTTTGTTGCATCTACCATTTATGAAAACTTCTCTTTCAACCTTTTCTTTAACTTTTCTGTCGCATCTTTACTTTTTACATTCTGACAAAAAAACAAATATCGGTAAATCGTTTCCTCCAACATCTACAAGAAACCTCTTCGACCACCGATTGCCATGGCAAATAACAGGTAACATGAATTGGAACAAATACATAGAAGAGATTGCAAGTATTCTATATCTCTATAAAGCCACCATCTGCTAATACATGGAGTATTGTTGTTACATCTGAAATTGTGCACCATGCACAAGTCTCTCTCTCCTCATTTATTTATATATGTTTTTATGAATATACACGTGAATCCTAATATTTCGGGAATAAACTCTCCTTTTCAAGTGGAAGCATGGAATTACTCGCTGGTTGTTTTTCAAATGAGCCGGAAATCGTAATGACCGGAAAACCTTGTAAAAATGTAATACCTGACGACAACGTTCAATTGTTATTTCTCGATTGTTCGCGTTATCTTTTGCTTTTGTTTATTTTCTGTATATTTTTGTTTAGATTAAGTATTCTGTGTTGAGTTCTAATCTGTTATGTGTTTGTGAATTGAGTCTAGCTATTAGTATTATCCCTTTTAAGGGTTGTCAAGATTATTTTGAACCTTTTGACTTTAGTCTATTTCGAAACATGAATTAATATCTGGTAGAACAGCTCTGAAACAAAAATGTAATGGTTATGAAGTTTGCTGACACCTTCCTACGGGACCGAATTCAGCTTTATATATCCAGTAAGGGAATGAAAACCTTTCGGTCCCGATAGAGGAAGTGTGTGAAATTAGAATAAGACTATGTAAAAATAGTATTTGTGTACCTAACACTAACAAAAAATTCCATGAACAAAGTTTCTTTCCAAGAACTATCCGTCTATGAAATACAATACAACAGGGCTGTTTCACAGGTGCCTTTAATGTAGTCGTTTCTAAGTTCAATATTAACAAATTCTTGTCAAGCATCTTCTTCAATAATCAAATTTTGCTCAGTTTCAACTATCGTCTTGAATCCTCCCGTTGCTCCCCCATCAAACTAATTAATTCTTATCCTCGAGTTACTTTTGGGCCATGATAATCGCCCTACAGGCCTACATTCCAGTATCTGTTAAATATTAAATTATTTTTAACGGCAATACGCAGTTTAAGCAAAATAAATTGTTTTGGACGATTAAAATAATTTCCAACGCTATTGCGAATGTTTACCCATTTATTTATTTTAATTTTATTATCGCTTGTGTTTTAATTCATGTTTTGAAACATGACGTAAATCATAAATCTCTTACGTCACGCCAAATGATTGTAAGTCAATGTTTTAAGCTCTATTTACGAGAAAGTCTAAATATCTCAGTAAGTAGGACGATAGACTGAACATCTCAAGGTTTAGATTTCGCATTTCCGGTGATGACATACGATTTATTTGTTGCAAATACATTATTTACTATTGATGTTTTATCCCCCGTTTCTAAAAGTAGTAAAGATCTCTGATGTTTCGAAATGAGACAAATTCTGCAATGTATTAATTATTCAAAAGTTGACTGACGGAAAAATTGTGACTGACAGACAGACAGACAGACAGACAGACACAATCTCTATTCATTTAAGGAAGAATGGAATAATTGTATCGGTTAGTATAGTCTGGAGACTCACATTGACCCACACATGTTTTGATTAACGTTCTTACATTTATATATGTATTTTAAAGTACGTGTTGAAGTGCAATACTTTTTATACAATGCGTGCACTCATACTATTTCCGATGTAAGAAATTTAGACGATTTCTAAAATAGTAATATACAGTAAAGCATCAGTTGATACATTGTGATTATTTTGAGGTAAAGGAACCAAATTGATAAATTATTCATGGATAATCGATTTTTTTAATTTTGTGTCCCTAAATGACCCGGTGAATTTCACAATATCTTACATATCTTACTTGCAACGTCACATAAAAAAGGATTGGCTCCAAACTTGACCGAGAACGCGAAATGATATATCTGATATATAAAGTAAAGTCCGTCTACTTATATTTTTTTTGTCATCGATAGTTTTTTACCTAGAGAATCAATATTTGATTCTGATTCGTCATTTTTTTCCCGGTGGATCGTTGCGGCGTGTTGTTAAGAAAAATAAAATGTAATTAAATTTAATTTATTTCAGATAATATTTTGTCCGGGTCGGAATTATTTTAAAAAGAAGTGACGTAACTATATATTCGCCCATACTATATCTCATTTTCATTGGAACAAAAAATAATATAAAAAAGTAACGGCATAGTTAAAAAATGAAAAACAAAAAAAGTGCATGTAAATATACCACCAGGCACCGGCGAATCGTCTATAATATATATGCTGTGCCTCTGTTTGTCTTTCTTCTCTGTCTGCGGATGAAAATGCAAACGAAGCCCTATACCAAGATTGAAAATAACTTTCTCAGCAGGTACGATTTTTTCTTTTTTTCAGAAATTTGAGAAATTAGAAGACAAATGTACGTATTTGTAGTTTTAAGAGGGTTCTGTCTCAATGGCTCACTTACAGGTGGGTGCAATAGGGAAATAAGGTGTTACGTAGATATTCGGGACCACTTCCATTGTCTTCCTCGGAGAATTTTATACATATGATATATAAGATAATAGGGTATATTTGAAGTTTTAAGGGGGTTTATATCCTCATAGCCCTATTATGGCTGAACTTAGTGATTCGAAAACAATTGAAGTGTCTTCCCTGATAAACTTTACATAAGACTACATTTTTGGATTTTGTGTAGATTTTTACACCTTTCTTTCTATTGGGAACACATAACATCACACAGAAACGCACACATAACACTTACATTGAGTTATATATATATATAGTACATTTGTATTAGTTTCTGTAGATGTAAATCCGTTGAAACTCAAGTGTTTATAAAAAGTTCTCAATAACAAGTAGAGCTGTTCTTAAGTATACATTTTTTATACAAAAATTATTAGTTACATATGTGCATACATGTTTCCGTTGTACTCTTCGCAGAGAGTGAACCTCTTCAGACCAAAGACAACTTCTTTGTTGTCTTTGGTCTGAAGACGTTCACTCTCTGCGAAGAGTAAACCGAAGCATGTATGCACATATGTAACCAATAATGTTTGTATAAATAAAAATGTATACTATATATATATATATATATATATATATATATATATATATATATATATATATATATATATGTGTGTGTGTGTGTGTGTGTGTATATATATAAACATGAAGAAAGAAGCAAAATGCCTTCATAAATACCATGTGTTAGATGCAGATATTTTTATTAAAATCAAAATAAAAAATCAAAACATTTTTTTTTCTTTTTTTTTTCTTCATTTTAACTTTTTTTATCTAATATTACGCTTGATATAACAAGCCTCGACAAAGCTTTGGACAAATAAAAGGTATTAACCTTATTTTTTTCGTAATAATCCTTCCTAGTATTCTAGAAGTAAGGTCCGATGTGGTGTGGACTAACGGTGCAAATGTCTCTTTTAAATTGAACTTAAATCGCGCATGGTCGCTGGTAGGTATACATTTGGGAAATATCGTTTTTTAAGCATCTTTAGAATTTTAAACATAAAGACAGAAGCAAAACGTCTTCATAAAAACCATGTGTTAGAGTCAGATATTTTTTTTATATAAAATCAAAATAAAAAATAACAACATTTTTTTCTTTTTCTTTTCTTCATCTTGACTTTTTTTATCTAATATTTCGCTTGATATAACAAGCCTCGACAGAGCTTTGGACAAATAAAAGGTATTAACCTTATTTTTTTCGTAATAATCTTTCCTTGATATATATATATATATATATATATATATATATATATATATATATATATAGAAGGACATTTAATATTTTCAAATTCCATTACGTCGGAACACTTTCCTCTTTTCTTTATCATATATATATATATATATATATATATATATATATATATATATATATATATATATATATATATATAACTCGTGTGAGGAAATAACAAAGACTCTAGCCAGACTAAACATCACGTGTATATATAGAAACACCCGGCAACACAAACTCCATGCATTTTAACCTGACGATTCCCTACGGAGATGAAACGCAAACGCCTATGTGTAGCTTAATTTCCATAAATATATTTTTATAACTTACTACCAAGCTCTACTCACGTATATATAAAAGATTATATTCCATTATAACATTTTATGTGGATACATGAAATAATAATAATAAATAAATAAATAAATAAATAAATAAATAAATATATATATATATATATATATATATATATATATATATAGGCAAATATTATTAAATAACACGGAGTGGTTGTGTTTGATGCGACTTTTTTTATTTTTTCAATTTTCCGAATTGTCCATCTGATGTGTCGGTCAAATTGATATAAATATGATCCATGGCTTTCTTGTTCCATTCTTTTTTCTTTTTTGCAAGTACTTTCGATTTGAATCGTCAAATCATCTTCAGGCGGTATTAGTTTTAGTGTCTTTACTGTTGTGCTCATTTTTTAATTATAACGGCAAGTAGTTTATATTTGAAAACGCGTCTGTAAAGTTGAAATGTACATGAGAGCGTGATGGCGTTCTACACATACGAGAGATTTAAAGTTTGACTGTTTAAACCGTTAAGAAATTGATGACGTTAAATAAAATGCATACAATTCAAACGCATAACTACCTAATGGCTAAGAATTTGGTAATGTTAATTATTATGCTAGACACTTTAAAATGTTGCGACTAGTTTCATAATTGACATTATTAATTGTGGGATGTTTAGTTTTTATGTAGAGGGCTTCGAGTATTTTTAATTTTTTGTATATTGGTATCATGGTGTATTATTTTGGTATTGTTAACAAGGATGTTTCTATATTGGGAGGGGGTGCAATTATGTTTTTTTAGGTGTTGGCATATAGAGCTAGTGTCGGAGAGATGTAGGGTGAGTCTTCGGAATAGTGTTGTGGAAGTGAAACCTATGTAAGAATTAGTTTTTTTTATTGTTGTCGGAGATACATTCTCCCATAGGGCATTGGAACTGATATATTACATTGGTTCTTCCTAATGTATTTTGGGTTTGGGAAGTGTTATTTTTAACAACATAGTTTGATGTTTTCATTATTTTATAATAAATGATAAATCGTATTTTATCATCAGAATTGGTGGGGTATATATAGCGATGTATTATATTTTAAGAGTTTTTGCTATCTAATTTAAAGTTTGGATGCATTTGGTTACAGTAGAATAGATTTATGTAGTGGGAATTATTTAGCTTATTAGTAGGATTATCTAAATTTCTTATCATTAATGTTATTTGTTCATCAACCATGTAATTGGGAAAATGATTATTAAGATATATATATATATATATATATATATATATATATATATATATATATATATATATATCTTTTTTAATATAGAAATCAATAAGTTCAATTAGTGAACGGATCAGGGTGAAATATGATTAAAATTAAAATTGTTTTAAATAAGTAGGCAATTAAAGATAGATTTCTCCTTTAACTTACATATGTAATTGAGTAAGTGTGTGTGCGCGCACTGTGCAAATTGCACTCCTATAATCTGTGAATGTAAGCAGTAAATATAATGGTTGTTTGGTTGTTTAGTTTTACGGCATATCAACCCTTTTCGGATTATTTAATGCCGAAGACGGTCATATCTTAAAATATTCATTCATGGTGTTTCGTTTGGTTGGTTTGTAGAGGAAAATTACTGTTTTTGTGTTTATTGAGTTTTGCAAAGAGAAAGGAAAAAACACAATAACATCAATGTTTGGTGCATTTTTGGTCAGGAAGCCAGTATCTTCCGACCGCCTGATTTGGTAGCACCAGGCATTGTGTTTGGTTTAGTTGTTTTGTTCTACGGTATATTAACACTTTTCGGGTTATTTAATGCCGAATCCTGTTATTTTGGTGAAAGTTTTTATGCGTCAAGTTCTTCCTATGTTCAAATATCTATAGTGAAATGGGGGGAAGGGAAAAGAAAGGAGAGGAGGAGGAGAAGGGGGAGAGAGGGAAATTGTTGTTTTTTGTTCATATTTTGCAGAACATGATTAAGTTTTGCAAAGAAAAAAACAATAATACATCAATGTTTGGTGCATTTTAAGTCAGGAAGTCAATTACTTTAGACAGCCTGATTTGGTAGCGCCAGTAGCCTCTATTTGACCCAAAGATGGGACCCTTAGAGGTACTACCACTTCAGGTCAGAGTTGACCTGGGAGCAATGGCAACTAAGGGGCATATCCACATTCCCCACTGATCCCAAGTAGGGGCCTCACAACTGGATGTCTTTTAAGGTCATACTAAGGACCAGTCGTAAATATAAGGTGAGATGTATGTGTAAGAGTTTGGATGTCTATCTACGTTAGGAAAATCGGTTAATGAACTTAGCTTACTTTGAATATAGATTTGGAAAATTGTGCTTTTATTTTACAATTTAGTATCACTTAATTTTGGCTTATTTTGGGTCACAGGGCGTCTAGTGTAATACTAAAACTATTACAACTTTGCAGGGTTTATTGTTCGCACGATGACCGTTTTAGATGAGAAAGAGAGTACATAAAATAGGCATCTATCTTTTACATTCACAGTAAATTTACACACTAATATACAATATACCAACGTTGACCTAAAGGGTCATAGGTAGTCTCGTATTATATATTATGTTATAATTAACATTAACTTATTAATTAAACAAGAGATGCCCGAAAAGAAATGATAAATAAAGAACCAAATAAAAGGTTGTTGTAGGGTTTCATCTCATGTAAAATAACCGTATTTAGTTTTGAAAGTTATATGTGTTAGTGTTGCTTTATATAAAAATCGCAGTGACATTGTTGATTGGTTAGAAGCGCAGACTGTGTCCTAGTTCTTTCGAGGCTATTGCACTTTGGGAAAGGTATAAATCCATACAACTCCCTTTGGCTATGGGTTAAATAGTATGGTAGACATGACTCTCAAGTCTTGGTGGAGCAACTATACTGGAAGAAGAACTCTGAAATATCATAATACTTTCTCTGCTTTCCCCGGCACTGTTTACAGTCGCCATTGCCTTCGCTTTGCAACTAGAATCAAGCAATGCTGATTCAGGAGAGGTGTGGTTGGTGATTGCGCAATCTTTGCTTCGCTACAGATTTCCTTACTGTCTCATTTACAGAGGTTATCCCTTTTCACTCGAGACTGAAACGAGGCCAACCATATATTGAAATGAATTCGAATAGATTATAGAGTGGATGTACATGCTGGGTTTAATTAACGCACCGGGTAGGCGGTATATATGAGAGTGACGGTTGAGTCTGTAAGTACATGTTTCGGGGCGGGGCACGAGATTTTTACAAATGTCGGTGAAGATCAAACACAATGAAATAGTGTTTTACATACCTTTGATCTTTTTCGGTACTTTTCTTTCTATTTTCCCCCAGAACCTTTTTCCTTCTGACATTTTATAAGGCATAAAAGTTTGTCGCAGTTTTCTGTTAAAACATATGTTATCTATATATATCACACAACAGCTACACTATCCAGTCACATGACTAATCGTTTTACAAGTAAAAAAATGCTATTCGATGACATATACACACGCAGAAAACACCTGTGACACTATATAGAAAAATAACGTTGAATATACACGGCTGCTTAATGAAGCAATGCCAAAAAGCGCTAAACTGATCTAGACCGTATGGGGATCTAGGGTGATCCCCCCCCAAAAAAAAAAAACTTTCAAAGTATTCATTATTTACAGGGTGATATATGACAACTATGGAATCGTTCACAAAATTTATTATCCTTTTTGTGTTCCATATTTAGTAAACTCTAGTCTATACCTGACTTGTCCAACAAGTTTCAGTCATGAATGCCCAACAGTTTTATTCATTGAATGATGTACTCAAAATGTGTGAAGCTTATTCAGGATCACACTTTTTATTGATGAGGTGACTAAAGTGTCCCTGCAGCCATTTCAACGAATCATTCGAAAAGTGTTAAATTATAACGCCGCCAGAAAACTGACCTGGGAGACATGTAGGACGGTTGCAAAACAACAAAGTACCAATGCAAATTATATTTTCTTGTTGGCAAGTGGATACCGAAATTGTGCCAGATATAGGCGCCCACCCCCAAATGACTTTAAAAAAATGGTTCATAAAATGCAAAACCCTTTCTGAAATTCAACCCTATTTTGGTACAAGTAAACTTCAGTCTATACCTGACTTGCCCACCAAGTTTCAATTATGAATATTCAACAGTTTTTATTTTATTACGATTCAATAATATGCTACAAATGTTTGAATCCCATTCAGGATCATACATCCTACTGACGGGACGATCATCAAAGTGTCCTCACAGCCATCCAAATGAGTCATTTGAAGTGTGGAAATTTGCAACCCCATCAAAAGACTGTAAAGGCCACTGCACTGCATCTAGTGCAATGGTTGCAATATCAGAAACTGGTCTTTACTGGTTCGAAGATGAGAATGAATGGTCAGTCATAATCAATACTAAACATTACCTAGTGGTCGTTAAGAAGTTTTACGCAGACTAAGAGTTGTTGTAAGAGATGAACATAGGTTTGAACAGAATGGGACAAGAGTGGAAGAATTATTGACGATTCTACACATCTTATCCACGTGTACATATTTGGAACATATCATTGAACGGGGACAAAATAAAGACTGTTGGGCAATCATCATTGAAACTTGGTAGATAAGTCAGGCATAAAGTGATGTTCATTTGTGCCTAATTTGGTTGGATTGCAGAAAAGATTGGGAATTTTATTATCGATTCAATTAGTGACATTTTAGGGGAGGGCACCTTGTAAATAAATAAATCTTTGCCAATTCCAATGTTTTGTTATTGTGCGTGGCATACTTCATCATTATACAAACGTTTACTCCGAATACTACAGAATACGATCTATAATGTATTTACTGTTTCAAATAGTCTTTGTCTATAATTACTTTGTTTAGCTGAGCGATTTATGTGGAAGTCCAAGAATATACGTTTTCTCACCATCTTCTTGATAGGTTAATCTTTATTATGTTACCTTCCGCCATTCGTTCTCGACATAAATTGCAGTCACAGAGTGTTGATCTTTTTTGTGTCCGTACAATTCAAACTGTTTTCCATTTAATCACAGAGGATATGGATGCCGCTATTGTCTGTATTAACAGATCGTTTATTCTGATCCGTTAACTTCGTTCTACACATTATATTCTCGTTATGGGATTTTGAAAGACAGTTTCTCCATAGGTTACTGCATTTTACACATTAACAATCAATTATTACCTATATAATGTTAGGGATGTTTAGATATGTATATATGTGTATTACAGAATTCCCCCCTAAACTGAAAGGAAAGTATAAAGGGGACCTTGGGTTTACTTTCGGCAGCTACGTAACTCTCACTTTCCTCATTTTTGTCCTTTAGTCCTCACATGCCTTGAGCGATGTTTCTGAAAAATGGGGAATAATTGCTGTTTTATTGATCGGAATTAATCTACCTAACACTTATCGTTAGCTAGTTTTTTACCTTGAAGTAGAAGTTTTTTTTAGCTTCTTATATCAAGTGGCTTCATTCCTTTGTTTTGAGCGATTTCCATTTAAAAACAATAACCGAACATTATGAATTTTTGAACACAGCTGCTGGACAGAAGTGATGCAAACGTGAGCTATATTTAGTTTATTTTTGTTTTTATGTAAAAAGGATAAAAATTGGGTGAAAGACCTCAGTAAAAATTAAGATATTTCCTATTTTTGCGGAAGTCAAACAATAGTTATTAGACATCAATTAATAAATATTCCCTAAATTTCAGTTTCTTTGGCGTATTCAAAAACATATTTTAGGAAGCACAATATGAACACCACCTTCTATTAAAAATTTCACAGTGGTTGAAATAGAAGAAGCGAAACTCCTTGTGTCAGAGCTGATATATAAAACTTTAAAATATTGACAAGAATCAAAAGATTTCAAAGAAAAGGGCATGAAACAGATTTAAAACAAAAACAAATTTATATAAAGTCAAATGTGATGATATACAAATAGTTTTAAAGTTCATGCATTTGAAAGTGACAAGGTTGTGTGAGCAAAGTTTTTTGTGGATTTGTATAAAATTGTTTGTAGAAAATTAATTTTTCATTTATAATTTTGTAGCAAAGCTTTGTGGCATGACCAGCGTCGCATATTGTCGGGTGCGTCGCCATCAAAGCATGCGATTCAAGTCTGTGATCTTCGTTGTTGAATGTTTCTTATCCGAAATCAATAATTGTTCGATTCCAAGAAAAGAAAAGAACAAACAAAAAACATATTTTAAAATTGTTACAACATTTTTTTCAAAATGGCGCAGCGTGTAATCTGTATTTTATTCTAAATGAACTTCCGGTTCCGCCATGACAGTTTTTAAACCAACAGAAGAAAATGAGAAAAAATAGGAGAAAAGGAATAATAATATATATATATATATAAAAGAACCGTTTCTGATAATGTAGTGAAGCGAAAAAAAGCAATTAAATACTATTTCAAATTAAGTGTGGCAGACCGACGAAAATACTATTTTTATTTTAAGTGTGACTGATAGAAAAACGCGCTATTTTGAAATAAAGCGCGATAGAGTACTGACCGACAGAGCTTCGTATAGATGTTTAGACGCATATATTTAATCAACTACATACTCTTCCTACAACTCCTTCTCCTCTTCTTCCTCACTGATTTTATAAAAATGAATGGCCCATTTCGAAATTAAAACGTGTTTCGCGATGAAAATGCGGTTTCAACCTTTAGTGTCACACACGAAAATTATATTTTAACTTAATAGTGACAGATAGACTAAAATAAGTTTAAACATTTTTCGTGAAGAACCAACAAAAATTCTATTTAAAAAATTGGCATGCGAATTAATCTTAAATTCTATTGGAAACTTTAGCGTGACAAACAAACGAAAATGCTATTTCAAACTTAAGCGTGACACATCGATAAAATGCTATTTAAAGCTTTGACATGAGAGATAGATTAAAATGTTATTTCAAACTTCAGCGTAACAGAATGCCCCTCCCCCTTAGATTACATAAAGGGTTCCGTTCAAAATTCCGTATAGATTCCCGAGTTAGACACAAAGATTCCCGGGTTCGCTAAGACGCACCGGAAGAAAGTCGGAGAGTACACCGGCTGAAACGTTGTGAGAATACTGTACAAGATGATAAAAGTAGTCCGAATAATCTATTTCAAACTTTGGCATGGCAGACCGGCAAATATGTTATTTCAAACTTAAGCGAGACACATCGACTAACCGAGAAAACTAGCGTGCTCACAGAGAGGTGTGGACGGCATTTCAAAATATATGAATGAGAAAAGGGAAAAATCGTATTTCTTCATGAAATACACATTAACCGGAAGCGGAAGTGCAGACATGTTTGCAACAGTTAATTCTTTCGCTAACGGAAAGAAAATCGGAGTAGGTGAGGTTGTCAAACTAATTAATTTCACCAGGACATAATCACGAATCCTTTTTGCTTCAGGCACTTTTACGGTGACGAGGGAAGAATTGTAAGAGTTCAATAAAACAGGATATTTGATTGCTTTTTTGCTATTGTTAATTCAATCCATTCTCGCGGGGTTTTGCCCATCGGTCGTTCAGTCGTTCGATCGGCCACGTTTCGGTTGAAAATTGCATTATATTTGAACCCTCATGCGCAAGCTTAAACAATATTTTATTGGGCCTGTCTGGCTTAAGTGAGACAAAGATTTTTTGCTCAATGGCGCTTCAGTTTGAAATTGGATTTCTTGTGTGTGGCACGCTTAAGTTTGAAATAACGTTTTCGTTGGTCGCTAACGTTTAAATGTTGAATACAATTGTCGCCGGTGTGTCAGATTAAAGTGTGAAAAGCAGTTTTGGTCGGTGACACTCAATTTTGAAATAAAATTTACGTCATTCTGTCAAGCTTAGGCTTGAAATAACAATTCTGTTGGTCAGCGACACTTACGTTTAAAAGATGATTTTCGTCGATCTATAACTCTTAATTGTGAAATAATATTATCTGTTGTCAGTAAGGCTTATTTTTTTAAACAAATATTTTTTGTCGGTCTGTTACGCTCAAGTTTGAACAACATGCTTGTCACTCTATCATGCGTGGATTTGAATTATCATTTTCGTTTTGTCTGTCACGCTAAATTTTGAAATAGCATTTTAGTCGGTCAGTGATGCTTCAGTCTGAGATAGAACTTTTGTAAGTCAGTGACGCATCAGTTTGAAATAGGATTTTCGTCGGTCTGTCAAGCTGAAGTTTAAAATAAAAAAAAACATGCTTATATAGATATTACTATTTCATATTTACAATTATATTATAAAATAATATATTACATATACAACTGTACAAATGTACAACTTTTCAGTATTTAATTCAACAGTGCTCAATACGTGAGTAGACCTAGGTCGTAAGTTAGAAAAATATATTTATGCCACTTAAGCTACACAGAGGCGTCCGCATTTCATTTCCGTACGGAATTTTCCGGCTAAGTGCATGGAATTTGTGTTACTTTTTTTTATATATTAACGTTGTGTTTAGTCTAGTTGGCTAACCAATCGGATTCGTTGTTTAGACCCTCCCACGGGTTAAGGTTTGCATTAGCCAATGGCTCACTTTTTAGATGTCACTTTAAACTTAAATAAAAATACACACAGGACATAATGAAAGGATAACGCCAATCCAATACACGTGAACCCGAAGTCGAATAACTCCGCATCAATCATAGAACATGTGCATAGTTCTATCGTCGGCTTAGAAATAACGAAAATGCATTTAAGAAGGAAAGCAACATTTACAACACAGCTCTAAAGAATAGTGGGTTTAATAATATAGAAATTTAATGTAAGCAACAGTACGCCATAATTATAATTAAAATTAAAAGAAAAGAAAAAGAAAATAATCTGGTTTACTCGCCCTATAATCGGATGCTAAAAACTAAACTTGGCAAGAAATTGTTAAATCGCTCGAAACTAATCTCTTGCACAAATTCAATAAAAATAACTTATAACTGTGCTACAGTTGCTCGAAAATTTAAAAATGATAATTAAAGCCCACAATAACAAAATACTAAATGAAAGCAGTAGTGAAAAATAACAATTAAAAAATGTGTAAAAAAGTTATCAATATAGCAAAATAAAATTGGACTAAAAAGAACGATAAGATACCAACAAGAAATAATAATAACCCAAACTAAAATAGCAATCATCCAAATAGATATCAGAAAGTTAATAATGAAGCGTAAAGCTGTAACTGTAACTGCACTTTGCCCACTACAAAATAACTGTCTAACCAAAAGCATTGTTTACAAATCCATAAAATAAAAGTACTACGTAAGAATAACCACCCTAGATTTTAAAACCAGGTATTACAAACATAAAAGCACATTCAATAACATAAAACGTCGATTCAAAACAGAACTTGTGAGCCATTACTGGGAACTCAATAAGAGCGGACGCTCGCCAATAATTGGATGGAAAATTGTACGATGGACCAATACATGTAGACGTTTAAACGACCAGTGTAGATTATGTTTGAATGAGAAGTTTTAAATTCTAAACTGTAAAGACCATCAAATCCTATCAAACTGTAAGAAGTGAAATCACAAATACATATACAGAGAATAAACTTTACTTTAGGTTCTGTCCTAATTTTGAGAGATTTTTTTCTTCCATATATATATATATATATATATATATATATATATATACGTGTGTGTGTGTGTGTGTGTGTGGTAAAAATGATAGTATATATTAGACGAATTAATTCTATATCAAATAGAAATAAACCCACTTTAGAGTTCATTATGTTAACTGTTCAGGATCTGGAAATAATTCAAGCTCAATAGCTTACCAGCTATATAAGGTAGAGACTTTATAGAATTATAGATGAATAGAGTTGATATTTGAAATATATTCTAATCCAGCTTTAGAAAAAAAAATACAGGACTTATTGCTATACACATGTTTCTGAGAATGGTTTAGTCAGGGTTTAGATTACAGCTAAAACGAGGGTTGTTATATTTGTAGATGTTCCCATTCTTCAATGGCTTTCAAATTAAGTCCCCAAATTTAACAGACAACAAATGTACATATGATGTATTTTTATGCAATTGGTGTTATTGATGATTGCAGCGTTCATTGTTTTTACTTACGACTATTGCGAAGAGAAAAAGAAAAACGCTGTGTGTTTTTCACTTCATTTTCCTTTCTTTTTCTTTTTGCGATTTCTTCCCCCGTCTCTCCCACCCACTTCCCTCTTGCCTTTCTCTCCTTTATCCTCAATGAATTTTTATTTTATTTCATTTTATTTCATTTTCTTTCATTTAATATTTTATTCTCAACGGCCTCAAATCTAACCACGTAACCTTCTATTATTGATTAGATCGACATGCCAGCGTCGCAGATTTTGTACATGTCTGTATAAATAAAAATAATCATATATATAAAAGCTCTATTTGATATTAAGCACTTTTTATAAGCTCAGTTGAAATTCCTTAGATTTATATCCTGTAAATGTTTAGCATGCCTGGATTTTATATATATATATATATATATATATATATATATATATATATATATATATATATATATATATATATATATATATATATATATATATATATAACGGACATCTTGTGTCTGGATATTTTTTCTATGATCCTTTCCGTTTTTCTGATTAGGTTCTTAGTTTCAGACGGAAACTGGCTGATAAAATTGCCAAAGCTTCCCAAAAGGCTTTCGGACCCTTCCAGGTCCATCGTCAGTGGAGTAATGTTAACCAGGCATAAACCTAGGAGTGAATATATATTCTATTTAGGCGGGAAAAATTAAGGACTGTGTTTAATTTAAATTTATATTCATAGGCATTTGAGTATATTAGTACTAATAGTATAATTAATCTTGTTAATAGCAGTTTTTTTCTGTTTTAATGTATAGGGCTTCGAGTATGTGGAGTTTAAGTGTATTAGTATTTTGTGCGATGATTTTTGTATTATCTACTAGAAGTTTACGGATATGCGAACGGGGGCAGGAATGCTTTTTATAGAAGTGCTGGGTTATGGCAGAGTCGTTAGATAAATGTATAGTTAATCTTCTGGCAATTGGCAATTTTATCAGCCAGTTTCCGTCTGAAACTAAGAACCTAATCAGAAAAACGGAAAGGATCATAAAAAAAATATCCAGACGCAAGATGTCCGTTATTTTAAATTATACTTGTATAAAAGAAAAGATGCTGCCAAGATACACACATATATATATATATATATATATATATATATATATATATATATATATATATATATATATATATATATATATATATAAAAGAGGGTAGTGCAGTATTAGTGCAGTTCCAACGAGAGAAAAGTATATATGAAAAGGAGTAAGGCTACCAACATTTGTAAAATGTTTTTTCAACATTTATTTATTATTTTATTATTTTATTATTTTATTATTTTATAATTTTATATAACGCGTTTCAAGCGGTGGTCCGCTGTCATCAGATATGTACATCCATTTGAAGAAATGTCTTTTCAGTTGAAAGAGTGTTGTTTCATATATATATATATATATATATATATATATATATATATATATATATATATATATATATATATATATAAATATTAATATATATACACACACACGCACACATATATATATATATATATATATATATATATATATATATATATATATATATATATATATATATATATAAATGGACTAAGTATTTAGTTTTGTTTTTCTGCTCTTGAACAAAAGTGTATTATAAAATCAAGCTCCAAACAAGACGCCGTCACTGTAGGCTTCTACCGCCATTGTCTGTCTCCCACTTTTACACATAGTTAAACGCGCCTAACATAAAAGTGCCATTTCCCCTCTTTTCCCCTTTATTTTTTCACTTTTTCTTTGGCACTAGGAAGATAGAAAAGAAAACAATCTCTCACCAAATATTTGATAAACTCACATTTGTGTCGAGTGGCGAAGAGACAAATTTTACTTCCTGATAAAAGAACTAAGCTAAAATGCTACAGTTTGTTGATCTCAGTATGTTTTGATATATCTATGTATGTATCCTTCTAAGTCATATATATATACATATATATATATATATATATATATATATATATTTTTATATATATATATAAATATATATATATATATATATATATATATATATAAATATTAATTATTTATTACCTACAGACATCGTTGTTTCATCCTAACGTAATCTTCAGTACAGGAAGTTAATTTCCGACGGTCGGCGGGCGCGAACTCCGATCACAAATCGCCACTGATTCGCAGTCAAGAGCGTTTTTCCGTTGGCCACCACAAATTAGCTTAGAATTAAGGAGGAATTTAACTTTGTAAATACCAAGTCGGCGGGCATTTTACAACGAGCAGCGAAAGTGATCTTCAACAACAAACTGTGTTGGATCTCGCAATGAAGCTAGTAGTACTGCTTGTTATTAAACTCACTCAGAGTGCCCGACTTTAGTAAAGGGGGCTTTTAATGATATTTATAAATAAATATTAATGATTTATTACCTACCTATATACATATATATATATATATATATATATATATATATATATATATATATATATATATATATATGTACGTATCAAATTAATATATATATATATATATATATATATATATATATTAACGAATGAAATACGTACTTTTAAGTTAAGGGCGAGTAATAATGCAATTGTCTGCATATTAATCACTTAGGAAGTGAGACAATCGAAATAATAGTAAACAAAAAACAAACAACGAACGCTGCAATCACCAATAAAAATACATAAAAATATATTTAAAATATTTAGGTGATGGAAATCTAAGAATGAAATAGTAAACATTACATGAAATAAATAAGCTAATAATATTTCTTTCGCTCTTTATACAAAAAGGCATTTTATTTGATACAAAATGAACGAACATAAAACGTTTGTAAAATACTGAACATGTTAAACTTTGTAAAACGTATATTTCGTGTTCGAGTCGTCGTGGAATCGATCTCTCGAATGGCACAAAGACCCCGTACTTTTGGGTTAATATCAACGCACGTGCGTTCAAATCATTTCTGTCAACCAATGAACACTCATTTCAAAACGAGATCCTTTTCAGTCTGTTATACATATTAAAACATCCGCATTCAAGTTCGGACCTTATCAATTTGTATTTAGTTTTAACATCTTTTTGCCCCTTTTTATTTGAGTATATATATATATATATATATATATATATATATATATATATATATATATATATATATATATAATATATATATATATATATATATATACTTTTATATATATATATACAGGGTGATTCATAAGTGCCTTCACTTAGCTATTTAAAATGATTACCATATGAAGCACAAACATGTTTTGAACTTTTGATAACTGTTATCTTACTCTCTAATTACTGCTATTTGTAAGGCAATGGAAACGTGATGTGAACAGAAAGCCTCCTTCGTACAACACCATCATCAATGAAATACGCTACAAAGAGTCGTAAATTCCTTGCAAAAAAGAATGGAGCTATGCATGCAGAACGAAGGTGGACATTTTGAAAATTTGCTGTAATATTAAACTCCCATGAATGAATTTGTTGAATAAACTTTCTGTTTTGTATTACCGTATTTTTTAACTTTAGAATTTCAAAAAAAAATAGCTAAGTGACTTATGAATCACCCTGTATATATATATATATATATATATATATATATATATATATATATATATATATATATATATATATATATTGTGTATTTAAGCAGCATTTTCTCATTTATGCAAACATTGTTAAAAATAACAGAATTCGTCTGTTTAATTATACCTTTCTTACTTTTTTCGATTTTTTCTCAAATTTTTTTTCGTATTAAAATAAAAGAAATTAATGTTCCATAGGTTTCACAGGTTTCACGAATGATGATGAGGATGATTCGACAGAGAATCGAAAACGTTCGTGAGACCTGTGAAACTTATGGAACATTTATAATTAATTTATTTTTATTATTTTAATACAAAAAAGACCATCAGGAAAATTCGAAAAAAATAAAAAAAGGTATAATTAAACAGACGGATTCTGTTATTTTTAACAATGTTTGCATAAATATATATATATATATATATATATATATATATATATATATATATATATATATATAATATATATATATATATATATATATATATATATATATATATATATATATATATATATATATAGTAATCCAGGTAGGGTAAAAATCCACAGGGTAGAAATTCAAAGGGAATCAAACCGGGCTTATAAAAGAGTGCTCAATAAAAATATAGAGCTGTATTGTGAATGCTTTTATTCAAACATGTACATGGTCTGCTACACTGGCATGTCGATGTTATCGATCTACAGCTATCAAGAGCTGAGGTCTCATCAGGCAGAAGGTTTTTTGTGATCCAACCCGGTCGCTGAATTCCAGGAAGAATGGAGTCAAGCGACCAGGATGGATCACAAAAAACTTTCTTCCTGATGAGACCTCTGCTCTTGATAGCTGTAGGTCGATAACATCGACATGCCAGTGTAGCAGACCTTGTACATGTTAAATAAAAACATTCACTATATATATATATATATACAGGGTGTCTCAAAAAAATGTACTCACTCGTAGAATGACGAGAAAACTTTTATTTATGAACATAGAGTGAAATGAAATAGCATCTAATACATGAGACAGATGTAATTGAAGAATCATGTTCGCAAATGTTCAAACTGATGACCATTATTGTTCAAACAAAGCTGATAACGCGCACCAAGGGATTCGCAAACGTCGCGAAACATTAAGAGTGAGTACATTTTTTTGAGACACCCTGTATATATATATATATATATATATATATATATATATATATATATATATATATATATATATAGGTTGAGATATATAAAATAAGCACATTATTAATATCAGTGTCTTCAAACACAACAACATTTGGCATGCGATAGTTTCTAAAACGATTTGGAATATTTTATTTTGCATATTACTTTAGATGATTCTCAAAAGCTTAACCTAACCCTAACCCTAAACCCTTAATAGCATCATAAATAGAAGTCAAGCAAGAAAGATATCACAATTCAGTATTTTTAAGAATACATATATTCAGTTATGACAGAATAAATAGAACTTCTTATTATATTATTATTCACCAGTCGAAATATAATATCAATAATGATAATCATGATAATAATATATAGTATATTATTTTAAATATAAAATAAATAAAGTAAAATAAATAATAAAATAAAAAATAATTTAAAAAAAATAATGATGAAATTAACAATGAGAATTAATAAAATGAAGTAAAACATATATATAAAAATATATATTATTCAATGTTGAACATAGGTCTGTTTATTTCCGAAGTTCATTAGAATAATTTAAAGCCCTTATATCCGGAAATTTCAAAGTAATAAATATACAAGTCTACAAAGTAAAACTCAGTTAATATATAGTAAAAAAGGTTTATATTATTATTTGGAAAATTGTGTAGAAATATATATGCAGAAAATTGTAGGAAATCTTTTTTCTCATTAGGCGAGTATCAGATATTTTCTGACTTTTTAGGCTGATGTACAATGCAGTGATTAATTCCACTCTTAAAACAATGTCCACAATATTAATTTTATATATATAGTAATCCAGGTAAACTTTGCATCCACATGCTAAAAGATCCAAATAATCCTTATTGTGTTTATATAAAAGTACTCAATAATGCATAGAGATGTTTAATGGTTACAACGAGTTGTATATATACAAACATTATTTGGCTACACATTAGCAAAACATGTTTCGGTCACAGGACCAAGCCTAAATGTAGAACATAGTGAAAACGTAATGAAATGACGTTTAGGTTTAATAAGATTTAGCTTCTTATAGCTGTGACCGAAACATGTTTTGCAAATATGTAGCCAAATAATGTTTGTATAAATGCAAATCTTTATAAAACTATATATATATATATATATATATATATATATAGAGAGAGAGAGAGAGAGAGAGAGAGAGAGAGAAAGAGAGAGAGAGAGAGAGAGAGAGAGAGAGAGAAAGAGAGAGGGCGGATCTCAGTGTATGTTGTCCCCTTTCTGTCTGTCTATCTATCTATCTATCTATCTATATCTGATAACACCTGTCAATGGGGCATTGTAACTGTCCCCTAATCCTTGGGAATTTCGAACAGTGGTCATCTTGTTGTATTCATACCTACGACTGGTTTAGAACAATACACGCCTCTAAACTGTAAACAGGCGCTTCAAAAGCCTATTTCATCGTTCTGGGCGTGGGTAAGTTTGGACAAGACGAAAATATTGCTTAAACAGTTTCATGTCTCGCCTCTGTCGGCTTATTAAATGACAATTGTTTTCACCAATTTACTCAAGCGATCACGATCGAGTGTCACTGATACGCTGAATCGCATGTCACTGTCAATTCCAGACCTCATATCTATTGAGACGATAGCCCTTGTTTTGGGGCCAGATGTCGCGACAAAAAATATCCTCACCAAATTCGGAGGTTCACCCTGTCCTAAACTGTAAGCACGCACATCCTCCAATCATGCTTTTAATACCTCTACCTCTCTGTAATATATCTTTGTCGTCTCGAGTACTCATTTCTCTGTCTCCTGCCCTCTCCTCCCCCTCATCTCGGAATGACACCTAGAGCAAACTAGGAGAGACGTACGAGACGGAAGAGGAATCTTTTTTTTTGGGGGGGGGGCACGTCCGTCATGCAAAAGACATATTGGCCGGAAACCTGTCGCTCTAACAAGACAACAGCAAACGCACAGCACTTTGGACGAGTCATGTCAAGATACCAATGACAGTAACAGCCTATTAGTGTAACAATTAGAAACAAGATTGTTGTCTATTTGTTTTACTGCATATCAACCCTACTTTAGCTATTTAATGCATAAACACATTACCTAATTTTAATAATTCATTCTTTTTTTTTGCTTTACGGCATATCAACCCTATTTTGATTATTTCGACTTCTTTGACTACTTTGCAAAATGAAGTCGTTGTCAGTTGCAATTTATTAACATGACCGATTATTATGCAGACAGTTTTATTTTCGCTACGTCATTTGAAACAGGTCTTCTTCCATCTCGCTTTAAACAGCTTCTCGTGAAAATAGAAGACGTCGATCACGTCACGTGACTTACGTTTCTCTTACTTCCGCTTCTCTGTTCCCAAATATCTAAAATTTGACTTTGGGGAGGTGAATATTCCCCACATTAAAAACCAACCTTGTGTCAAACTTTTCTCTCGTAGGAAAACAAGTTAATAGAGACATATCAATGCACAGACACATACGGAATCATCAAATTAACACGCTGGTTTTTGTTAGATCAACGAAGTTAAGTGACGTTGAACTTGGTCAGTGCGAGATAGGTTACCGTTTAAGGATACCAGGCGCTGTATAGGGGAACGGCGACACGAACCTGCAAAACCATTAAAAACCTTACGTCGTCAAAGTAATCTCTCCTGACTGGGATATACATGCGACGGGGAACCGCTTGGGAATTTAATATTCCTTAGAAACTTACCTCTTTGGAAGAAGAGAATTTGCGCACTAGGACAGGAAACACGTGTACTCATATTGCGACAACGGTATTTCATGTATTAGTTTTTAGTATAAAATAAAACTACATCCGGTGATATACCGTAGATTCGTATGAACGTGCATGGTATGGATTATGACCGGCTCGATTCTGTTGTTGGCATTTGTTTCCCTAGTCCTTTCTGGAATCAGTTACATACAAGAGGACAACGTGCAGGTTGCCAACATCCATAGTGTAACAGAAAAAGTCCAAACTTGGCACAACCAGGTCGTCAATCAACGTTTTTATCCATATCATCACCACTGCCTCCATATGCAGTGATAAAATTCACTTAGAGAGTCTTGTAGTGTTGGAAGCATGCAGCAAACACTTATTTACCATTGCTTCTAATTCCATCCAGGTCCGCAATAGGTTACGGCTCCAATTATGAGTTACATAGTCCAGTGTATGTGGCACACTATGTGACGAGAATACGCGATTCTGTCATTCACTACATCAGCAATTGTTGTCGCTTGTCTTGTCTGTCTGTCCTTGCAACCAAATAACATCGATGGCATGTCAAAAAAGTGCCACTAGTAAAGCAACATCTGACAGTACATACAATCAGTTTTGTAAAATTGTTAAAAAGCAATTGAATTGTAACGGCGAAAACGTTCCAGGTAAATAAGGTTCTCGCTGGTCGCATCTCGCTGTGTAGCTCTTAGATAGTTTTAGTAAAAACTTTGACGGGACATAAAGACATTTTAAAACGTTTTCATAGATTAAAAATCCATTTCATTGATGGCTGATTTTTTGGTTTTAATATGTAAAGCTTCGAATATTTGTAATTTCGTTGTTATTAGCGGTGTTTTCAATGAGAGTTTTTCGGAATTTAGACGGCGGGGAGGAACGTTTACTTTTGAGGTGTTTAGCTATTGTCAGAAAAGTGCATGGTCATACGTCTCGATAGAGTTGTAGTGGCCAAACCTACGTATATAGTTTCGTTGTCGAAAACAGAGTCTCTCAAAGAGACATACAGTGTTTATTCTGTACACAACCCCCAATGATGGTTCCCAAACCGAAAGTATACAAGCACTATGGTAAATTCATTTGTCATAATGTGTCCGTATAATTTAACCAGATATATTTGGGTGAATAAATATTGCCCAAATATATATATATATATATATATATATATATATATATATATATATTTAAAGAAGGAAAGATAAAGATAAAAAATTGCACAAAATTACATAAAATTGATACAAATTTTATTACATCGAAAGTTCAGATGCAAGAGGTTACACTAATCCTTAATGCATGGATTTTTAAAAATAAAACTCTTTGAAGATCCATGGATTAAGGATTAGTTTAACTCCTTGCATCTGAACTTTCGAGTAATAAAATTTGTATCAATTTTAGGAAATTTTATGTAATTTTGTGTATTTTTTATCTTCATCTTTCCTTCTTTAAATTGATTGCTCTACTCAATCACGAAAGATCACTTTAACGATACTTCACTTATCGTTAATGCTATTATATATATATATATATATATATATATATATATATATATATATATATATATATATATATATATATTTATATATATATATATATATATATAATATATATATATATAATATTGCAGCGGCTCGGATCAACATAGTACATTAGATTTCAAGCTGGGGGCGTAACCAGACGGAAAGATTTCTTAGTTTTCTAGGCCTTTATATATAAAACCACCTTACTGCTTTTATTAAACATCTATCGGCCTGTAAAGTTGCTTGTAATGAAAATTGCATCATGGAAGTTCTTCACTGTTTTCGATTTTTTTTTCTAAAGAAACCCACATCAAGAAATTAGAAGATAAAAAATTAATTTAAAAAAAATTGAAACGGTTTAAAGGCATAGAAAAAATCTCCCAGAATGCAATCGACAGCCTATTTTAATTCGACTCAAGAAAAGACCGTTACTTACTTTTTAAAATATTTTCTAGGGTCTCTTTGAGAATCTGTATAGAAAACCCCAACTAATTACCTCGTAAGAAAAGCACATTAATACAAATAATAAAAATATTTAATAAAAAAAAACAATGAATGATTCCCTGGTGCATCTTTCTTTACAAGCCACCTCACACGTCAGAAGATGGCTGACGAAAGCGGTAAGAGGGTTTTATAATTAAAGCAATCTTTTCGCTTGCACCCTTCACATTGAAACCTAAAGTACCATGTTGATTTGAATTTCTGTAATCTTATACATGAATGAATATTACGCTATTATTAAATAATCGAGTACTCTATTGGATTTCTTTTAATCAAACAAAACCAATTAAACAGAAACAATTATACATGTATACGATCATGATAAACCAAAATCATTTTTCAACAATATAGTTATCCATAGCTACTTGAACCCTTACCGCGGGGAGATTATGAATGCAATATGGCATGATAAAGATCACTATTCATGAAATACTGCGGGGGGGGGTGCAGGCTGACGATCTAGGGCGGATCCTCTAATACGAAAAAATCTTAGATTGGTCGGATACCTGGAGAGAATGGAATCGAATCTGGACGACCACTAAAACAACTGCTGTATTCTTCATTGTTTGAAAGAATGAAGAATAAGAAAAGGCCCAGACTAACCGTTAAACATACAGTGAAGATGAACTGGAAATGGCGCATATCAGCACCAGCGATTAAATAGAGCATACGAAAGATTGAACTACGTGGACATATATGATGATGGCTATGTTATCTTCCTGAAAATGTCATCGTCAGAGATGATGATGATGATGATGATGATGATGATGATGATGATGATGATGATGCATTCTAAGTAACAGACAGAAGTTGTTTAATTTTGTTTTCTAAATAAAAACCAATGAATGCTCGAAATACCAAATAAACAAACAAACTCAGCAATCAATGGCCGTAAAACAATTGACTCCCAAATACAAACAGAGCATAAAAAATCGTTATTAGTAAACAAACAACAAAAGAAGAGGAAATGAAATTGATCAATTAACGATTAATTACCGCAGAGAGAATTAGGAAAAGTATCCGACGTGATCCGGGTCAAGTTATACATAATGGCGTCAGACAACAAAAACAGAATGGTTTGAGATATATGCTAATGAGCATTGCGTATTTCTAGCACTAGTCCAAGTACCCATCGACTCTCGGTGTGAAATATATATATATATATATATATATATATATATATATATATATATATCATCACCACCAGGCTTCGTTTATCGCTGCTTGAGGTTTCCGACAGCTTATTCATGACAGTTATATATAATATATATATATATATATATATATATATATATATATATATATATAGTAAGCAATGGAAATATATATGGCAATCAAGCTACACAGAGGCTCTCGTGTTTCATCCCCGGGGGTAATCGTCAGGCTAAATGCCTATATATATATATATATATATATATATATATATATATATATATATATATAAAAATATTAAATCATATTTGAATATTTTACCTACATACGACGTCGTTTTGAGCTTTCGGCTCTTATCGGTGCAGGAAATGACAATCTCAGACGGTTACGGGGCTCGAATCCGGTTCGCCCTATCCCCTTGGCCATGGAAGTTGTCACGCGGAGTATCGAACTGAAGCTTTAGTAAATGTCTACTTTTTAATCTCTCTAACAGTGATCGACTTTAGTTTACTTAAAGGAACTTCTTATATATATATATATATATATATATATATATATATATATATATATATATATATATATATATATATATATAAGGAGATTTAGTGAATTAGAACAACAAGTCTATTATGGCGTACGGTCGTTTCCAAAACATTCCGGAAATACTTTATTTCATTCTTTAATTTTAAAAAACCCAACAAAAGCTACCCCAAATCTTCATCAGCGCCTTTAGCATCACATCTTTCAGAAATTCAAGGAAAAAATAACAAGCTTGTCTCAGAGGTACATCCATTGGAGGGAGGGCGTACATAGACCAATATTGGAAAAAGAATAAGTTACAGATATAAAATAGGGATATAAAGATACAACTGATAATAATAATAATAAAACCTTAAAAATATTATAAAGATTATTGAGAAAAAATGAAAAAAATAAAAATAAGAACAAAAATAAAATAAAATAAAATATAATATAAAAATAATAGAATATGTGAAGGAAAAATAAAATCAGGGGCTAAGAAGTAAAAAATAAAAATAAACTATCAAATAAAAAATAAAAATAAAAATAAAAGCAAAAAATAAAAATAAAAATAAACATAAAAATAAAAATAAAAATATAAAAAATATTAAGATACAAAAATATAATAAAATATAAAGGAATTAAAAAATTGAAAAATTAAAAATTAAAAAATTAAAAATATATTTAAAAAAATATATTAAAAAAATATATATATATATAAAAATATATAAAAAATATATAAAAATATATAAAAAAGTATAAAAAAATATAAAACTATAGAAATACATAAAATAAAGAATGAAGTGTAATAGAGTAAAAAAAAAATTAAAAATAAATAAAATATAAAATATAGAAGATAAAATCAAGTAAAATAAAAATGTAAGTGCGATAATAGAAATATAAAGGAATACGAATATATGAGCAATATAAAAATGCATACATATGCAGATATATATATATACATACATATATATATTCATATACAAACGCACATATATAGACATACATAAAAATATATAAGAAAATAATAGGTTAATAAAATTATAAATAAGTAAATAAAAATTGTTAACTTATAATATAGAATAAAGGTAAATTAAGAAACTTAGAACTATAAATGAAAATAAGATATAAGTTTAAATAAGTTCAGGGGATAAAGGTTGATTATTATCAAGGCTCCTTTACTAGAGTTTTTTTAAAGAAAACATAGCGTGATGGGATGATTAGGGTAGGAGGAACAGCACATGGGAATGTATGGACAACGGTAAGATTTAGGGGGAGAAAAGACACCTTATAAAACATTATTATATGAGAAGGGTCAAGGGTGACTAGGAAAATGCAGGATGTAATATAATAGATTAGCTGTATAGTTGGGACTATATCAACATCCGTGCATGGACAGGTGCATGAATACATGAGAGAAATGGGGAAGCAGAAGGAAGTTTTCTGTTAATTCTGCTGGTTTACAAAGAGGATAGAACGCATTTCATATGAAATAGTTATCATATTTCCCCGATTGGGGTCCTATATGAATCCGGCGTTCAAACCAATAAGTCAAACTGGAATGACATTAGATGTGGGAGGGTGAATCATATCAGGAAACGTTATAAATATGATCCGGATGTTATGAGTTATTCAGGAGAAAATCGAAGTAAGACAGAATTTGAGCTTCGATGGACTAATATAGTTCTTTGATGAATTGGTTGGAAGAAATGAATACATTGGTTTTAACCCACATTTTATTGGGAAAAAGTCGTCATACCTCGGAGGCGTTAATCCATATATTTTTAGAATTCCCTCTCACATGCGTTATATGCATGTAATCCAGTTATTATAGTTATTATAGGAGATTCAAAGCGATAATTTGTAGATATTTGTTCACAGCATATTTTCGCCGTGGAAGTCAATCACGTGCTTCTGTTATTGGTTTCAGTGTTAGAATGAGGGTGGTTGACGTTTAGGATTTTTAAGTTATTAAAGCTAGGTTAGGGGTGGGGGATAACTGTCAGGGTGTGAGGTCGTTGGTCCATAGAGGGAATGGACAGAGACGCTGAAAATGAGGTTGGGAGATGAAATTCGAGCTTTATGGCCTTGAGATGAGGAGACTCTTATTTCCGAAGGTGTTTATTACCAGACTAGAGTCATTAGGCACTTCTTATAGATGTAGTGCGCGGGGGGGGGATGATTTTCTATGGGTTAATTTCTAATAGTTGGAGGTACAGATTCACAGACACGTAGATACACACATCGAATTACACTCATCGACCTACAGACTTACAGCCCTGTCGAAGTGCTTTCCTAGGTCACTGGTAAATTATTTTAATAAATTTGGCATTTTCAGAATGGCAGTTGTGCCTATATTATGCCCCCTAAAAAGATATACATAAGATTAAATCATTCTAAATACAGCCCACATTACCCACTCTTAAACCTAGCAGCTGTGTTCTCAAAATCATTATGATCGGTTAATTAGTTTAGGAGTGAATCCTGTACATACAAATGCATAAACATATACACTTCCCTAACTCTATATGAATACTTGAAGAATGCCCGTCTCAGTTATTGCCCGAACTGTACCACTTTATGTTCCCTTATGAAGATTAAAATCAATATGTAATGCTACTACACTTTATATCTAGAATCCCTATTCCAATTTTGATCAAAATGCATTACCTGGTTATTATTCTAGAAAATGTTTAAAATTCAAGGCTTAAGCTTTAGGGGTCTTAGGAAGAAATTGAAATTCATGGAATCTTGCTTAATTCCTGACTAGGGAAAATAAATTAATGAAAATCTGAAATACTTAAATGTTAAAATAGGATGTAGCACCCTTTATAATTCCCCTAAATAAACCATAAAAAATACTTAAAAGACTGAAAATTGGCGGACATTAATTGATGTCTACTACCGATTGTTCAAATTTGACAAAATCAGAGTTATCTTAATTTTCATCCCGTTTGCATTACGCTAACTTATATAGCCCACATTACCACCTCTTATCCTTTATAGCTGTGTTCCAAAATGTATAATGATCGGTTAATTATATTACATTGGAATTTATTCCCGATACTATATTATATATCACGTCTTTTTGGTTGTTGGCACTCGCTCGATCTGATAGTGCTCGATACTAAGATAGCTATTAATAGAGCTGCTCAATTTGGAAGCTGTTTGCCTTATATTGAGATGACAAAGGCGACTTCAGAGCCAATTTCTTCTAAATATGTTTTTTTTACATAGTTTACCCCAAACAAGGCAGGCCGCCACTGTAGATGTAATGGGCTACTGAGAAAAAGGGTGAAGGTTTGGGGGTCATCTTAAATTGGGAGCTGCGCAGCGAGATGTCTGTTTACATTAGTTTTTAATTTCTTCATGTCAGTACCGTCAGGAAAACAGGGAGCAGTGACGGAGTTCCAGAGTCCAGCAGCTCGAGTAAAGAAGCTTTTGGAGTAGAAAATTCTTCGGCATCTGGGAACCTCTACATTGAACGGATGGGATTTGGCAGATTGTCGGGTTGGTCTAGTGAATTTACGTCGTGGTAGAATTGTTCATCCGCTTCTTTTGTGCTTATTGATTTGTTCCCGTAATTTATGTCGTGCCGTTTTGCAGCCCAGTCAAGTTTACTTAATGGCGGGCAATATTTTTCTTTTTTTTAGGTCTGTTTCTGGTCCCAAGAATCGGTGATAAGGTACGACGAACGCGATCGGGCGTCTTTTCCGTGATCGAATTGGCGGCATAATGACGTATTTTGAAAATCTCAAGTACTTATATCCGTATCCGGTATTGTGTAATCCTGATTTCTTTTCTTTCATCAAAGGTATGGTATAGAATTAGACAGGGCACTATACCATTTCATTGAGGGTCGGATGGCATGACGTACATGCCTTACGGAAATTTGCCTTCACGCAAACAAACTACTTATTGTATTTAATTTTTTACGTCGTGGGGGTACCAGAGTAGCAAGCTCATCAGAGCACACAACATTGAAGTACTTGTAAAACAGGCACAAGGAAGCAACATTGCGGCGATGGGACAGGGGCTGAAGCTTGGTGGATAGTGAAGGACCTATCAAGTTGGCGACTCTTTTTTGGACCTTGTCTAAGAGGGAGAGACTAGTGGATGATGCACCAGCCCAGTTGTGCTTCGTATTTTAATAAACAGGGCAAAGATTTGTTAACCATCGTCTTGAAACAGTTTGTTTCAATTCAGCTGGAGTTAAGTTTAATTAACTGAATGCCTCAGCTCAAAACTGCTTAGAAATTGTAAGTACAGATGATATTCATTTTTTTCCTACAACCAACAAACGTGAGATAAAAAAAAATGCCAAACTGCATCATTTAGAAGTATCACCAAATGTGCACAATTGGATACGATTGATTTCTGCTGTGATGTCTTTCTTAAGTTCAGTAATAATCTGAGGATTGTATTTATAGACATTACCTTTGCAATAACGCTACATTAAAATCTGGGGGTTATGGTTTGTTCAGTGTCAAATCCATTCAGGATCAAATCTCCTACTGATGAGACGATCGCCAAAGTATCCCCACCTATCATTGAACGGCGCTAAAACAACGACGTTTTACAGCAAAGATTCTCTCCCTCGATCGGTCTGTGACGCATAAATTTGCGATGCCCGTACAGATTTTGAACCAGACGCAGAATTACGTAAACAGCCGTAAAACGCCGAATGAAAACGAACCGACGTCCAAATCAAAATGAGGCGGCGTTCCAACACAAAAAATAATGAAACACCATTTAAAGCAAGAAAAAACTCACCGTATGTTTATTTTTATGAAACATTATTTCATGACAATAAAAATGAATGAAAACACTTTTATATTTTTCTTTTTCACGAGAAATTTAAATTATTCTTTTTAGGTATTGGTCCCACTCTTGGACCAAACAAAAACCGAAACTGTATATTAAGCCTGCAGTTGCACCGAACCTCCAAAATAATATTGTGAAACTTACTAATATACAAAATTAACACCATCATTGCATTCCTCATCAAATTTTACTCAAGGAAACTTGTATTGATCTTAGTATAAAGGTTTGTTTACAATTGCATCCTTGGAAGAGACATGATAAATATAATACAGATTAACCCCAGAACTGTTGGAAATTCCTGACAGAATCTTGATGGACAAGTCGGGGTATAAAGTAAAGCTAATTTGTACTAACTATGTTTGGATTGTAGAAAATAAAGTGAATGTTATTCATGATTGTATAGGTTGCATTTCAGGAGGTTAACCTACAGTATGATATATTTGTTTTCATTTAGAAAACGGATTTTACTTTTTGTAGTTAAAAAATTATCATTTTTTGAATGCTATTATATATTTAACAAAGACACTCTAGTGATCTGAAGAAGAAATCGTATTGTATTATGAAACAAATTGTGTAGTAAACGCTTTTTAATATGAGTACGAAAGAACAAATGAAGTATAATTGTATTCTCCGTGTGACGAAGGACGACCTAACGCATAATTAATGCTGTTATTATTTTCGCCAATTCTAATAAGTATCATCTAAATGGTCTGACTTGCTATGGCAGTGTTGTGTTATCCTTTAGATGTACGATCATAAATGGTCGTTTTATTGAAGCCATAACATAGTTTTATGTTTGTGGAATAGAATAAAAGATCGTGTATGTCCATTTAATAGATAATGACATTTTAATGGAAGGTTTTATACCATAATATTGAATTATTTTTCCCATTAATAACGTAGGCACAGAAAAATAAAGATCTTAAAGTAGGCCATGAGCTAAAAAAATATATATTCTGGAGAAGATACCCGCCAATAAAAATGCGTCAAAGACAAAAAACAAAAAATTGCTGGTTGTAGTAACAAGAAAGTTTTATTTCTTATTTAAGACGATGGAATCCATTCATGCCATTGAATATTTGCATAAAATAATAGATGTCTTCCGCCACATCAACTCAAATATATAGCTGCCCAACATTCCTCGATGCATTCTGAAGTGGCGTTTATTATGCATTTTTTTACAGTCTAACCTTACACATAAAACTAACCTTAACCAGACGCATGTCTAGATAGGTCTCACAAAAGTACATCAAGGACGTGTGCACGCACTGCGTATGCCTGTCTGTGATATTTTTTTGATAAAACTTATTTTTTCATTAGTCGTTTTCTCGAGAACCACTGATATAATGCAGACATCAAGGGGAGCTCTCAAAGCCGGCATCCTTATACCAGACTAGTATAGATTGGAAAAGAATAGTAAACAAAAAAAAATAATAATATTGGATTCACCTTTCAATAAAAAGATATGGACATACGACTCGCAGAGTACACGGGCGGGTACTGAATATGTTAAAAAGATCACGTGATTGCATCCGGGTGCATTCTCAAAGAAAATAAGAAACCAACATTGAATCATCTATTTACTTTTTCGACGAAATACGGATCGGACATCAAAAACGCGCGACCCTCGGTTTCGCCTTCGCCCGATCACAGACCAACGAATATAAACGTAAGGAAGCAATTACCGTAACAGCATTTATTTGTATAACAATTAAGTTCAATACATAATTTAATGACATAACGCGACCTTTCCTGGCTTTCGGACTAGGATCAAAGTGCATCTGTTCTGTCCTCAGAGGAGTATACATCTTTCTTGACTGGGCAATTTTTATTTTTGTCTTCTTTTCCTCCATTGGGAGCGGAACTTAATATCCCCACATAAAAAAAACCGAACTTGTGTCTAAATATGCCCGGGGGGGGGGGGAAGTAAATAGGGACCAAAATATACATTAATAATTAAATTTAACTTTCAAAATCCTATTTGGAAAAAAATAATTTTGTAAAAATAAAACATTTTTTATACTCATGGTTCAACACTTATTAAGGCCAAAGGCCACTCGGGGATTAGGGTTCGTGAGATTTTTAATTGGATGATGGAACACAGTACTATGAAAGGATGTAGAACTATGGTTAATTCACAGGACATATATTTGTTTCCTGAAAAAAGTGTTTGTTTTTCCTAACATTGAATTCAAGCTATTATTTTACCATAACCTACGTAGAGCCGGTATCAATCAATTTTGCACGAACAAAACTGATATTGCGTGATTTTTCATGTTAGGCTTAACCTAAAAGTAGTAACCGAAGCGTTAACTGCAAACGTATTGAGGTGTTCTGTATTTGATAGCCGACCAGAGACACTTTCCAAAATGGCGAACTTAATAATCACCCATGCTTAACACTTAAAACGGAATCGATTGATGTTTAAATCCATCATCACACGTATTAAACTGTAGTAATAAACTAGCTGAATAAACTCGACGTTGCCTGGGAGTAAAACAAAAATTAATAAATTACAGGAATTTAATTTTTGTGACATTAATTCTGTAATCAAATTTTTTTTTTTTAAAACAGGAATTCTTAAAAAATTCGTTTTAGTACTTCACGTTAATCAATTAAAAAATTGTAAAGAACAAAAGAAATTGTGTAATTAATGTGGACACAAGTCTTTTATCACTATGAACCATTTATCGCACTAACAGTGAGATTAAAACGCCAAATTTCATATTTGAAATAGAACGGAGAGTAGAAAGCGAACCTTGGGTTTACTATCGACAGCTTCGTAACTCTCGCTTCTCTTATTTTGTCCTTTTGTCCTCACATTCCCTGTGCGATGTTTCTTACAAAGGGGGAATGATTGCTGTTTTCTGGGTCGGAATCTGTACATCTAACAATTATCTTTGGCTAGTTTTTACTTTTAATTAGTATTCTTGTGTTTTAGCTCCTTACATCAAGTGGCTTCATGCCTTGTCTATGGCGATTCCCCCTTTCAAAAAAAGAACAATAGCTTTCTGGTCATGTGTCAAGATCGACGTCCTAAGGTTTGCTAATCTGCATACTGCTTTGCAAAACGACAACGCATTAATTCACAATTTTTATTGTTTTATAATTCAACGGTTGTTTTGAATTTATTATAATATATAAGTTCAATTGTTTTATCCTGTATAGTAATTTAGCATTTTAGGTGTGAAAAGTTTTTTTCCAGTGTTTTCTGCTTAATTTACTTCTTGGAGTGGCGATCCATTGTAAATTAAAAACGAAGTGCCTCCCGAACACACACATATATACACACACACCACGGCCAAACAAACAACTGAATGAGTACTCACACATTAATTTTATTACAAAATTCTACCATTATGCATTTTGGTTCATTCATAAACAAATCAGTAATTTTCTTATTTTGTTAAATTGTAAATTAAAATCAAAGTTCCCAAAAATATACTTACACAGACACCTTGGTCAAGCAAACAATTCAGTGAATACATCCCCCCCCCCCAACTTTTCACACATATTTTCATATCATGAATAAAGACATAATACTTTGGATGAAAAGAGTCTTTATTTTAGTTCAATTTATTTCTGGAGCTTGCGAAGCTTGGTTTCTTCAATTTTTCCGGTCAACGCCGCTGTAGAGCGAAAGAGAGAGAAAAGAGAAGAGGTAGATCTAACGAGCAGAAAACGACTAATTTGGTATTTTCTGTATTTACTTTTTATTATTTAACTGGCTTTGCAAACTCACTTTTCCATGATTCAAACAATCTAAATGAAGCTTTATTGAGTCACCGAAAGTGTAACCTTTTTTTTTTCTTCTAGTGGCATTTATGTCGCTAAATGCGCAGATTGAATGGGCAAATCGAAAGAATATCCCTAACAATTTCGTTCTCTTTTCCTTTTCGTAACATTATAGGCTTGTTTTGAACTCATTAAGCGTAAGATATATTACGTGTTCCTTAGACGCGTCCATCGTTAAGCAGGTCAAGTTCGAAAGTAAATCACTTCAGACTTGCAATGACAGCCTAGATTACTCGTTTCAAACGGCACGGACACGTACAGACGCGTATTGTTATCAGGTCGGTGCTTTTGAATAGAGAAATGTTTATTGGAATCGCTATCAGATTTCATACAGACCGAAGTATAAAAACAGGCATGAGCACCATTTTCTTTCGAGAGGCGGTCCACATGAGACAGAGCTGATAACCGGGCGCACCACGCTACTAAAATGAATTCTAGATAATATTCCCGTTTAAGATACCGCAGTCATATTTACTATAAAATACCATATGTGTAAGAATATGCATATATAAAAAAATCGTCAATTCGTATGAATCAGCGTGGAACGACTTTTGTGACCGGCTCCATTCTGTTGTTAATATTGGTTTCTCCAGTTCTTTCTAGAATCAAGTACTTACAAGTGGGACCACGTGAAGGTTGACAACATCTATCAGTGGAAGTTGTGCCATGGAACCGACAGGATTCGAACGTTAAACACCCAGGTTGTTAGTTTATGTCGCTATTCACTTCACAACCGCCACATCTCACTTTGCATTTAAAATATAAAAACAATGATTCTTTTCTTATCACTTAATGTGAAAGTAACGTCGTTAATTTGGAGATGCTGCCTGTGACGACACGCTTTAAATTAGAAATTGGTTTAGTGTCACAGTTGAACCAGGGACTTCCGCTCGAGAGGCAGAGATTTAAAAAAATAAATAAATATTTTGTTTTACTTCAATGGCAGTAGGGGCTTCTGGAATTGTTGCTACGCATTGGATGCGTTCCTTCGGATGATTGTCGGGATTGTGTTTCGCAAAAAGGTTGTGTCTCGCAAAACTACGTTCCTCTTGTAAGGTATGTCACTGTCGGTAATAGGGCGGCAATGCATTTTCCATATTTACGGCTGGCAGGGGATAGCTCCCGAAAAGAAATATACTATTGCCGGGAGTTATCTCTCTTGGAGAAACACTTGTTGATAAAGCATTGCTATCTGATGAATACTTTTCAAGCGTAGCAATGGTTGATAAGTGTTATTCGGACTCTGTGACGTCCGAAACAACGGTTAAAGTGTAATATGCTGTCTTTAAACGCGGTTGTACAGGCACAAATGACGCTGAACGCTCAGATCACTTAAATTCGGAAGTTGTCCAAGATAACATCACAAATGTTCACAGATTCGTAAATTAAAATTGCGTAGAATAGGTGAGGAGTTAAAAATATCAGAACTCAGTGCATTCACCATTTTGCATAAACATTTGTCAATGAGAAATCTGTGTTCAAAGTGGGTGTTGCATTTGCTCACAGTCGATCAAAACAATAAACAGTCGACGACTAGACGAGTCAGAGCGTTGTTTGCAACTGTTTCCCAAAAATAAAATAGACTTTTTTTTGTCAATATGTGACAATGGATAAAACATCGATCAGCTACATCACTTCCGGGTCAAACTGTCAGTCAGTTGAGTAGATTGTAGCTGTAGTAGCTGTTCAAAACGACGATCGGCAAGCAAGGTTTTTGCCTGCGTATTTTGGGATGCACATGTTATTTTGTTCATCGATTACCTTCAGAACGGAAGAACTATCAACAGCGAATATTATATAGAAGTATTTGTGTCTTTGAATCGTAAAGAAAATGGCAATAAATGAAGAAAAATGCGCTATTTAACCTAGACGATGCATCATGTCAAAAGTCAATCGCAATGATTGCAAAACTACAAAAATTGCACTTCGAATTTCTTTCGCAACAACCCTATCCTTCATGTCTGGTCTTCAGCAACTACTGGCTGTTTGCAGGTCTAAACAAATGCCCCAAGAAAAGCGATTTGACTCACATGAAGAAGTGATATCAGAAACTGAGCGGGATGTTGAGACCAAAAATGGCATCGAAATGTCAGAGAAGTGTTAGGGTAAGTTTATCATCGTTGAACAAGATTATCTTATTCAAGGATGATAAACTGATCAAGATAATGTTGAATATGGTCTAAAGGCTGTTGTTTTATTAGTACGGGCCAAGTCATATTGAATGATGTGTTCAAATAATAAGTATTTAATTAGCAAATTCAATTAAAAGTACATGTTTTTACTAATGCGTCAGCGCTTATCAAGGACTACTAAAGGATAAGAGATACAGAGATCGTTGGTTGAACGATGAGCGCCACCACGTGAGAATTGGAACAACCGTGGAATGGGCAAAAGATTTCTAAGAGGAATTGATCTTCCAAGAAGACGGCTCAGCAAATATTTATTTACATTAGATTTGAAGACACTCATGTTGTAGTCGGCTGGGAAGCAGCTTTGTGGTATTTTGTTCCACATAGTGGATGATCTAGGAACTTCCGATTGGTCTTTGGTACGGAGAGAAAGAGAGAATGGAAAGTTTTCTGTTGTGATGTACGAGTAATTCGAGCTCAGTCGAGCACGTACCATGAACATATCGATATAGTAAAACGATACAAAATCAATAAAACAAGTATTGTTTACTTATCAGCTAATACTGTGTAGAGTTACTACGAAGTACTAATTCTACCAAATTGTTATAAAACAAGTGATATTCTACTTTTATATCCGGATTGACGCAATAGTTAAAACTTGTAATACTAGAAAGACGATGTGAGTCTCAGAAAAGACATGGAATTTATGCAAATTAAGAAAAATATAACAACGAATCGCTTCCGGTTGACTAGCGGAAGTGGGGCGAATGAAAACGACTTGCATATACAGATTTATCAATACACACAAATCACTTGTAGAAACAAATAATGTCTTTTTACTGAATAATATTTTCAAGAAAAAGAATTAACATATTGTTTCACCATTTCATACATTAAAATTTGCTTCAGCTTCGATAATGGCTTTTATGTGAGGTAAAAAGCACCTACCAAGTGTTCGTACCAGTCGGGGATACGTCATCAACAATCAGTTCATAGTGACTGTGTTGCTGTCGGGTTGACAGATGGTTCTGTTCAGTAAAAGGAGGTCCACCTCCCCAAGCTTTACATTCTGTCTGAGAAGGGGTTGGCTTATTGCTAATCGCCTGAGGCACCACTACCGGGGAATATCAACGGGACTGCTCAGGCATTTTTGTAAGCTTTAATGCACTTCACCTAGTGCGCTGCCTTTTAAAAATCCACCTGACCTTGTGTCTATCCTCTTGCAGAGGAGGTAAATAAGCATATTAGGATCAAGTGACCCTTTGTTCATATTAGATATTTTTAGTTACAATCAAAGCACAGTATTTGCCCTGAATTAGTGAAAGAGAACACTTTCTAAACTGAGACAATGTATATCTTTGTCCTATTCCGGAGTTCCCCCTTTTGGGAAGTTTGATTTTCCTCACATTAAAAATTGACCTCGTGTCAAACTCAGCTCTCGAGGAAAGGCAAGAGATTATTCTGTGTTATGAATATTCTCATTAACCTTTTTCTCAACTACGTTCCATACATAGTAGTCTGATAGATTGAGATCTGGGAGATTAGGAGGCCAAATGCTCGGAGGGTATGTCATCATGATTTGAAGATAATTTTTCCATTACCTTTTTGACGCAAAATGACCTTTACACATGACATAACACTTTTATCTGATATCTTCATGCACAACATTTGTGATTGTTCCTTCTGACATACGGTGTCCTTTAACAGTCGACCCCAAGGATCTTTTATGGAGACGAAAGTTCAAGCGACCTTTAGAAATGGCGCTATTTGTAAATTGCTATATTCAGCGTTTATAGTCGTAATAACTGTTCATTTGTAGTGTAATTATATTTTGATAATTCAGAAATATAGTAGAAATAGTCAAATAATATTTCTGTTAGAGTAAAAATAACGCATGTCCTCAAATACCTTACGCACCCTGAATAGAGAAAGTGCTCGGCTAAAAAGCGATTATGGCGGAGACATCGGCAGTTCCCGCCAATAACAAGAAAATTCATTAGGAAATCGGAACGGATCTAAACGAAACTATGCAGAGAATATGTGTCTACAGTATTTAATTAAATATGTTTAAAAGAAAGAATGCTGCCCAAATACACACACACACACACATATATATATATATATATATATATATATATATATATATATATATATATATATATATATATATATATGTATATAAAGGTTTTATTTAAAGCCATTATATGTTTGTATAGATAAACTATACAAACACAGTAATTTTTTCCGGATTTTACCATATGGATACCAACCTTACCTGGATTAATATATATATATATATATATATATATATATATATATATATATATATATATATATATATATATATATATATATTAGTATTAATTATTAGGAATAATAATGAGCAATTAGAATGCCATACAATGCATTTTAGTTTTATTAACCTTTTTTTTTCAAGTTAATTTTCGAAGATATACTTCATCAGAATTTCAAAATAAAGATATATTAAAATCCCCTTTTTTTTCTCCTTTTCTTCATCTCGTTTTTGGTGTTATCGATTCGGTGTTGATGAAACGAACATGGGATGAGAGTCTCTGTTGTTAAGGACGGCACGTGGCAGTGCAAATTGTGATAAAAAATGTTGTCCTTGTTTTAGAAAGCATTGTTTATATGGTAATATTAATTATTTAAAATAATAATGAGCAATTAGAACGCCATACAATGCATTTTAGTTTTATTAACTTTTTTTCATATATATATATATATATATATATATATATATATATATATATATATATATATGTGTGTGTGTGTGCATTTGTTTGTGTATATATTCATGTATATACACATAATACTATAAAGTGATATATTTTATTGGGTATATATTTTCAGTATTTACTTCAACAGTGATCAATACGTGAGAAGAGTTTAACAGTAGTAGTAGTAGTAGTAGTAGTAGTAGTAGTAATAGTAATAGTAGTAGTAGTAGTAGTATGACTATATATCAATGGCAAATCATTCCACAAATATATCAATTTAGCCTGATGATTTTCTTGCAGGAATGAAACATGGACGCCTCTGTGTACGTTAATTGCCATAGATATATTGTCATACTATATGTATATACATAGACATTTATATGCATACACGCATACACACACACTCGCATATATATATATATATATATATATATATATATATATATATATATATATGTGTGTGTGTGTGTGTGTGTGTATGTGTGTGCATTACGTTGACACTTGTGTAATGTTAGGCCTTCCCACCAGATACCTACGTGGCCAGGTGTAGGGCATATGAGTAAACGTCTGTGTTTTGAGTCGGTACTGTCGGTCTAGAGGCATTGTGAAACAGCGGATGACTCAGATATAGGTTAATACGCCCGAAATCTATGCCACCCGGCGCTCCACCCCTACCTCGACCCGTCAACTCCCCAACCCTCATGCCGCCAGGTAAATGACGCTTCCTCGACAAACCGCAAAGCGCTACAACACAACGATAATAATATCCATATTCATTCGACACTCATGCTCATTTAAAGATACTATTAATCTACAGACTAGCAAGGCGTGTAGAAATTCCACGGTTAATTAAAGGGGGCAATAAAATACACCCGTCACTCACAGAGTTGACAAAATCTGAATTGTAGTTAAAAAGTATTTTTTTATTAATTACTTTAGAGGGTGGAGTTCATTCGTAATTAAGTATTTACATAAAATGATCGGTTGCCTTCTGTCTTTCTCCGCACAAACTCACACAGCACGTTGTCTACCATTCCGCGATGCGTACAACTGTAGCGTTTATATTTTATTTTTTATATCGTAACACTATCCGACACATGTCTGAACAGGTCTGACAAAAGTTTACTATGTGCATGTGCGCGCACTGCGAACGATTAGCTGAGCTATTTTTTTTTTCAAAACTCATGTTTTAATTAGTGGCGATGTTCTACAAAAAAAAAATCAATAACATAGGTTTAAAATGTAATACTTATTTTACTATCTTTACTATATATAGGAGCTCTTGACCTTGGCTCTGAGTGAAGTATGATTCTGTTCGGTCTGTTCTGTATCATCCCAGGCATTACTCCCTGCTTCGAGAAGAGAATTGGTCTATCGCTAATCGTATGAGGCGTTCCTACCGGGAATGCCGACGGGTCTAATCGCGGCAACTTTTCACCCACCCTCTAAACTGACTTCGTGTGTAACTTTCTTGCAGTGGGAGGCAGGTAGATAGTTTTTATATCAACAGTTATCAAGGACAAACGCCACTCGAGGATAAGGTTTTTTGAGATGGAATAATTGTATAATAGATAAAGAACATTATGAGAGGATTTAGAATTAATAATAGAATTAACTAATTTCAAATTTTTGTGGGGCGATTCATGACAGGAATTTGTGTGAAGTGGATTTGAAAGCAACCACGTTGTAATCTGCTGGGAAGGTGTTACACGAACGGAAAGCCCCTGCAAAGAAGTTTTGTTTGTGGAAATTCTGCCTGACGCTAGGAACACGGAGAATAAAATAAACATATTTTTCGTTGTGCTAGTACACGAGTTCTTGCTCTGAATCTCGTGCAAGGATGAGGCAGACATTGGAGCTCAGTCGAGCATCCTCTATAGAAATTACGATGAAACAGAAAAATACTAGCAACGTCTCTTCTATGAGAAATTGGCTGTAAGGAATAGAAGAGATAATCCCTCACTAGATCTCGAAGTCGATTTTGAACTCCAGGCAAGAGAAATTGTCCTGAGCGGCCCCTTCATCAGATGTGGTAGCTGTACTCCATCTTAGCGCGCATCTGACTCTTTTACGAATAGGTGATTGCATTAGGAGTCAGGTACTTTCTGGTGTGATAGAATGACCCAATCATTTTTCTCAGCGACCTTAGTAAGTCTTCTATTTTACATCAGTCTGATGGGTCTATCAAAGCAGTAGGCTCCCCCAGGAGAGAGCCATTCATTTCGACTGGGAAAAAGAAGCATCAAAGCGTTGGTGGTGAAAGGAGAGAAGCTTGTTTTTTAGAGGTGTTAAGGGTAACAAGTCACTTTTCCACCACGTGCTCCAGTTCCGAAGATATGGGAGCAGCGACTTATACTCGACATGCACTACGCTACCAGACCATACTTTCTATGGTAAGTGAAATGTAGATGATGCTGATGATCGGTTATAACTGTGAAACCGCAGTAAAGTCTTAGATCTAAGTAATTTATTTTTATACTTAAGCTGAGTTAGTAAACGCTTGTTTCCCTCATACTTTCTTTTCTTATATATATTAATCATAGGAAATATTTCTTGTTTTGGGGATTGAGTTATGTTTGAAAAAATCCATGTTAACTGTTCTAATTAGCTGTGATTTGCTATTTACAAACGAAGTCACCACCTCTTATTAACGTTCTGCCTATTACTCTCACCCTCTCTCACTGGATGTTGTTTTACCTCCGCTCTGATTTTATACAGTACCCCCCTCTCTCTCTATCTCTCTCTCTCTCTCTCCCTCTCTCTGTAAAAGTTACTGAAGCTAACTATAAAACAGGAGATTGGAAAAGTCTATTACAATCAATAGGGAATGCCACCGCAAATAGTAATACTTGTAAAACATAACCCATTGCTGGAGAAAAAAAGAGAGATAAAGACAGAGATAAATAGAGAGAGGGGTATATAGCGAATATAATTTTATATTTTGACTTTCATTTATCTTTTTTTTTTGCAAAATTGCTTTTCCTAATTCAAATAATCAAACCAGAGTCCAATTGGCGGCAATCGATACCTAAAGAGACGTGATTTATTCCATATGATGTTTCAGTATATTATATATCTTCTTACTGTTTTCAATATTGGAAATTTATTCCTGCCAACATACACAGTATGGTATGCATTAAGCTTCTTTTTATTAATGCTATTGTTTATGCGGGTAATATTACTAAACGAGCGATGATGTAGTCCGCGGGGCTAGATATAAATAGAGAATACCACAAGCTGAAACAGTTTGTAGGAATCCCATTTTTGCACTTTGTAGTGTTCCTTAGTTTATACCCAGCCTCGCGGACTAAATAATCGCTTGTTTAGTAATATTATCCGCACACTCAATAGCATCTACAATAAAGCAGTTTAATGTATTCCATACTGTATACCTTCGTAATATACACTAAAACCAAAAGAAAAAAGTTTGTATATTAGAGAATATAATATATATATGTATATCAGGCGGCTTTTAACCAATTCAAGAAGAGTCGTAATAAGTGGCTGTGTGTCGATGGTTATATGTCAAGTTTGACAGGCATGTTAATGGAGAAAGCAGAAAGAAGAAAACATGAGGGTCATGTGACGTCATCGACGAAGTTAATGGTCAAGTTTAGTGAGAAACTGACTGGAAGCGAGTCGTGCAGAACGAATAAAATGTAATATCAAAATCATTAGCTAGAGAAAACTCCCTTACCACTATTACAGAGAGTATTTTTTTAATATATTAATTAAAATTAACAAGTGAAAACGTCTTGTTTCAGACACACAAAAGATAATCATGCATTGAAGGGCCCAACAACAAGATATTTGCAACCCCAAAGCTCACAAAAAGGGTAACTAGACAATGAACAAATATATCTTCATCACCGTAGTATATTAAAATAGACAAGAGAAAGGAATATATATATTTATATATATATATATATATATATATATATGTATGTGTGTGTGTGTGTGTGTGTGTCTGTGTGTATGTGTGTGTGTGTGTGTAATCCATAGACTGACTGTTTCGGTGTATCACAGCTCTTTAGTGTAGCTAAAAAAGCAAGTACTACAAGCTGAGATCAAAACTATACCGTGCGCTACAAGTGCACACTTTCTACGTAAGTGAAATCTAGCTGCTTATATTAAGCATGTGTTCAGAATCCGATAGTTCTCTATTCTGTTGATAGATAGCTGCGCAGAATCGTTAATACACCAGCGATATCCCTAACCAATGCTCAACAGATGAATATGGAAGGAGCATATGTAGTCGTCCATAGACAGACTGTTTCGCTGTATCAAAGTTCTTCGCTTCAAGTTGAGATCGAACCCCAACGGTTTTGACAAGAGACGGACGTCGTACACATTACGCTATCAGCACAGTTTTTCTACAGTAAATGCTTATATTAAGAATTTTTTTCAGAAACTGAGAGTGCTCTATGCTTTGTACGAAAAGCTATACATTATCACCAGTGGCCACCGGCAACCTCATTTTTCAGAGTGCTCAACGTACGACAGAGAGAGAAAGAGGGAGACATACAGACAGGCAGGGACGGAGACAGAAAGAAAGAGAGAGATAGATAAAGAGAGAGGGGGCGGATGAGAATTAAATTTTGCAGGCGGGAGATGGGGCTTAGTATGAATAGAAGCAGTGAGTCAATAATTTGGGGTAGTGTGGGGGATAGTGACCTCAAATGCATTAAGTGCATAAAATGCCACTAAATCTATAGTCAAGATCCACCCCCAACCCGATTAAATGTAGTGACAACATTTCCATCTTCATTGTCTCCCCAAATACCAATGACATATTCGTCCACCTCCATTGTTTGTTGTTTACGCTTCAGTGTTCTATCACGGTAATTGGATTAGACCCCTAATCACACGAGGTTCCCTCACGTGTCCCTTGTGCGTTCACAGAAGGACACGTTTTTCGTCAACACCTGACGAGACGATCAACCCCAAAACAAAAACAAACACAAAATTAAGCGAATCGCAACAGAATAATAAACTAAGCACCGGCTGTTTTTTGCTTTTCTTTTAAAATTCTATATTTTTATTTGTTTTCGGGCTGGGGCAGGTAACACACACTTCGTCAACGGAATTTTAAAACAAAACACATATACACTTACATGAACAGGCACTTATTATTTACTCATCAAAGAACTACAATTGTCGATTACAATAACGTAAAATAGAGCGATTTCTTTTAAAATCCTATTTAAAAAGAAATTATTTACCAAATAATATCCACCGTAATGCAAGTAAGCCATTTGTCACCTGGATTTTATATATATATATATATATATATATATATATATATATATATATATATATATATATATATATATTAGTATTTCATGTATCCACATAAAATTTTATAAGGAGATATAATTTTTTTATGTATCAACTTTCAGGATTTACTTCAACAGTGCTCGATACGTAAGTAGAGCTAGGTAGTAAGCTATGAAAATATATTTATAGCAATTAAGCTACATATTATATTGACAAAACAAAGGAAACAGGAAATAGGTCAATTTATAGAAAACAGAACAATAGAACAGGCTATAGGAAGGAAGTAACACTAACTACACCTTTGTTCGTGGGAAGCCAAACGATTGGCTGAGAGAACAACAAAGAATCTGATTGGTTAACTAGCTAGCCGTGTGTATAAAAACACCCGGCAAAAATAACTCCATGCATTTTAGTCTGAAGATTCCCCCGGGGATGAAACGGGGGAGCATCTGTGTAGCTTAATTGCCATAAATATATTTTCATAGCTTATTATACATATATATATATATATATATATATATATATATGCATTTAAATTAACAACCATAATTCAATTATGAAAAAAAAAAGTGTTTAATCTTTAGGTTTAAATACGTTACTAAAGAGAAAATTACGAGTGACTTAATTAAGAATTTCAAAATAATCAGTGAGATTTTCAAATATGGAACACACTTTTTTGCGATTGCGCAGTATAGTCAACAGAAACAAAAGGGGCGAAGTAAACAAATTTACAAGGAATAACTTTTACCAAACGCAAGAAAATGTAATTGTTTATCGATTTGCGTAGCTTGTCAGTTTTGGAACTTTTAAAAATGTTTTTTTTTCTTTTTCAGATTTTTGGTCGCAGCCTAGAAGTCTGTGAAAAACAAAATGTCTGCCACGTGACATCGAATGCCTCGGTATAGTTCAAAGTATGTTGAAATAATTAAAGAACTTAAAAAAGATTCAGTAAGTTAAAAATACACATATCAGTCGAAAATTAAATATTTAACCGATTGTTGTACAGTAATTAGTTGTATGCGTGTTAAATTTGAGATTTTTCAGTTGTTAAACATACGACATCGAATCTTCATCTCAGTCGGCCATTTTGATTTTTTTACAAGCCTTCGAGACAATGATAAAGAATTTAAAATACATACACTTAAAAACAGTTCAGAAACTGAAAAGCTTCGCAGATCGATAGAAGATTTAACTTATTTGTTGTAAATGTGTTTTATTAAACCCGCTTTTGTTTGCTGTTAACTATACTGCACAATCGCTAACTTTGTTATTATTTCTTCTCACACAGCTAATTTATTCACTAGAAAGATTTCCCCAATAAGCGAATCTACCACACAATTGTATTGTTTTTTTCTAATAGTGATATTTGATATTTAATGAATTTTTGAGATGAGGATTGATATTATGTATTATTTGGATTATTCGAACTACTTGAATGGTATATTCAATATTCAGGTGTTTCGTTTTCAAATTCTAGTCGAACTCGGGGTCTTCATGTGGAACTTGGTCTGTAATGCGTAAATGTGAAATATTATTTTAGATAGATTCTGTTGTGGACCTGGGTAAGGCCGAATGAATGACACAGGAACACATGGTTTAAATGAACAAAGGTATATATTATATAATAGAAAGAAAGAGATACAAGGAGATGTGCTCTCAACCGCCATTGCCGGTTTGCCTGGGAAGAAGAGAACAAGTGTCACGTGCTTCCCGTATTTATAAGGTGGACGAGTCCATTAGTTCTCCGTAGGTAGGTACGGCACCATAACAGATTCGTATGTTTGAAATGCATTTTTGTCCATTTGTCACGCTTAAGATTGAAATAGTATTTTAAGCATGTTGTACCTGTTGCTATTGGTGAAGTATATGAATGGTCCAAGAATTAAATAATAATTATAAAAATGCAACGGACACAAAAAGTTCCCAAGTTCAACAAGTTGCACCTGAATAAGGTAGGAGATTACATCGGCCGAAATGTTGTGACTATAAAAACAAAAATGAGAATAATACAAATAATACAGAGTAAAGGATTAAGGAAATAGGCTTACCTATTTCAGCTGTTCATCTATACATGGCTTTTACAAACTCTGTTGTGTACTTTTCTGGTAGCAGTCACATAGACTCCCATAACACAAGCAACACAAACTTAGTAGCAATTAGTTATACATTATTAACGCATAGTTCATTATCTCTGACGTCGGCAGCGTGTGTTCTTATCTCATTATATTAGAGACCGTAATTTATTCCTTTCCTAAGTAGTTATTCTGTTGTTCTATTCCTTGTATATATAATCGTGTATCACCTTAGATGTTATACATTTCAATTTCAGATTTGCCTTTGACAACCAGTTTATTTGTGATAAAAGTATGTTTATGTAAATTCAGTTGTTTCTTCATTATTGTTCTTTTATATTTAGTCCGACACTCGTGTGTTGTATTATCCACGATAACGCAACATTCAAAACGACGACCTCGTGTACGGGAAAGATATTCTCAAACAATTTCGTCGCTAAAAAAGTACAAGTCAGGATACAATATATTTCTAGCTTTTTAGTACTATAATTTAAATGTATTATCTTCGACTTGGACGAGTTAATCTCAAATCTAGACAGTAATAAAGCAGGAATAATGTCTTGTAAGTTGTCGGTTACGATGTTTCCAGGTCATTCTTGTGTTGCATGGTCAAGATACAATATATTGAAATGAGAGGAGTTCGTCGACAGCAATTGCAAATAGTAGTGAACCGAGTATATCACCTTTCTAGATTTCCGTGACAGAAGAGATTGTATTGTCGGAGGCGATCGACATAGTTGGTTGATTATTCGAAAGATAAACAGCCTGTTAAAATATGGAAGGAGTCGGTTGATGGCAAACTTTTAGGATGTGGCACCTTCTAATGCTATTAAAAATATTGTTTATGCATAGTTTTAATATGATTTAATTGTATTCAAAGTGTGTATTTGAAGTGTTGATAAGACAGAAATACACCGGGTATAACAATGAATGTAGCACCGGCCGCTTTCTTTTTAAATTACATTTTTCTCACTTTGTTTTCGGGTGGTGTTTGTTAGCTAAGTACGCCTAAAGTTATGTTTAACTATATGATAGACGAATTAGAATTGATTAATAAACTAATACTCACAGACTATGAAATAATAACGCAAGTTTATTTCTTTAAACCGGGTTGTCTTTAATGTTACTATAAAAACATCTAGTGATTGGGCCCAAATTTGGGAGTTTTAAGAAGTGTGGGGGCACCCCTTCATTATCATTACTCCTAGGTCCACTCAAACCCAGAATGTTCGTACATGTAAAGGTCGCATTTATGGGTTAAATAATATTTGTCCTGAGCACGGCACTAAACTGCATTGGGTACCCTTGAGCAAAGTGTTAGACTTACTCCATCTAAAATATATATTTCCCACCCCTTTCCACATTTTACCTACCCTACCTCGCAACTTTATAAACTACCCAAGCTAGCTCTACCCCTGACGGTCATGAGTGTGGTACAAAAGTGCATCCGATGGTTACGTACCCCATTTGTGAGCTATAGGATGTGTGGAACACATTCGACATTCCGATCAGTCGTTTCTCGGAGTAGTTGACCTCTTATAGATTAGCCAACATCCGAAGCAGCTAAGTCTGATGCAAGACCATTCAATATTTTATTCCGAAACTTTCTAATAGCAATATGTCATCCTATAAGTTCAATCCGAATTTTGATTTCTGAAATTAAATAAATGGTGATGTCTAGTAATACTAGATAATATTTATATATAACATATATAGATTTAAACGCATATTATTTTATCAAATGTTATTATACAGTTAACATTGATTAAACTTGAAAACTCTTAAAGCATCATAATATTCAAGGAGATGGGGGTTGGCGTTAGGGTGAAGTGGATAACGACGCGAACTTACGACCTGGATTTACTACGATCGAATCCAGTCGGATCCATAGAATCGGGGAAAACAATGTCAACAACAGAATCAAGACGTTTAAAACAGTAATTCATTAATAAAAATATACTTTTTCTCCAAGAAGTGGTAAAGGCACCCAATGCTTAATTGGTATTAAAACGATAACCCTGCAGCTTAACCGACTCGAAATATGAGAATGTCCGAATGAAAGAACGTGCCGAAGACGGTTTAAACAAATCAAAAGTGGAAGATTCGCCCTTGAATTATAAGACAGATCAGGGCGTCCGGTTTAGTGAAAAGCTCCTTGTGGTTACGCTTAAAAGAAAACCTGCACTATCAAATGAAGATTTGACAATAAAACTTTCCCCAAACCATACAACTGTTCTATCGCCATCTTCAAAAACCTTTAAAGCTTCCTAAGCTTGAAAAGTTGCTTCCTTATGAATTGTCTCCAGATTATGTATGGTACGGTTTATAAGAAGAGCTTAAATAACACTACCTCTAAATTGAATGATGTGACTACTTCCTGTGTGTCTGTGTATGTGTGTGTTTCTCACCTATACCTGACGTAACCTTATTATTCTTTGTATTTAATATTAATCAATTATTTCTTGAAACAGTATAATAAACTAAACACCAGCTGTTTTTGCTTTGTTTTGCCTTGTTTTTTTTTTTGTTTTTTTAATTTTATATTTTTATTTGTTTTCGGGTCACACTAAAAAAAATTATATCTACACGTGAATGAACAACCAAATATCATTTACTTGCCTTGCTTTTTTTTTTTTTTTTAAAATACTATATTTTTTATTTGTTTTTGTGTCACACTAAACATATATCTACACTTAAAAAAAGTGTGTAACATCTTTCTTTTAAAACTTCTTCCTTTATCTCTTTCCACCCCCTTTCTTTTTCTTAATCTCTCTCTAACTCCCCCACCTATTACTCTCTCTCTCCTTTTCTCTCTCTCTGTATATATATATATATATATATATATATATATATATATATATATATATATAGAGAGAGAGAGAGAGAGAGAGAGAGAGAGAAAACAAGACGAGTTCACAAAGGGTGTGTAACATCTCACTTTTAAAACTTCGTCCGATATCTTATTCCGCCCCCCCCCCCTAAATTCAAAGATGTAATGTTTTTAATTGTTTATTGAGTAGTTTCTGACTTTTAGACACACAAAAAAATAACAGAAAGTATGAAAATGTATTGACTTTAAGAAGTTCAACTAAAAAATATTTTTTCATTTTACAAACGATTACATTTTTTAGCTACGAAAACCAATGTTGCAGCATTTTTTACAAATTGCCTTCTTTGAATTATATATATATATATTGTGTGAAAAAGTAATAATTTTAAGAAATTAAAATAAATCTTTTCGATAGTATATAACAATTAAAAGTGAAAGAGAGAAAGGGGGATCCACTCTGATAAGCGAGTTTCATAAATATTTTCTGTATGTTTGTTTGAAAGCAGCAGCAGCAACAGTCGTAACTTGGCATGTTCTAAATATCTAATAATATATATAAAACAATCTTCTCGTGTCCATATACAAAGCTATTCAGCTTATATAACGTCCAGCCAGTGCTTGGTACATCGCTGTCCCTTGATACTGTAGAGTGCTAGATCCTTTGTTATGCAGGGTCTGCCTAACAGAGGGCATCAAAGGAAGTGTTCCATGGTCTGGGGTTCTGTGCCACAGTCGCATAAAATAACCCATTCTGCATAGGGCCTCCCTAGAACGGCCGATCATGAGCGGAGTCGGTTCAATCACTTACATTTTGGCTATTTTTTATATCCTGGTAGGAGGGGTTAGCATAGACGAGCTGTTAGGGTTAGGGTAAGGGTAAGAGTTAGGGTTAGGGTTAAGGTATGAGTTAGGGTTAGGGTAAGAGTTAAGGTTATGGTAAAGGGTTAGGGTAAGAGTTAGGGTAAGGGTTAGTGTTAGAGTAAGAGTTAGGGTTAGGGTTAGGGTTAGGGATAGAGTAAGAGTTAGGGTTAGGGTTAGGGTTAGGGCAATAGTTAGGGTAATAGCTAGGGTTAGGATTAGGATAAGAGTTAGGGTTAGGGTATAAGTTATGGTTAGGGTTAGGTTAAGAGTTAGGGTTAGGGTATGGGTAAGAGTTAGGGTTAGGGTTAGGGTAAGAGTTAGGGTTAGGTTTAGGGTTAGAGTTAGGTTTAGAGTTAGGGTTAGGGTTAGGGTAAGAGTTAGGGGTAGGACAGCTTTTCCTTCCACACTTTAAGGCGGATTTCAGATTGTGTTGTCTTCCGTGGAGCAGTGCTGGTCAGGAAACCGACTTGAGGCACTTACCTGGCAATAGAGAGGTGCCTCTCTTCTGTGGCTTGCCTGCGCCGCTCAATCCTGCTTGCTACCACTGTTCTGATTGCTGGAGGGGCGATATCTGCTAGGTCGTTAGTGTTGGTGGGCTTCATGCACCCAGTGATACATCTGCAGCTCTCGTTAAGAGCGGGGTCCAGTTTTTTAGCATGGGTTGATCTTTCCCAAACTGGTTTGGCATATTCTGCAGTAAAGAAGCTGAGGGCAAGGGCTGTGCCACGTAGTGTCTTGGGACATTTACCCCATCTGATGTTGGTGAGTTTGCGCAGGATGTTGTTGCGGGCGCTCACTTTTGCCTTTGTCTTCATGACGTGGGTTTTGTATATAAGGTATTTGTCGAGTGTGACTCCGCGGTAGACATGTTTTTCATTCAGCAGCAGTATAACAAATACTGACCCAACAGATCACGAGTAGTCTAGTATTTGAATGAAAAGCTTCATCATTAGATAATTCACAAAATGGTTGATATGCCACGAAACGAACATATCAGACCGATTCTACAGATTATAGACAAAATCTACATGATATCAAAATCATCAATTTCACATGACAATTAATAACACACTATTTTCTGATAGAAACGTATTTTTTCAGTTATTTTTAGTATTGTGTGTATTTAGAGACCACCCTACTTGAATACGTTATGACGCAAGATCAGATTTCTTGGGCAATTTTACATACATGATTTTGTTAACGACTTTAAAGATACAGTAAAACTTCTCATATTTAGAATTAACAAGAATGACTCCAGATATGAGGAATTGGTAAAAAAAACGTCTTGATATAAGGAGTTATGTCCAAAATTAGAATAAATAACATCAAATGAAATTAGCATTTATTTCCTAATGTGTTTGCATTAAACAAAATACGTAATGTTGAACACAATAGCACAGAACAATTAAAAGTGAACGAGAGAGAGGGAGAGGGGAGAGAGAGGGAGGGAGGGAGAGGGGGACGTATATTTTGACATGAGAGTTTCATAAATATTTATTCATGTTTTTTTCAAAAGAAGCTGTAATATTCATTAAAACATTTTGGAATTTCCAAATATTAAATAATATATATAACAAATAATATATATAACAAATACTGGCCCGACGGGTCACAGGAGATTTACAAGAACGGGCATTCTTAAGATGCGTCCATTCAATCTGCTTGTCCAGTGATACGTGACCGACTAATAGACGGACAAAGCCTCTGATACAGATGCGTAGACACATATGTGTGTCTGGTCTGAGAAAATTCTATTTTTAAATTTTAGTGTGATAGAAAAGACGACGGACAGATCCCCTTATAAGCATGCTTGGACGCATCTTAAATAAGATGCGCGCATTTAATCGACAAAGTAAATATAATTTCATACTTAAGCGTGACATACTAAAGATAATTATATTTTAGACTAAAGAGTGACAGGATGTAGAGGAAAAGGTAATATAAAGCAAAGTCTCTGAATACGAAAATAATGGTAGGTTCATTGACAACAAATTGTGAGGATGACCAACATGAAGAAGTAGTAGTGGCTGAGGTTGGTTTTAGTTAAATCCTCCTGCTCCCGGGCGTCAGGTTTGAAAAGAACCTGCAAAAGTGTGTGGAAAAGAGAGATATATAGAGAGAAAGCTGATGTATTTCTTTTATATTACGCGCCAAATATTCTAACAGCTTTTGTGATATGCGGAGGCGTATATTTCTGCACTTCTGATTAGCTACAATTAGATTTTGATTAAGATTTTATTCAATCGAGTGGATATTCGCAAACAAAAGTTGCTGGCTCATGCTGCTCCCATAAGACTAAGGAAAATTCTATTACATTTAAGTATGACAGACAGAAGAATGAAGAGTATATCTTATGAACATATCCGACGACATATTTAAAACGAAATGAGGTCCATTAGATATCCGTGTCTCGTGAAGAAAATGCCATTTCGAACTCAGGCGTGACAGAGCAAAAAGTGCTTTTTCAAACATAAGCGTGAAAACACGACAGACGACTAGAGCATCTTACGATTGCTTGGGTGCGTCCATTCGGTCTGTGAATTTAGGGGTGGAAATTCGATTTCGAACCTAAGCGTGATAAACCGATGGACAGAGGCTCATTTTTTAGATGCTTGGGCGAATCTAAACCAGATAAGTCCTTTTAATCGGTGCGTTTAGCGATTAAAATGCTATTTGAAACTGAAGCCTGGTCGACCGATAAACTCTGCCATAGAGATGCGTCTAAGGGTGAGAGAGAGAGGGAGGGAGAGAGAGAGAGAGAGAGAGAGAGAGAGAGGTAGCCAGACTGCCAGACAGAGACAGATACAGAGAGAGATATGGCGGGATGTAAGTATAAAAACACTAATCTAATATTCTTTAATCAGATTAAGGCCAAGTGTTTACAAAAGCTACACATCTATTGAAAACCGTCTGTTTCATAGATTTACCCCTCTCTCTCTCTTTCTCTCTTTCTCTCTTTCTCTCTTGCGCTATTTCTCTCTTGCTCTCTATCTGTCATCCGCTCTCACCACCTTTTATTTCTCTGTCTATGTCTCTCTCTCTCTGTCTCTCTGTCTCCTCTATCACCCGCTCTTCCTTTCTCTCTCTCTCTCTCTCTCTCTCTCTTGTTCTCTTTCCCTCGCCTAAACTCTTACATACATCTTACCCAACTGCTACGCAGACATCATTTTAACTAAGCCAGACACCCCCCCCCCCCCAAAGAAAAAATATGTGTTGTGATTAGGTTAATGACTTATTATTTTATGAGAATAATGCTTAATATCAGGGATATAATACTGACAGATATGACCAATCTAAACACAGAAATTAACACTCACTGCTGACTATCGTGATATGTACGCTTTGGTGCGTCTCTTCTTGAAATGTAAAGCAGGATTTTTTTCTTTTCGCAAACTATAGATCCTGATCTTGCAGTGGATCACAAACTAAAATAGACAACGAGTAGGGAGCATCCGAAATCTTAACGGCAAAACTAAGCGAAGAAGATAGATGGTAACTGCACCCCGAGAAAAAATCTTAGACAAACATTATTACATTCAATCACAAGGTATACAAAGTCCAATTAAAAAAGTGTTACATTCAATCACAAGGTATCAAAAGTCCAATCAAAAATTGTTACATTCAATCACAAGGTATCAAAAGTCCAATTAAAAAATTGTTACATTTAATCACAAGGTATCAAAAGTCCAATTAAAAAAGTGTTACATTCAATCACAAGGTATCAAAAGTCCAATTAAAAAATTGTTACATTCAATCACAAGGTATCAAAAGTCCAATCAAAAAGTGTTACATTCAACTACAAGGTATCAAAAGTTCAATTAAAAAATTGTTACATTCAATCACAAGGTATCACAAGTCCAATTAAAAAAGTGTTACATTCAATCACAAGGTATCAAAAGTCCAATTAAAAAATTGTTACATTCAATCACAAGGTATCAAAAGTCCAATCAAAAAGTGTTACATTCAACTACAAGGTATCAAAAGTCCAATTAAAAAATTGTTACATTCAATCACAAGGTATCACAAGTCCAATTAAAAAATTGTTACATTCAATCACAAGGTATCAAAAGTCCAATTAAAAAATTGTTACATTCAATCACAAGGTATCAAAAGTCCAATCAAAAAGTGTTACATTCAACTACAAGGTATCAAAAGTCCAATTAAAAAATTGTTACATTCAATCACAAGGTATCACAAGTCCAATTAAAAAATTGTTACATTCAATCACAAGGTATCAAAAGTCCAATTAAAAAATTGTTACATTCAATCACAAGGTATCAAAAGTCCAATCAAAAAGTGTTACATTCAATCACAAGGTATCAAAAGTCCAATTAAAAAATTGTTACATTCAATCACAAGGTATCACAAGTCCAATTAAAAAATTGTTACATTCAATCACAAGGTATCAAAAGTCCAATTAAAAAATTGTTACATTCAATCACAAGGTATCAAAAGTCCAATTTTTGCCTTCTAGGTATAGAGCCCGAATCGATTTTGGGGAAAAAACAGGGGGTCGATGGTAATCCAGTTTTGTCTTACAAATTTGTCAGAAAAGTTTAGGATAGACTTTCACCTTAGACCTGAAATGAACTTACATCAAATCTGTTGGTAAGTTTGCTGGGAAAATGATTGGATCATTCTACCACTCCAGAAAGTACATCACTCCTGACGCAACCTTCTACCTGTATAAGAGCCAGATACCCCCTAAGATGGGGAGGTACTGCTGCCACATCCGGGGAGGTGCCGCTCAGAGCACTCTTTCCTGCCTTGGCAGAATACAAAATCGACTTCGTAATCTAGTGGCGGATGAGCTCTTCTCGTCCCTATCATCTTTATCATACAGAAGAGATGTTGGTAGTCTCTCTCTACTGTATAGTCATGTTCATGCAATGTGCTTGACTGATCTCTAATCCTTGCCCCCACCCCCTGTATAACATTCAAAACAAGAACTCGTCTAGCTACAGCCACAGCAAATAACTTTTTATTTCTCTCTTTCTCTCTCCCTCTCTCTCTCTCTCTTACTTTCTCTCTCTCTCTCTCTCTCTCTCTCTCTCTCTTACTTTCTCTTTCTACGAACAACAAAATCGAACTTCCATAACAAAGTTTCTTTCCTTGAATATTTCTTCTGTGGAACAAAATACCACAAGTTTGCTTCCCAACCGACTACAGCATGGTTGTCTTCAAGTTTCATGTACACAAATGAAGAGTTCGAACGCAAAACACGATAAATCCAATTCGTTTAAATTGAGAACTTAAACAATAAAACACGAATATATTAAATCTAGACGTTGCATTAAAGTAGATTTTAATTGGAATCATAAATAAATTATTTCCGTATCATATTATGTACTACATAGTTTGGGGGTGTCGTCGAGTGTTGAAATGCAACACTTTTTGTAGGGACAGTTTCGTGATTTTGAAAATGGCGTTTATCGCGTTTTGGATTCGAACTCTCCAAATATTTGGTGAGCCGTCCTCTTAGATAATCAATTCCTCTTAAGTCATCTTCTGCCCATTCAACTCTTTGTTTATAATCCTCTCGTAGTGACGATCGTCATCAAAATGGCGATCTTCTTACCCTAATCCTCGAGTGGCTTCCGAGCTTTGATAAGTTGTGGCCCATCAGTAAAAGAAGAAATATATGTCGGAAAATGACACGAAGGAACAAATGACTTTCTATATATCGACCAAAAGAATATTGAAAGAAGAAAAAAAGTATAAAATGAACATAATTTGACTCTTATAAATACGACACGATCTCCCAAACATAGATAATTGAATGGGAACTCAACGACGACTAATATTAGAAAGCGCATGATCATCATGTCGAATTGTGTGTACTACACATATGGAGATTTGTAATGTAGCCAATGGCATGGCGCGTCATTTCAATCCATCTACGTGGCCTCATCAGCTGCTATTTTGTTTCTTCTTCTTCTTCTTCTTCTTCTTCTTCGTAGTAGTAGTAGTAGTAGTAGTAGTAGTAGTATGGTCGTTCCATCTATCTTTATAGAGGTAAATACAGACTCGGTAGGAGACTCGGTATCAAAAATAATTTTTAAAAACAACACTTGTTTTACGGTTCATCCGTTTATTCTATTTATACATCTCTGGTCAGAGAATTAAGGAAACCGTAATTTACTCGTTAAGTATCCACTATTCTCCTTCTCCTGAATTTCCGGAGAAAGAGACTCACACAAGTCTTCAAAATATATGTATGAATCGAACCGCGTCCGTCGAACTAACTAACCTGTCTTTCTCTTTACGTCACTGCTGTTTTTCGCTACTGCACATCTATTTCACCCTCATTATATAACATATGTGCATTTTTTCGGGGGGGGGGGAATAATTGAGAGGGTTATGACCTCTTACATTCAGACATTTTCAAAGCAGGGTGGGCCAAAATAAGGGTCCTATCTTTAAATTTGAATAACTTGAATTTGAATAACTTCCACAAAATAAAAGTTAAACTCACCAAACTTTATGTGTGTGTAGACTGACCCTTCCGAGATTTTTTGAAATAAACAAAACAAATTTTAGCCGAAAAACACTTCTTAAAACTTACAAAAACTAAAGTATTGTTTTTTACACTGTTTTGAGTTTTTTAAGCAAAAATAATGTTTTCTAAATGAGGGTACGTTCCTTAGGGCTAATACGGCTCATGCTTGCTTCGGAAGGGGTCCTTTACTTATTCTAAAAAAAAAAAATTAAAAAATCAATAAATAAACAAGTTATGAATTTTTAAAAATAGGACCCTTATTTTTGCCCACCCTATATATATATATATATATATATATATATATATATATATATATATATATACATTTTCAAAGCAATATATATATATATATATATATATATATATATATTTATATATATATATATATATATATATATATATATATATATATTTATGGTAAAGTTTGAAAAAGGAAATACACATGTTAGACGCAATAAAATAAGTATATAGAATAAACTAGTTCGAAGAATGAGACCTACACTTGTTTAGAGTACCGATATTTCGGTCTTTTTGTCATACTTTATTTATGATAAAATGTGCTTTTATTGAAAATAAATGCCAATTTATATAGAAACATCCCAGATCTAGAGAGAGGGTAGAGAGAGCGGTGTTACATTTTGAGAAATGAGAAAGGAGTGAGAATAGATCAGATATGAAAGCAGAGTAGATCGAAAGAAGTGGGTTATTTGATTTTAGTAGATATGTGTAAGAAGAAACAGGAGTAAAATGGATTGAAGATGGCTATGGTTGAAACGGTGTCCAGTGCTAGTATCAACCAAGGAAAAGGGAAGAGAAAGAGTAGGTCCGATGTAAAAGAAGGGGTGAGGAAAATGTAGGCTATAGATAGGTCAGATGTGATTATCGCAGATATTTTTTAGTAGATATGAAGGAAACGGATTAATGATAGCGATTGTAGGAACGGTGTAAAATATGCCAGAAATGTTCTTTATTTATTCATACACTTCAGCAAAACCAACTCATGGAGTTAACTCCTTGAAAGAGTTTTCATAATAGGACTCTGAAACAAAAGTCTTGTGCTAAATGAAAAAGAAAAAGACAAAAAATATGTTTATGAAAACAAAGTTGGAATATATTCTTCCTGGTTAAATCCAGGTTCAATTGCTCGTTATTGAATAAATAAAACCAAAGACATTTTTAAAATTTTGTTTATATTTTTGTTCGTTTATTTCAGTTTTTTGAAAAATAAATTAGCAAAATTTTGTGCACAAACCAGAGGGACTCTTTTATATATTTTTTCAACACTGTTGTCCCTGCAGTTTGAGAAAACACATGTAGACAAAATAAAAAAGTTAATCGAATAATAATGATCAAATCACAGTTCTATAACATTTTCGTATTGAGCCGTAACAATGGCTTCTGTCTTTTTTCGTTCAAAAATCTTTAAAACATGTTTTTTTTTGGCTTTTGTGGTGTATTTACTTGGAAGGGATTGTGTCGTATATATCATAGGACTGTATCACTGGTTTTAAATGTACATATATATATATATATATATATATATATATATATATATATATATATATATATATATATATATATATATATATATATTGTAATTATGTGTTGCTTTCGTCCACAATTATTTTACAATTATGATTTTTTAATGGTTACTAAAAAAAATGCTGTGCCGTTGACTTAATAAAAACAATTGTCGTAGGCACGAGTTTATTTTTAGACAGGAACTGTTCATTTTTAATTTTCTAACAGAACCTTAGGAATGGCATGAACCCGTTTCTCCCTGTATCATCGACAGACATGCTCAGAAAAGTGTCGCATGCCTGATCTCAGTAGAAAGAAAGTGGGAAATTTACACATTAGCCAAACAACTGCAGTTTTTTTTTTATCTGCTTTGATAGTAATAAGAGAAATTGGAGATATTTTATGCAGAATGTTTGTGTTTTGATATCCATGTTGTTAATGAGCGTGTTTTGGTTATTCTGCTGAGTTTTTGCTGTTATTATTATTATTATTATTATTATTATTATTATTATTATTATTATTATTATTATTATTATTATTATTATTATTATTATTATTATTGTCCATTGCCATCACGGTGGCTGTGTTGTATATTGAGGAGTGGCTTTGAACAGTTCATAGACAACCTTAGTAAGTAGGTATCTGTCGCGGTTAAAAGGTCAGGTTTGACAAACTTGTGAACGGAGAAAGCGGAAATAGGAATCATGCTTGGAGTTACTTCATCGACGAAATTAGAAAGAGTTTTGTAAGAGGAACCGACTGGGAAGCGTGTCGAGCAGAACGTATAAAATGATAGATTAAAATGAGTAGTTAAAAACAAACTGATGTCCCCCCTCTCTCTCTCTCTTTCGCTATCTCTCTCTCTCTCTCTCTCTTCCATTGTTAATGGCGATTAAGATAACATACAAGTTGTCATTAATATGTCGGTTTTGGTTTTATTACAAATTAAACTCCTTTAAAGAAGTTTCTCTTTCTGTGCCGACATTTTCTGAGCAAGATAACCGCCGCCATCATCATCATCATCATCATCATCATCATCATCATCATCATCATCATCATCATCATCATCATCATCATCATCATCATCATCATCATCATCATCATCATCATCATCCACGGGACAACCTTTCAGTGTGAAGACACACCCACTAGATGACGACCGTAGTTTTATTCAACACATGTTTCTTATTGTAAATTGGACGACCTCTGATCAAAGAATTTTTAACAGCCCAAGCACTTTTTATAGACTAACATTTTATGATAATATAGAGATCACTAGTGCTTGTTTTATGATTAACAAAAAACTTAATTACAACAGAGGCAATAAGAAACAATAATAGTAAAAATAACAATAACAACATAATAAAATAACAGCAATTGTTTTTCATTAATATTTGTTGGAGTGCGTTATCATCATTATTATTTTCTTTCTTTTAAATAATTCCTCTGATTATCAATTTGATATTTACAGAAATGTTAGTTATAAGAGACGAAAGGGGCGCGTTAAAAAATTACTGTTTTCATGTTCAGGTGCACGAAATATTACTTGACATAAATATATACTAGAAATTACTTTCTACCTGTCAGATTAAAGGCTTCAAAATTGCTTTCATATTTCTAAAGCTCATAATAAGTAAAACCAAAATTGAACATTTTAATCTATTATTAATAGTATTAATGGTATAAATTATTATTATTGCTTTAACATTATTAATAATGTTCACCTTCCTCATGGTGGTTATGTTGTATATTAAGGGTTAGTAGCTTTGAGAAATTTAAAGACAACCTTAGAAAGTACTTGTCTGTCGAGGTCAGAAAGCCTAGTTTTACAAACATGTGAACGGTTATTCTTTCAGATTTTAAAGTACTTTTGAACCTGATGAAGTAATTTCTTGCTTGGATTAAAGTTTAAAGGTTAAAGTCAAGTAATATGCTTTGATGTGTGCTCACAAACAAAAGGAACAAGTTAACCTTCTCACGCATCCCTGTCGTATCAAAGAACCGTACTGTTCTTCCTTTTCCTCTGTTTTTCAGCTTCTCTGAAACCAAGTTGCGTCGTTGACTGGGATATTTAATTATTTTTTTATTATCTTTATTTTAGATTTCCTTGTTCGATATCCGGTCGTTGTGTATTTTAAACGAAAAGTGGCTATCATTTTTAAATAGCAATTCGAGGGAAGGGGGTAAACAAGAATAATTGTCGAGGAAAACATGAACTCTCTGACATTTCGACGATGTGTAATGTATTTAAAATTGAATAAAACTATGCTCGATAGAAATATAAATATTTATGGAATTGCGTAGTTCAATTGATATAAATATTGTTTCTGTATAGGTGACACTGCGATCGCACGTGTCAAAATGGCGTCCATGATTATAATCAAAGGACTATATTCTTCTCTTATATAGTATAGTATAGTATGTTCGTATGTATGTATATATATATATTTCAAAATGGTATATTCAAATGTTTTGTTGGTATTGTTTTTTATATATTTCAGTATTGTGTATTCATGTAAAGAAATACAGGGAATGAGTTTCTGCTTTGAAATTACTCATCTGATGAAACCAATTTAAATATCTAATATTACTCTATCTTAAAGACAAATGTATATTTAACAAAATTTACTACCCCGCTGTTGTTCGGTATGCATCACGTTAAAATCTGTTTTGTAAATATTTCTCTGTTCTATAAACCCGTTTTTTTGTTGGGTTAACTATCTAAGTTAAAAATACAAATGCGGAACGCTAACCTACTCTAAAAGAATAAACGTAATTTTCCGTAGCCAATTTTTCTTTTGAATTGACTATTTAAAAACGAACTATTTTTTAATAAATTTTAGCAAAGTACGTTAGTGTATTTTCAATAACATGCTACAACTATAGCAAATGACAATTGGCTAGTCAGAATCAAAGTTTAGTTTGTAAGTTTAAATGCTATATAGATCCAACTTTTAAAGTCCGACCGACATAATTTACTATATTAGATAAAAAGAATAGTTTCGCCATTCTAAAAACGAATAAAGCAGCATTTTTTGTTAATATTTATGTTAGATGTTGTCATAGATTTAATCGCGGGCGGTATATCAATATAAACATTTGTATAAGAAGTGTGGCTTAACGTGTTTAATAAGCTTCCATCTTAAGTTAAAGAAATTAAGGAAAAATGTCCCCTCGTTTTTAAATTTCCCTGGGAAACTGGAATCTTTTTTTCTTAGAAAATATAATTTCAATAAATTTAATCAATTTTTGAAAAAAATTTCGTTGATTTAAAAATGAGCATTTTTTTACTGAAATTTTTAAATTCTCGTCGTCTGCGTTTAAAAAGACAAACATTCGTTCGTATATAAACATAATAAATCTTCAATGATTGCGTGTCTACCGTGCTTCGAGCGTCTTCATTTCTTGCTTAGCTTTTAAGTTTGGGTTTCGAATCTCAGCGTGGATACACTGGCTACGATTAGCCACGTTGATGAGTCGTGAAACGACGAAACAACTGTCCGTGTATATATATATATATATATATATATATATATATATATATATATATATATATATAAGAAAACTACCAATTTCTACTATATATATATATATATATATATATATATATATATATATATATATATATATATATATATATATATATATATACAGGTGTGTGTGTTTCTCGGCTAAAAAATACACACAAATCAGGCTTGAACACTGACATGGGTGTTTTTAATGTTTTTAATATGCATACTTATCTTACAAAGTAAGTAATGAACAAATAACTTGTGCTTTTCGGTAATAAGAACATCAAAGACCGCGCATCTTTAAAAACTAGTTATAAATAACAACAACAAAAAAAGAAAATCTCTTTGTCAGTCTAAACGTACAGTTTCGCGTGGGACTGGCTGACGCGTGTAAGAACGTGGGCGTCTTCAGAGAACGACTGGATGCGCGTTGTTCATAGGTGAAAATATCCAGTTGCCCATGAAAGCTTTATATTAATTCATTCTTTTTATCAAAAATAAGTTTTTGAAAAAAGGACAGAAGACTGTCTGAAATAATAAAAGTTATAATATACAAGCTTTTATGTTTTTTCCATAAAGCCTTATTCTATTTTCCAAATGTGAAAAAAAATCATCATTTATTGCCGAGAAACATTTTTTGAATTACAACACACGCATACGTGAAGTAATCTTATATATATATATATATATATATATATATATATATATATATATATATATATATACAATTATCGTAACGTCTAGACAGATAATTTATCTGTCCTAACTTATCTGTGGGCATGATAGAACCTGGTAGTGCCCATATTCTCTCCAGACCACATACAGCGCCTACTGTTCTCAAATGGTCACCCATTTAGTATTGGCCAGGCTCAACGTTGCTTATCTTCGGTGATCTAACGGGAACCGGTGTGTCAGCGTGATTACTAGACTAATATATGCCTGACCAATACCACGATTGTTATTTGGCTCGATGAAGATTAGGTAGACTACCGCAATGTGAGGCGCAACAAAACCTCTTCTCTTTCGTTAAACACGAAAGTCAAACTAATCAATAAATATCTTTTAAAATCTAGTAATTATATCAATAAATATATAAAATAAATAAATAAATGAAATGAGAGCGTTTTGTGGCCATGTTCTATTTTATATCATTTAATTTTATTTTAATTTGCGTTGAAGATATTATGTTATCAAGAACGTTTGTCGAATTGACGTAGGAATCCATATACCTTCCGGTGTAACCACTTCATCGCCAAATGTCGTTATTCCTACGCCAATATACATATAAAAAAGAACGAAATAAAATTACTTTGAGCTTGATTTGGGATCGCCTTAGGGAGATCAGTTTTTATTTCCCAGGGTAATATTCGAATTTTGAAACTTTGAATAAATAGCATGCGTAAATTAGTAAACATTCACCGCCTGAAAGGTGTAATTGTCAGGGACTATTTTCATAAGGTGTTTTCCGCTTACCGATAAAATCTATTAAAACATTTAGGACAGTAAAAAAACGACACTGCGATATTACGTAGATAATGAATAATCGTTCCAATTTATAATTTATAATAATACAAACACTGAGAGAATTAGAAGATGAAATATATTTTGATGGACAATATATATATATATATATATCAGTTGTATAATTATGTATGTATTAAATTAAAATTATTTTTTCGCTGTTTAATTCCTATTCGATTTTATAACCGAGTCATACACAAAAGAAAAAACACAAAGATAATTAAAAAAAGGACGAAAAATATCAATATTATTTTTTTCTTTTTCAAGGCTAACAGCAATTTGATTTTAATAGCTTATTTATTAATTTTCTTTTTTGCTTCCAGAAGTCACACTTTTCCTGTGTGTTCTCGCGTATACACGTAAAAGAAACGAGAACTCGACAAAAGCATCATTAAATCGAAATGCTGTGCATTTGCCAATCATTCAGGACAAGATGTGTTAAGATTTGTTTTTGAAATACATTTTTTTAAACCTTTATGAGATCTGAATTCTAGCATCAACTGTGGGATATTATTATTATTATTATTATTATTATTATTATTATTATTATTATTATTATTATTATTATTATTATTATTATTATTCGCGAAGAGTTTTCCCACGATTCATTATAACTTATTGATCACTGGCAATTACAATGATTTTTAAAAAAATCACATCATTAGAACTAAGTGTACATTCGGCATGTTCAGTTCTGATGGTTTATCAAAGGAACGGGTTTAGCATAACACCGTATCTGATATCACTGAACCGTTACGATTTACGCTTGGGAAGGTTTAAGTGACGCCAGATACGCTGTGATACGAAGCACGACCTCTTCAGGAACTAACATATTGTGTGTATAATATACATTTAAGTCCAATTAAAATTAAATATGCAAAGAACTATTTTTCAAAAGATGACATTTTTTGGGGGTATATTAAAATGTTATGTTTATTTTCAAATGCGTTTAATAATTTACAAGTTAATGCATGTTTTCCTATTACCGTTCTACGAATTACAAATACACCTAATCAACAATCGATAATTATGTAATTAACTTGGTTGAGTGAAGAGCGAACTCACTTCACTAACAAGGACAGGGAACCAAGAGACTTCGAGACACAAGCCTGATGTGTCCAGTCAGAAACGAACACAAACGCATTCCCCTTGCGGTAGGAAACATCAGCTCGTTTGCTATCACGCAACAAGCGATAAAGATTAGTGTTTCTGTTTATCGATATGTCTTTGCTGTGGCAGAGAGATATCATGCAACCATTTAAACAGGTATATTCAATCTCACTTTTGCCACAGTGTATAAAGAAGTTTTTTTTATGTTTCCAGTCTGTCCGTCAGGTTTATTTTTGAAATAAAATCCTTATCGCTAAACACGCGGATTAAATTTGCTTTTACTTAAGAATCAAATTATACTATTTAAGAAACCAGTTTTCTTGTTAATATTTAAAAACACAAATAGGATGTACGTTATTTTATTATTAGATACATTGCCTTAAAAGGAAAACTTCAATTTGGTTTCTGCACAGAATGAGATTCGGATCTCCTTAGAGAGGCGTTAAAATGACCCAACGACACGGAAAGGAAAAGAAAAAGTACAAAATGGCGTCTGAAGACGATTTATCGCATCATTAGAACACGCGCCCTTCTCCCCCTCGGAATGACGCCATCATAAATAGGGGAGGCAACTCTCCATCTTTTACGCGGCCATTAACCAACCCTTTTGTTGATGCCCTCAGTTTTTTTATTTCGCTTCGTCGTTCGATTAATAATCGAATCTTTTTTTTATTAACCAATCAGTGGTTTGTAAATCAGTGTCACTGGTATGTTTCATTTGTTAGTTAAATTTTCCCAATCAAATTGATTGGCTGGCTAGGCTCGTCGTCATTTTGTTTTTGTTAAATAAGACAATGATTTTGTTCGTTTTATATATTGTTTGTTATTCTTTTTCGCTGACAATCTTAAATCATTATTCGTGGTAACACAGAAAGAAATATCCAATGTTCGTGGTTTAAATTTATTCATTTTTTCTTCTCATTTCGCTTTGAATTCGGTTGCTAAGGTTGGTTGATATGCTTCGTTTTTTTTCTTTCTTTCATGTTTTTACCTTTTTTATCGTTTCCTGACGAGAATCTCGCAAATCTTCGTTTCAGATCCCGAAAATTCTTTAATCCTTAAAACAAATCTAGTTGACCTTTGACCGACACAGATGTCTATCACATGTAAGAGTTCCTCGCAAACAATTTTTAAAAAAATTTAAAAAACGACAAAAAGCTTTTACATACGATAGCATAATCACAAAAAATATCCCTTAATTTAGAAATAAATTAAAAAGGTGTTTTAATAGTCCGTCTGTTTTTTCTCGTTAAAAAACAAACAAACAAACAAACAAAGTCGTATAAGACTTGTTTTTATAAACAGATCTATATACGCCCAAAAGTATCTCATAATGTCGGTCAGTTCATGTATGCTTTTGTGATTTTTTTCTCATACATAATTCTATTTTATTTGAGTATGTATGTTTACGTGAGGCCCCTGTCTTGGATTTCAAGGGTTAAGATCAACACTAATTTCTAAGGAACGAAAACACGAAGATCTCTTAGATTTGTTTGGTGAGGTCAGACACGTTTTTTCATTGTTTGGTTTCAGTCGGGGAGGGGGGCATCTCAACAAGATAGCGTTAAAACGTCCAGTTTTGGTAACATATTCATTGGTAGCACGAGCATATCTTTTAGACGTGTATACCGGAATCGAATGAGTTCTGTTCTTCGTGTCTGACCCGTTTAGAGGTGTTGAATTCGCTATCGACGTGCATGTTTTTGTTGTTGTCCAAAACAGCCGTCGTCTGGCCCTTCTTGGCGTTGCCCACCTGCGTCGAAGACGTCGACTTTTTCTCGAATAGTTTCTTCGTGATGCACAGCTTCTCGGTAGCCTCGTTGATGATGTCGTCGAAGTCGCTGGTCGTTTTGGTCTTCGACTCGTCGTCCAACGACAGAGTGGACGGCGAAGGGTATTTATTGGCCAGTTCGTTCTCTGACTCCTCAAACATCTCCGTTTCGGACACTGACCACTGACTTTCGCTGAGATCGCAAGAGCTAGAGGGCAGTGACCCGCGGCTGGACAGATATCCGCGCTGTACTTTCAGGTCTTCGATGGCTTCGTTTAAAATGAGCAGCTGTTTCATGAGGGAAAGATCTTGATCCATAAGCGATGCCTGTTAAATAGATTAAAAGAAGAGAAGACATTATAATCAGACTTAAAATCGGGCATCACTCACAATAAATAATAGTTACATCTCGAAAAAGAAAAAAAAGTTAGGGCAAGGCATAATAATGACTCAAGTATATTTGTGGAACGTCAGAGAGTGTAAGAAAAACAACGGAACGTTTACAGTACTATTTCTAATGTTCAAAATTTACCTCTGAACTATGCAAAAATACAGTCGTCTTCCTATCGGCTCTCTATCTACTGCCCTCCTGACTATCGGTTTTCTAATCAACCTTTCAATGTAGACAACTTCTTCAAACCAACACGTATCTGTACCAAGATGGTAAGCAAAGTCAGGCGGTTTCTGCGGATCTTTTCTAAACCTAACGCAGTACGGCCCATTATTGAGTATTCCATCTACGCAACAAATCCCTATCTTCAAAAAGATATCGTAAACCTGGAGTTTGTTCAATGGTAGGCAACCAGAATGGTGTCGGGATTCTCAACGCTTACATACAACGAACGGCTTCAAAGACGACATATTTGTTCTCACTTGAGCAGTAAATGATGCAAGGGGACCTGATTCTTGCATACAGCATTATCAACAGAAATGTAAATCTCACTTCAGATAAGTTTTTAACCCCCAATACCTAGTCGCGCTCAACTCGATCTCCGCAGTGTCATGGTCGCTTTTGTTTCAAGATAACAAAGGCAGATATTATCTTTCCGTGTTTCTGCGTAGAATCAAGTATTAATTTGTCAGGCGAATTGCTATTTGGGTGTGACTTGGAAAATCCGACAAGATAACATTATTTGGTAGAAAGAGACCAGAAAAGCAAGGTATATCTTAACTCTTTAATGCATAGAGAGATCGACAACCGGCAAATATAATCTATTTCGTGAGTATTATTAAGGGCTTCCATATAAAAGAAAATGTTGACCTGCTGTGGATAAATGTTTTCTATTTCGCTTATCTCCCCTTTGCTTTCTCTGGCGGATTTTCTTAATAACAAATTGAATAATTAGATAAGACGCGCGATCGCTTTTTCTAAACTTAATTATAGTTCGAGGCCTCTCCCATTTTAATATCGTTGTATTACTTCCACCCTTTAATAATGAGTAGAAGTAGAAAAAAAAAGAAGCGGCCCTGTTACGGCTTGAAAAATGATTATAGGAAAGCCTACAGAGCGTATTCAGTTAAGAGCGTTCCCTTTTTGTTAGTATTAAAAATCGTTGTAATTCGTATGAATTAGATCCCCTTCCTTCATTCATTCATTTAAAAATCAACTAAGCGAAAAAGGGATGGGAAGAGAAAGAAATGAAGGATCGCAGAGGGTTAGGGTGAGAGTTCGAGATTAGGTTTAGGTGAAGAGGGTATAAAGGGATAACAGCCGGGGGGGGGGGAGCAGAAAGTGGAGAGATATGAAATAGGAAAAGAAAGAGATAAAATAAACTCCTTGGAGATCCACTGGAGAAATAAGCATATAGATAGATAGATAAAAAAATAACCTACATAGATATTTTTATGGAAATCGCTACAGACAAGACATGAAGCCACTTGATGTAAGAAGCTAACAGGAACGAAAGATGATTATCCCAAAGACAGGAGATGCCTATTGGCCGTAGTCATGAAAAGACCAAGCCTATAGGTAGGGGGGAAACAGTCAGCATGAAGAGAGTTCCACAATCCCGCAGTTTTTGGAAATAAACTACTGGAATATGAAGCTGTATTACAATCAGGTATCAAAACAGGGAATTAATGAAGACCACTAGACCAAGGAGTCAAACGAGCTAGAACAAAGGAAGCAAGGAATATATCAGATAATTCTGAAAAACACTTGCTATAATAGTGTTTATAGAAATGACTGAGACTAGCGACATCACGTCTGTGAGAGAGAGTGTGCAGAGAAGAAGAAAGGGCGGGACCAATCAAATGACAGATACGCTTCTTAAACTCATCAATAACCCTCAAATGGGACAGAGATTACCTAGCCTAAATATGATAACAGTACTCCAGATATGATTGGTTGTTGAGTTTTATGGCATATCAACCGTGATTAGATCATTTTATGCCGAAACCAGGCCTGCATGTTTTATATACGAGTCGTTTGTAGATTAATTTATTTTGTAGGTGTATATTGTGTAAACGAATAATCTGTAAACGATAGTTTCTATTTAAATTATAGATAAGGGCCTTGACAGGTACTACACATATTCCGGGTCAGAGTGGACCTGAGAGTAGTGGTAAGTTAGAGATCACTATACACTCTTCACAGCTAACAAAGTTGAGCCTCGTCATAAGATGCAATTTTATGTCATACCCATATGAGTTACGGGGATGGGTTTGAGTAGTTGACAGGTTGGGAGATAGGGTAGGTAAAATAACAATTTCTGTTCAATTAATCTTAAGCATAAATCATTTACGATAGGTATTAGGTATTTGGTTTCGGCATTTACAAGCCCTAAAGCGTTGATTAGCTATAACACAATAAAAACCACTAATTGAACAACAGACGATTTCATAGCTGGTGACTGTATCCATGAAACCAGTCATTTCAAAACTAAGGGTGTTACCTATTTAGGGCGTTGGAAAAAAATCAGGGATAAGATATCTTTGACATAATCTTAGACCCCTAGACGTATGCTCAACAAGGAATAGCATTGAAACATACTTTTTATGCTCCAGAATCAGAGTTCAATGTCGATCAATACTTGTTTGTATAATGTTGACGTGATCTAGACAAGCCAACCAGATAAAACAGCAGACGTCTGCGACTACTAGCACCTTGGTTTGTTTGTTTTCGTAAAATATCTTCAGTTTTTAATGTACATCAACCGACCATAATAAAAAAAATACTGTGAACAGAATTTTTGGCCGTTTCCTTTGGCCTTTCTCAGTGTATTAAGGTGTGTGTATATACGGTGTGTGGTTGTGGTGGTGTCAAGGGAAAAAGAGTATAGTCAATGAGATGAAGAAATGTTCGCATGTTACTCGTATGTGTCGTATATATATATATATATATATATATATATATATATATATATATATATATATATATATATATAAGTTATCTTGTCGGATTGTATTGTAAAAGTCATACCCAAATAACATGTAAGCTGACAAATAAAACTTTGCTTCTGACTAGTCAAATTTCATTTGTTATTGTTATACCGTGTTAATGGTAATATGATAGTATACTTAGCTACATTTTATTTATTTTTAATTACTTAGTTGTGCACAAAAAAACTGTTAATATGAAACATTGTTAAGTAATCGCCTAGAAATAAACAAGGGCGATAACTTATTTTAGATTCAAGAATATAATATGGATGTCACCCTTAATTTTACAAACGTGAAAACAAATAAAAATTAAAAACTTAAATGATTTCATTGCATCCTGGGCAATGCCGGGTAGGTACAGCTACGTTGTAATATTCCTAATAATATTTTTTTCTTCACGTGGAAGGGGTGCTAGGGGCGGGGCATGAGAGCCGGGGGAAGGGCAGTTAGAAAATTTTGGGAAGCACGGCGTTAGATCAATACTTTAGATCCATAAAGAAATTAAGATCGAACTTAGATAAGTAAAATAAAAATAAATTCATTTTATATATAAACGAGATTAGATAATTAGTTTATCTAATTATCGAATGCGAAAGAGACGATGATTCAGGGTAGAAAAGGTCAGAAACGTTCGTACCCGATCACCACCCAGTTATCCTAGATCATAGCTTAAACAAATAATTATCAACATGGGAAAATATTACATAAAGTGGTCGAATTAATTTGATTACATTCGACAGAAAGATCGTTATGTTTTGATCAGGGTGTAGGGTCTTGTCAGAAAAGGGGCAGTTGAATGTATACTGTTTTTTTTAATACTTCGATATTTCTCTTTGAAGTCCATTTCATATCGATCTCAATAATGGGTGGGTCTAAAAACTTCAGAACCATCATTTTTCAAATAGTTTTTCTTTTTCATGAAATATATTAAACCTAGTAGGCCAACTCCGCATGACCTTTTGATTTATAAGGACCACTGCTTGTCCCAGCCTAAACCCTGTTTTTATTGGAGAGGGACAATAATATCATACGCAATAGTATAGTAAGGAGTAACTAACAATTTTTACAAAATCGAAAAAATGAAAGGCGCGGTTTTATTTGCATTTTATTACCTACAGAGTTATCTCCTTTGTCGCTTACTATGAAGTGAGTTTACCCCATTTCGTCCATGCAAATACGTTTATATCAGCCATGTTGAAATTTCAACGTGGCAAGGTGTTTTTGTCAGATAATGAAGAGTGGCAAAGATGAATCGTGGACGAGTCCATTGTGGGTGGGACGTCGAGAAAGAAAGAAAGTGACCTGATAACTGTTAAAAAGGAGAAGGTTCCGCAGTGCAAGCGAGACTTGAAAGACGGCGGTTTCAGAAACGCGAAGAGTCGGAGCGCTTGGTGATCGGAGTATTTAAGTACCGGAAAACATGAGAATTTACCGATGTGTATGGCACCGATGAAGCTTTATTGGCTATGGTACCCAAGGCCGTCTTGCTGTTAGGCTTTCGTGTCCGCTGATTAAAAATGCAACTGATAAGCAAGTTGGTACGGTGAAGGAATCCTCTGACTTGTATTTCATCAAACAGACAATTGGAAGTGGTTGTGGAACAATTGCTTCAGCTCACGCTCGGATAGACAATGCAGAGCAAATTGTTTTCCAATCGGATGTATATATGAACGAGTTTCTAGCGTAAACCAAGTCCGTGACCTCAGCAAGAAAAATACATTCATGAGACAAACGTATGTCAAATGATTTTTATATGCGTGTGCGTAGCCGGCGTAAAACATCCGGTGATGGAAAATAAAGAAAACCAAAGTTTTTCCATATACGTTCTATTCTTTGTCATTCTTGTTGGATCTTACTGCGTACCCCGAAAGAACGAGTAATGCAACAATTTTGGGGGTTACGCGTGTAAGATTCAACTTGCTATGACTTACTGTTTTTTTTATATAAAAAATACATTCAATATAATAGTTTTAGGTAATAAGTTTTTTTTTTAAATAGTGCAGAGAGACATTTTATAGGATCCCCTTCAAGTTAATTCTAACCCCGAAATTGTACTCGGTAAAAATAAAAAAAATAAACATAGTTGTTAATATGTATTAACATTGATCATAGACTCGCCCATTCAAGGGGCAACGTAGGAAGTATGCAACAAGTTATAAATGTGTCCTATTAATGACGTGTACGTTAGCTAGTTAAGAGTTGTGACTAACATTCGAAATAAGCGAGAAAATTTAGAAAAAGAAAAATCCTGACGAACAAAGGTTTATTTTTTCTTGTTTTTTTTTCTGCTTTCTTTCACATAGTACCTTCCTGCCTAACAGCCGAGTGTTTACGTACCCCGCAAGAATTCATTCCCCTCCCCTCGTTGCTTTCTTCGCAATGCGAAAGCGAGCAAATAAATGCCCGCGAAGTGGAGGAAGGGGCAGTTTGGGGTGCGAAGATGCGGAGATTCTGACAAAAACGTGACCTGACGTCGACCTCTTGAGCTTAAAGTGATGGCACCCATGGCACGCGATAGAATGTGTTAGACATGTCTTTGGGATCCAGGTGGGGAAAACTTTGCAAATGGATGCCCGATAGATAGTCCAACATCTACAAGACAATGATTATGGATCTAGAAATATCCGAATATTTCATCTAAAAGTAGATACATTGGATTAAAAAAGACATTCAGACTTCAAAGCCAAAGTTATTTAGTTACTATTTATTTGTAATTGTACCTACCCGGCGTTACCCGGGATGCAGGGAAGTCATTTTATTTTTTATCTTTATTTGTTTACACATAGGATAGACAACTCCAATTATATTCTTTAATTTAATATGAGTTATCCCCGCTGCTGATTCTTATTTTTATGTGATTATATAAAAATGTTTATCTAGTCTGGTGGAGTATCCAGCTAAATGTTGTTACTTGAGGTAACCTCACTAGAAGAAGGTGCACTATTCCTCGTATGAGGAAGTGTATAGCCATGTCGAGGGGATCTCCTTGTGCTGTGGATACTATGTTATTTTGACTTTTTGGTCAGGGGTTACTTGTAGGGTGAAGTATCCTCATGTCAGCTTGTCCTGACAAACCCTTGTACAACGAGACCGAAGACACTCGATAATAGTGTTTAGTAAGTAATTAAAATTCATATAAATCCCGAAACAGTTTTTCATGGTAAACAACTGATGATCCCTTAAAATAGTGTTAGAAACTAACTAATATAATAACTGTAAAAATTAAATTGACTTACATGAGTGATTTTCCACTGGAAGACTTGAGACTATAAGTTTTTTTGTTTTTTTAATTTTTTTTATATAGTTTTAATGGTTGAGAAACTTCCGAGACTATATATATATATATATATATATATATATATATATATATATATATATATATGTGTGTGTGTGTGTGTGTGTGTGTGTGTTTGCTAAACAGGCGCGAAAGTTCTTGTTTGTTCTTTTTTACCTAATCTTTCGAGTTTGTTCGCCAACGATCTAATGTTGTGCTCACGTGTAAATAAGAACTCGCCACATTCAAACTGGAGCACAGCATTAGATCATTGTCCTGCTAACACTAAAAATTGGATAAAAAAAGGAACAGAAAGGAACTTTCAGTTCTGTTTAACCAAACATGTATATAAGAAAAAATGCTACCAAAATATACATATATATATATATATATATATATATATATATATATATATATATATATATATGTGTGTGTGTGTTTGCGTGTGTGACTGTGTGTGTATGTGAGTGACAGATACAGAGATTCAATGAATAAAAATCATCCGACAGAATGTATAGGTTAAATAAATGGTAATAACAGACCAAATCAAAAACAATCTTGATTGAACAAACACGGAAGTAAACACAGAGACATGTATGAATTGATATTTCGACAAAAACTTTATTAAAGCTTTTTCAAGATGCATGATATAAGGAACACACGATGTATATACAGCGGTTGATGGTGGGAGTAAGTTTCAAAATTCCCACCCGCTCTCTCTCTCTCTCTCCCTCTCTCTCTCTCTCTCTCTCTTTCTCTATCTTTTTAACTACATTTGTAAAAATAAAGCTCCGTTTGTGATTATTTTCACGTATATATATATATATATATATATACGCATATATATATATATATATATATATATTCGGTTTTGATATAATCATCAATAATCATCGATTTTAATTCGCTCTTCCCCCCTCTCTCTCTCTCTTTTTCTCATATCCCCCCTCTCTCTCTATCTCTCTCTCTCTATATATATATATTTCCCCCTCTCTCTCCCTCTGTTATTCATCTATTATCATCGAAACTAAAGGAGATTTTCATGAATGAAATTACACAAAAAATATTTTTTTCCTAAAAAAAAAAACGATTTTCATAGAAAAGACATCATTATCTGTTTCGAAGAGTCTTTTTTTCTGTCTGCATAAATATGCCTTCAACTACTCAGTATATATTGGCCAAAAGCTGCTCTAGTGGCCCTCGACGCAAATACACGAGAACAACCCGACAATCAGCTAGGTCCCATCCATTTACTGTGGAGGTCCCCAGATGCCGGAGAGCCTTACACTCCAGCAGCTTCTTTTTCTCGTGCTGCCGGCCTCTGGAACTCCCTCCTTGCTCCCTGTTTCCTCGACTGTACCGACATGCAGAGGTTTAAAACTAATGTAAACAGACATCTCGCTGAACACAGCTCCAAACTCTCAGTAGCCCCTGAGTCTATAGTGGCGACCTGCCTTGTTTGAGGTATAATATCTTTAAAAAGATTTTTTTTAAAGTGTGCTCTTCTTCTGCAAAAGAATTTTGGAACTCGTAGTTTACGCAGGCCCACGCTATTATCTCTGAGCTAAGCCTGCGAGTTCTGTTAATGTTATAGCAAAAAAAGAAACCCTGATGAGCATTGCAGTTGGGGGAGGAGGGGGGGTTAAATTGCTTTCGTTATACGCCCTGGTGAAACTTTCTCTTTTTTTTCCTGTTAGTCAGATTAAGGACTGAGTTATTTGGCACGCTCCTCGTACACCCCTTTCTCTCTTTCCTACTTTTACTGATACTACTACTACTACTACTACTACTACTAATAATAATAATAATAAAAATAACTACAACATCAAAACGTACTTCGTAGTAGAAGTAGAGTTTCTGCTAATTTCCCAGCTGTCAGGACGAGAGCCTGCCTATCTTCATTCAAGCATGGTTTACGAATGAAAGACCCACGTTATTTCATGATTTCTGCTGAGGCTACCAATCACCGTCGCCCCTCATCCTCTCTCTCCAAACTCCCCACCCTCTCAGATGAGAGGTGAGAGTGGTTGATTTAATTTGCGTTAGAGTCGAAGAACTGTGATCCTAAAAGAAGAGTGGGAGAGAACTATTTTTTCTCGTCGAGATAGAAAGAAAACCAACTGAAGTAACGAATACGAGAGCAACCATCGACATCTGTTTTTCGTAAATTCTCTTCAAGTTAGTTTTAAAGTTTGAATAATAAAAGAAAGAAAATTAAGTAGACACTTTATGTCTCTGAACTTAAAGGACTCTTCTTTCCACAAAGAAGACTCTATGTGACACAAGATTCACTATTTGAGGGAAATTCAATCTATCAAATTTAGTATATATATATGTATATATATATGTATATATATATATATATATATATATATATATATATATATATATATATATATATAAAATTATTAATACCTACGGACGCTAGCGTTTCAAGGATATTGCTCTCATCAGTGCATGAAAGTAACATTTTCAGACGGTCAGGAGGCGCCAACCCATATCACAGAGTCAGCCAACAATCTGCAAGCAGTCGCTATATCCACTCGGTCATCGGAAACTATCACGTAATTAAGGGAAATTAAGATTAATATGTACCTAGAAGCGGGCACAGATAGAAGACTATATATATTTTTTAAATTTTGAATTTTGGCTTTTCCACGGCCAACTTATCCATCTATGTAATTCCTCTGATGATAAGATTTTAATCTTTTAAAAGCCTTGGCTTAAGGAAAGAAAAATGAACATGTTTTTACCAAGTACACCTTGCATTGAACAATCGAAGTTGAAATACATTTGTCATTCGTACATATTTATCTTTCTTTTTTCATTTATCTTTATATACATATATAGTAGGATACCCGCCTCAGGAAGAGTATAAGCAATAAATACGGCATAAAGTTTACATTTCAATGTTATTTATTAGTATGATACATTTCGGTGAAACTCCCTGCCCGAAATGGTAAAATTAACTCAAAAAAATAATGTACCTACATTACTCACCCTGTTGCCTAGAATAAATATTCCATAATTCATAACAATAAGTTCAATAGTTTAGGATTTTACTGAGCACATAAATATTATTAACGCTTACGCGTGCGCACCGACCCTTAAAAATGTAATTCAAAATCTGATGTAGGCAATTTGTTTCCCTATTAAACCTTTTTTGTCTACCTCATTTTAAAAGTGTTTGGGGGGAGGCTGCCATTTTGGATGTGAACACCCCCTAAATGTTAAAGTTTACAAATAAATATAATGTGCCCAGATTACTCAGCGTGTTGCCGAGTATATATATTCCAAAATGCATAATGATCGTTTCATTAAAAAATAAAAGAAATAAACTTTACATATATGCACCCGCTAAATGTTAACATTTATTAAAAAAAAATATGTCCATATTAATCACCGTGTTGTCTAGACAATATATATAAAAGTTCATAATGATCTGTTCATTAGTTTAAGAGATCACCTTGTACATATATAGTCCAAACGATTCAAGGTAAAAGCTCGATTATTGTTAATATTTAACAACAGATCATATAGTTGGTTGTTTATATGTGCGCGAAACGGTCCATAAAAATACACCGAAGCTTCTTTTTGGGGGGGATTTGGCAAAAAATAATAAAAATTCGGTCACTAGAATTAAACCTAATATTCATATATATATATATATATATATATATATATATATATATATATATACTATGTCAGATTGGAAAGGTTTTTGTAAGAAAGAAGATAGATATGGGATTATTGGGGAGAACTATGTAAGATTAATTTTTCTCGGTCATATCGGTGTTATTTGTGTTGGTGATGTTATGAGAGGAAATTGTTGTGGCGTTGGTCTGTTTTTTGGGGGGATATTAAAGGTTGGCACTTAACGTTTTGGATGACAATTTGAGGACATTTTAAAGCTTGGTAAGTGTTCTCGATATAAGTTCTTTCATTGCGGGGGTAAGCAGGGCTGCAAATTCTAAGCGATCTGAAGGACAAGCACTTACAAATCAATCCTACCCCAACACTCTCACCACTTTAGATATATCGATAACACACTTCTTATTTACCCACATCATATTAACTTCGCTGACATAGTCGACAAACTTAATAACATTGAAAACACAGTTTTCTTCACTTCCGAATTAGAAAATAATCACATCCTTAACTTCTTGGATATCACTCTGCACAGTCTTTAGAAAATCTACAAATAAAAATGATCTTATACAGTTTTTATTCGACCACAAAAACAGAATAACATCCGGAATGATCATAGGCTCGTTCCTCAGAGCTTTTAGAATTTGCAGCCCCGTTTACCTCCGCAATGAAGAACCCTATATTTAGAACACTTACCAAACTTTAAGATATCCTCAATTTTTCATCCAAAACCCTAGGCGCAGAGCTTCTAATATCGACAACAACAAAAAAACGACAAACACCACAACAATTCCCCCTCATTACATCCCAACACAATTAACACCGACATGACCGAAAAAAATAAATCTTGCATAGTTCTCCCCAATAATCCCATATCTATCTCCTTACAAAAATATTTCAAATCTGACATCAAAATAGCAATATCAACCACTAAAGCAATATATATATATATATATATATATATATATATATATATATATATATATATATATATGTATATATATATATATATATATATATATATATATATGTATATATGTATAACTTATGTCTATATCTACACCGTTGTTCTTGTGGCTTTTATTTGCTGAAATGCAATACGACTTGCAGTGGTTTCAACATAGGCATGACCTTCTATAAGAAGAACCTAGTCCTCCTACAACTGTAACGGTGTTGCAGCCTTATAGAACTGTGCTTTTCATTAAGTAGAGTACAACAAGACATAATTAGAAAGATGGCGGAATGAGAAAGAAAGAAAATAATGAGAGATGACGAGATAAAGAAAGAAAGAAAGAAAGAGATCAAGAGAGAAAGAGAGTGGGATTAAGAAAGAGAGTGGGGTTAAGAAAGAAGAAGAAGAAGAAGAAGAAGAAGAAGAAGAAGAAGAAGAAGAAGAAGAAGAAGAAGAAAGTGAATGGGATTATTTCTTTTCTTTTCTCTTTCTTTCCCGTGGCCCACACTGTGTATATCATTTCGACCTTTTGACGTTTGGTTTGTCTGTGTTTACGGCATATCAACACTTTTATGATTATTAAATGCTGAAACACAATAGCTGTCGGAAACAGTCTATTGTATAGGATTATTTGACCACAACCGCAATTAAACTCATATGTGGGAGGGGGAAGGGGTTCATACCTTTTCTAATGGTATCACTACGTAATTGAAAACAATATGTTCAATAGAAATTTGAACTCGACAGCCGAC
>OY744516.1:21199625-21207125 GCA_963556195.1 Sepiola atlantica | reverse complement strand
TGTTGGCTCGGCGCAGTTGTGAGGCTAGCGGACTTGAGGATGGCAGCAGCGTTCTGGTTTGTCTCGTTTCGTTTCAGAGAGCACGCGACCTCTACTTAACCCTCGGCTAATACCCGATTTTTTTTTTTGAAGGGGGGGGGCAGATTGGGGAAACATGATTTCTTTTAAACAGGTTTTGAGGCCTTCTGCAAGATTTGAGAGATAATCGTAAAGGATATAAACAAAGGTAATATACAGTGTTTAGGTGAATATATATATATATATATATATATATATATATATATATATATATATATATATATATATATATATATATATATTAGAGATGAAAGATGAGAATAAAAAATTGTAAAGATACAATATTTATTATAACATCAGTGGTTCAAAGCAAGGAGCTTCATATCCTTAATCCATGGAGAGAAAGTTAATTTGGGCAGTGTAAAAGAAGATAGATAGATAGATAGATAGATAGATAGATAGATAGATAGATAGAGAGAGAGAGAGAGAGATGGAAAAGTAAAGAAAGGAAGTTAAAAGAATGAGAGAAAAGGGAAGAAAGGGTGAGAACAGAGAGAACGGAAGAAATAAACACATTAGAGAGAGAGGAAGAAGTGCGTAAGAGGAGAGAGACAGAGAAAGAGACAGAGGAAATAAGTCAATAGAGATAGAAAGAAATAAGAATAAAGAGAGACGAAAAGAAAGAGATGAAATCAGAGAGAGAGAGAGAGAGAGAGGATCGTGAAGACAATAAAGAGATAACGATGAGGAGAGATGTTCAAAGAAGGTTCAAAGAAGTTCAAGGATTTCCCTGCACGTGGGTTGAGTCTTTTGTAGTATCATGTGTTCTCAGACGATGAACTCAATTCCCACGTGGGGTTAAAACATGAAAGAAATGAAGACAGATCATAAAATTTGACCGAATAAAGTTGCATTACTTGTAGTAGTCATGTTAGTACCCCTACACCAAAAATCCATAACAATACTAACTTGTGGTAGATTAGAAAATTGATATGACACACGTACGAACATAAAAGCGATACGAGCTACCCTTTTTCTTTCTTCGTTCGAACCTTATATATATATAATTATCTACATACGTATACGTTTCATCTTAACGGAATCTTCAGTGTAGAGATAACTGTTCAGACCGGTCGCATGATCCGAACCCCGCAACACGAGTCATCTTTAACTCGATTTCGTGCGCCTTAACCGACGAGGCTAATTCAAACCGTTATGCGACAAGTAGAGAAATAAACCATATTTATGTCTAATTAAGCGAACAACATAGACAGCTGTATTAACAGTGTTCAAAAAGTCACGTAGATAAGAAATTGCATTTTAGTTTAAATTTAAGTGTGTGTTCATATATATATATATATATATATATATATATATATATATTGTACATGTCTGTGTAAATAAAAACAATCATATATAAAAAGCTTTATCTGATATTGAGTACTTTTTATAAACCCGGTTGAAATTATTTGTATTACTACCCTGTGGATGTTTTACCTGGATTACATATATATATATATATATATATATATATATATATATATATATATGACCTATGAGTATACACGTATTAGCATTTACTATCAGACCTTTTAATTATCACCTTCTACAAAAAGATTCAGATCGATGATTGTCAACCAGTAACAACAGAGTATACATAAATCAGTCAGGTTCTATTTTCTTCTTTGTGGATATTTTTGATTATCTTTCACAGAGACGATATCGACATAATAATATTGTTTAGTACACCCCCAGAGAAAACGGACCGTAAATATACAGTTCACAGGAATGTTATGTTTTTTTAAACTAAAAATCCATAGTTACTGGAATATAAAATGAACCTGATTTATTTATATATATATATATATATATATATATATATATATATATATATATATATATATATATATTGATATATATATATATTGATATATATATATATATATATATATATATATATATATATATATATATATTTATTGATAGATATGAAGAAAGAAAGTGAAGCCTAGAATATAAAAGAAATTCAAGAAAAACAAAGAACTTCGGTTAAAAAAAGAAAAGAATAAGTTTAAAAAGCAAGACATCGTCTTTTGATTACATAAGAAGGACGCAACAAGATGAAAGAGAAGAAAGGAAAAAGGAAGAGAAAACAATGAAAAAAAGAAAGAGAGAAAATAAGAAGAACATCTGAACAATCATTCCACCGATTCTACCTTAAGCGCTTACATGGTACCCGTCCTCGTGGGTAGGATCTTACGCTATACCTACCTCAGGGCACCCACTGACTTAATTATGATAATGAGCCGGTCGATGGCAGATGTGAACCTCACGAAGAATACGATCTACCCTTCGCAAACAAATCTCCCTCTTTTTTTGTAGTTGTTGTTCGTGTTAAGAAGAGAAGAACGCGAAACAAGAACGAAAGTATTTGCGTCTCTAAACGCATCTTTTTTCGCATCACTCCAAGGGTACCATGCTCACATCAGCAGATAATGCGGCTAAGCCATAGATCTGGACGCGCAACTCCTTATAAAGTGAGCTTACACAACGTGATTCATTAAAGAACGTTGCGAAACACGTTATTCCCACTCGCTGCCTTCTTTTATTGCTTATCTCTACGTGCAGACACTTGCCGCGTCTAGCCACACCGAAGAGCGCAATACAGCGAAACAGCTGTCTGTGGATGAATAATCTGAGCTCTTTAGTTAGCGAATAGAACGGTCGGCACTTAGCATAATGCACGGCTCTTGCCAGTCGGTTACACGGATGTAAAACATATATAAGCATTATAATTTCCCAATCCTCCGGGGCGAAAGTAATAGTGTATGCTGATGACAGTTTGCTGATATAGCAGTCAGGTTTCGAACCTAGACGTGGAAATATTCACCACGTCTAACCACACTGAAAGGCGGGTATCTTAGTAAATAATAAAATTAATTCACACGAACAGAATAGATTCGCACTAGTTGTGTGTCCTATTATGAAGGTTATACGATATATATATATATAATAATTATAAAATAGGGAGGTGGTGTCTGATCAACACTGCTGAGATGCCATGATAAAGAAATACTGTTTTGTTTTTAAAATCCGGAAACAGTTTTCATGGTAAACAACTGACGATCCCTTATATAAAAAAAAAACATATATAAAAATATATTTATATTAGAGTAAATTCTTGGAAGTTAACTAATATAGTGATTGCAGTAGATTTATTGACTTACTAGACAAAAATCTTTCAACGAAAAAAAATTTTTTTTTTTACCCAGTTTTGAAGGTTAAAAAAACTTCCGAGACTATATATATATATATATATATATATATATATATATATATATATATATATATATATATATATTGAATCTACTAACGTATTAATATATGAAATATAATAACTATGTCCCAACCAAGTTAGAAAATAACATAAAAATGTATGAATGTACACGCGTGGGTGAGAAGGTGGATACCTGAGAAAGTCTACCTTGAAATTATATCGTAGAAATACTCACGAAGATGGTGCTCACTTTACGCATACCTATGTATCTGGTGTATATATATATATATATATATATATATATATTCGTTAATATATTTTATATTCTGCAGTTCTTTACTTTACAGAAATCGGTTTCCCCATCGTTCGTTGGGATTTAGGCGATATTCCTTCGTTTTATTTTTCCTTCTAACTTAGTGTAATCATAAAATCATTCATTTTTAATCGTTATCCATCGACTTACACTTTTGAAGATGTGTCGACCGAAAGGCGCCTAGAGTTCATGTTTTTAGTCGAATATTTTTTTTTACTATTATCAATAGTATTTCCAACACTTTTAGGGTTTAGTCGAATTGTCTATTAGATATATTTATTTCTCTCATCCTCCCTACTAAATAATATTGTCCCTTGATTCACTATGACTCCGTTGTTTCTTTGTTAAAACGCCATATATATATATATATATATATATATATATATATATATATATATATATATATATATATATATATATATATATAAATAAAATATGAAACTAAAAGTATACTTTTAGAGGATAGAACCTATAGTGAATATACGAGATGGAGCAATTATAAAGATAAATGAAAGAAGAGAGATAAATATGTACGAATGACAAATCTATTTCAAATTCGGTCCACGGAAGTATTTTAAAATGGCCATGATTCTCAAAATTACACCCGAATAAGTGTGTTCCATCTACGATTGAACTAAACATATTTCTATTGGATTTACTTCATTTTTGAACATTTTCAATGCTGCCTTCACGAAACCCTTTTTCCATCTTTAAATCTCCTTTCACTGTACACCTTATCTACAGAAATTCACATTACTTTATATTTTTCAAATTTTGAATTTTGTTTTCTCCACTGCCAACTTATCCATCTATGTAATTCCTCTGATGGTAAGATTTTAATCTTTGAAAAGCCTTGGCTCAAGAAAAGAAAAATAAACATGTTTTTACCGAGTACCCCTTGCCTTGAACAATCGAAGTTGAAATACATTTGTCATTCATACATATTTATCTCTCTTCTTTCATTTATCTTTATATATATATATATATATATATATATATATATATATATATATATATATATATATATATATATATATATAAATGTGTGTGGGTTTATTTATAGGATAAATGCTATATATTGTGAAATAGCTTAAATGCATTCGATATTTTTTGTGCACACTGTGGTGAGAAATGAATGAATGAATGAATAGAAGAAGTGGCGGAGTTTAGGGTGGGGTGATGATGAAGGAAAGTATGAATTAATAAAGGAATGAGGGTAATTGAAAGAATAATCGAAGAAAGGGAGGGAATGGGAAAAGGGGGAATTAATGAAAGAATTGATGGAGAGAACAATGAGAGGGTGGAAGGAAGAATATAAAGAATGCGATAGGAAAGGTGAAAAGGAGGAAAAGAAGAAAAGAGAAAGAGAGAGAGAGAAGTGGGAAACAGGATAAGAAAAGGAAAAAAAAGAAGAACGAAGCAAAAGACGAAGAGAGGGAGAAAAGGAAGTAGGGAAGCGAGGAAACAGAAGAAGCGAAAAGAAAGACGAAGAAAGAGTAGGAGAAGAAAGAGGTGAGAGAAAGAACAAGAAAAGGATGAAAAAGAAGTGAAAAAGAAAAAGAAGGAAAACCTTCATAAGAATCGAAGGAAATGTTTGGCATAAAAGAATAACAAACAAAAACAAACTGAAGAAATGTTGCGAACACGTTAAAATCAAGAAGAGGGAGTTAGAAGGGGATAAAAAGGAAAGAAAGAAAAGTAGAAAAAAGAAAAGAAGTAAAATATAGCAGCAAAGGACGAAGGATGAAAAAAGAAGAATATTTGGTGTTCGTACCGGTCGATAATACGTCCTCGACAATCAGTCCGAGAGAGGATTGGCCGTAGTGGTTTCTTCTGGCCCTGCTCTATCGGACTAAGGTATGGTCCTGTTCAGTCTCAGCGAGTCCACCCTTCCAAACCAAACTTTTCCTAAGGAGCTAATTTATCGCTAATAAACCGAGGCGCCCTTACCGGGGAAAACCGACAACACTGCTCAGACGTTTTTTGTAGGCGCTGGCATTTACAACTATACACCTGACCTTGTGCCTAACCCCATGGAGAGGTATATGAAATAAGAAAGGAAGAAGAAAAGAAAGAGGAAAATCGCGGATGAGAGAGGGTGAAGATGGTAAACATGAATTGGTAGAAACAAGAAAGCGAACCGGAAGAGCAGAGGGCGAGTGGAGGGGGGGGGGGTGAAGTGATTCGAGGATGGATCTTAGCGCACTTGTAAACTCACATCGGAAACACTCGTGCGGCATCGTACCGCGGTAGATGTTACAATCTATCCGTGTTTCGATCATCTCCCCTTCTCCACTAGCACGCACCCGGTTCTCTAAGCATCTGCATGCCCCACATCCACCCACACACCGACTGAATCGCATTTGACACTGTTCGTTCTTGTGCCAGGAACAGGAAAAGACTAATTAACACTCCGATTTTCCGTCTTCTACCCACGTCCACCCTCACTTTTTCCTACAGCCCCAGCATCCCACGCTGACTGGCATCATCAGTTATGCAACTGATGGCTGGGCAGAATTATTTTCTTAATGCCCGTTACGCAATAACCTTTTGACTAAAGCACAAAATCGGAAAACTTGTACTAAGGCAAGGTTTTTTATTTACTCCTCCCCAGGAGTTAGGCACAAGGCCAATTTTATCTTACTCCCACAAGTAAGATGTGACCCAAGATCGGGTCGAGAAAGTGGGGTTTGAAAAGCCAGCGCTCGAGAGGTGAGCACTCTGGCCATTTAAAAATTGCCTGGGCAGCCCCGTCGGCATTCCCCGGTAGGGGCGCCTCAGACAGTAAGCAATAAACTTACTCCTCCCCAAAGAGGGGAGGCGAAGCCTGGGAGGGTGGACCTCCTAGAACTGCACAGGACAGGCGTGCAGTATCCATCGGAACAGATACTACACTTTGATCTTAGCCAAGTTTACTTTGTCCCAACAATCAAAAAAGATATCGACAACCTGGCACATGAACCTTCAAGCTTATGTCAGAGCGAAGTATAGTCCCGTTCGGTTCTAGACCATCATCCCATGCATTACCTCTTCGTTTGAGAGGAAAAATCCGTGTACTGTCGGTCGCCTTAACGACCCGTACTGGGGAATGTCGAAGGATCCGACCTCGGCAAATTTTGTATCCATTTAAACTGACCCCATTTTTGGAGAAGTTTGAGGATTTCCCACTATAAACAGAACCCATGTCTTACTTTGCGTCAGTGGGAGCGGGCAGGTAAATATACTTAATGACGGCGCTAAGGGCTTATTCCACTCTCCCCCGCCAAATCTGTAATACGGGACCTCTACTAAAAGACCACTACGCTTTGTAAACAATTATTTTAAGAAGACAAATATAGTCCTTCGCTATCAGGGCTATAAAATTCTCGAAACAGCTCGCTGTGTGTGTGTGTGTGTGTGTGTGTGTGTGTGTATGTGTGTGTGTGTGTGTGTGTGTGTGTATGTGTGTATGCGTGTGTTGGCAATCTACAAAAACTACGAGATATCAGGTTACCAGTTCCATTTTCAAAACTCAAGCGTGACAGATCGACGATAATGCCATTTCAAAATGAAGCGTCACAGACTTAGTAATATTCTATTTAACAGCTAAGCGTGACAGACTGACGAAATTGTTATTTCAAAAATGAAACATGACAGACCGGCGTAAATTCTATTTTAAACTGACGTCTGACAAACTGAGGAAAATGCAGTTTACAAAACTGACGGTTGACAGACCAACAGACGTGATATGTAACATGTAAGCATGACAGACACGCAAAAATGTAATCCGCGCGTTCTGCAATGAAAATGCTCTTTCGAACAGAATCTTTACAAAGGGACCAACAGATTGGAATACAGACGGACAGAGCCCCTAATACTTTGACTGAGTCACTTGTATTTTTTTTGTTCTTGT
>OY744516.1:21087125-21197125 GCA_963556195.1 Sepiola atlantica | reverse complement strand
TCTATCCTACTATTAAATCTATGGCTGCAGATTTGATATATGGATTCACTAGTATTAATACATGCATATTTTGAAGCAAAATATTGAAGCAAAATATTGAAGCAAAATATTGAAGCAAATTGACGTAAATAGAATATCTAGGGTTTACTTCATCTTTGCAATATACGCACTACACCCCCAACTGATGATCGTCCGCGATAAGGCCGAAAGTACCCGGAACAATCTTCCCAATGTATTAACAAGTTTCGACCAGGGACAAAGATACTTGGAAAAGATCTTGAACAAAATATGTAGACTTAAAATGTCTATAATACCCAAGCAAAATATATTTTGATGTATGGTTTCGAGTTTAGAGGATAGTCTGAAAATGGACTTCGGGTTTGAAATCATCACCTAAGATTTAGTATTATTTGTTATATTTAAAACGTTTCGGCCGATGGTATCCATGACCATCTTCAGGTGCTTCTTTTCGAACTCGGGAACCTGTAGGAACATTAAATAAAAGGGTTCAGGTTCCCGAGTTCAACAAACAGATTCTCGAGTTTGACTACTCACGTTTGAAATGATGCACTTCAAGAAGGTCGGAGTTTATATCGGCCGAAACAACCAGGATGGGAATGATAATCAAAATAATATAAATAATACAAATTAGGTTAGATATCTATTCTGCTTTCATCCATTTCTTTTGTAAAACGGAAACCGGCTTTGATAGACGGTGAAACCAGTCGAACGCGGACGAGGAAGAGGAATGCTTTGTTTTCTTCTTCTTTTTTTTTTAAGTGATGACGTAGTTGATTCAATTGTTTTGGTCTGATGTATCGCTCGGTTTTTCCTCCTCCTCATCATTTGATGTCATGGGGGATGATGACTGCATTGTCTGCGTCAGTTGTTAAACTCGTTCAGTCGATTATCTTTATTTATTTATTGTTTCTTTTTTTTAATCATATGATTAGGTTACATAACATTTAGATGAGGAAGAAAAAAAAAAGACTAGCTTTTAATTCGGTGTCAAATTGCGGTGACCCGTAATCCACGCGCCACCGATCTCGAAACGATCCGAAAAAGAAAGAACGGCGGAGCACTCCATCCTTTCTCTCCCTCCGCCCCCGAATCAAATTAATGCGCGTTTGAAGAATCAACAAACAGACATACAAATGATACGCACAAACAATATCTAAAATAAACACACAGCCGTCCGTACGCACAGAAACGTCGGTGCAGACATACACGGACACAGGTGGACACGCACAGACACGCACGGACACGCACGGACACACACAGACACGCAAATGGCAGAATTTATCGAAAATCGAAGCCTGCGTTTGTTATTACTATTTTTATTTTACTTTCCTTTTTACTGAAAGAGTAAAACAATTAATATTCGATGGTAAAAATATTTTCACACACCGGACTTTTCAGGGCAGAGAAACACACATGCATAAACACACATACACACACACATACACACACATACTTTATTTCTATCTGTCTCTCTCTCTTTCTCTCTCTTCAAATCTCTAATAATATTTATGTATACAAAACCAACAAGGTTTCAATAAAATTGCATAACACTCTTAAAAATATATATATATGTATATATATATATATATATATATATATATATATATAATTTTATTATTACTACTGCGAATTGTACTAGACACTAATTCTATCCGTTATATATATATATATATATATATATGTATATATATATATATGTGTGTATTTATATATGTATATATGTGTATATATATATGTATATATATATACACATATATTAATATATATATACATATATATATATTTATATATATATATATATATATATATATATATATATATATACACAGCTAAATCAATTTATACAGCTAAAAAAATTTTTAGCTGTACGGACTGGATTTTCAATGTCTTCAAGAAAATCGCAGGAATCGATAGACGGTCAAACTAATGTATAGTGCTGTTTTAAATAAAAACATACGTAATTGGGAAGTTTCGTAGTTCCTTCCATATAAAACATAGTGTCAATCTATATATATATATATATATATATATATATATATATATATATATATATAAGAAGATAAACAGAGTTTCGATTTCTGCTTGAAGTACTTGATGTTCTACCGACAATGAATAATGAAAATATTTGATACGTCGAAACAGTATGTTCGTGGCTGGCTATATCTATCTATCTATCTATCTATCTATCTATCTATCTATCTATCTATCTATCAATATATATATATATATATATATATATATATATATATATATAAATATATATATATATATATATATATATATATATTAAGTTCAGATGTGTTTATATAATGAACTAAAACCCAATATTTCAAAGGTGCTGAATACTAGGTAGAGCTTCATAGATACTCGAAGACAAAGGTGATTATGAAAATAAATTCGGGCAATCGGTTTGTTTTTCTAATCTATCCATTGTCCGAATTAATTTTCATAATCATCTCTGGCTGCGCAGAGGTGGTCTCACCGCAATACGATTGCAGTTGTGCAAGCCACACAAATGTTTACATATTCTCTCTCTCTCTCTCTCTCTCTCTCTCTCTCTATATATATATATATATATATATATATATATATATATATATATATATATATTTCCCCTTTCTTCCTCACTCTCTTATCCCAAAGAATTTTTACCATCTGTCAATGTCATTTACTGATAGATGCACTCACCTATTTAATTAGCTTTTATGACTTTGTTTACTCGCAATTACACAAATGCCTGCGGTTTCTATGATCTTCATAAACGTAAGAAGCGAATCGAATCAAGACATTCTTGCGATTCTTTTACAGTTTTATTCTTTTTCCAGCATTTGATTTACATATGTTCTACAGCATATTAACCTTTTTCATCAATAAAATGTAAATGGCGGTGATTCAATGGTTACCACCGCGCCCTGTTGGCCTGTACTGTCGGTGCTATTGTATCATTTCAACTAATGGCTAAGTTATTAACCCATTTAACACCCACCAACTATGGATTACATAGCAGTGTTGACTAGACTCTCAAACCTTGGTCACGCAAATATCGTAGGCGAAAGTACATTCAGATATAACATTTAAGACCTACTTGTTCGATAATGTTATATCTGAGTGTTTACCTCTTTATACACAAAATCATGCGGGCACATACTCAAGATTGGGAGTATTACTAAGCTGTCGAAAGTTTCATTCTATTTCTAAACACTCTCATTATTGTATACGGTTCATTGAACGTAAGTTGCCGTTATTACCGATAAACATGCGTCTCTCTTATCAGTACAGCCACATCATATCGGTAAGAAAACATACTAAGTAATTTTAATTAAAATTTTAACCACCGATTGCCACTGTTAATAGTACTTTACCTGAGAGTTCATCATTTAAACTCCTTGGCCTAATATTCACAGGCAACATAAATGAGAAAAATACATAGAAGACATTGCCAAGGCTGCTGCAAAGAAGGTAGACTTCCTCTACCGCACTAGAAAACTACTTACACTTGCCAGTATCCTATATCTCTATAAAGCCACTATTCACCCAATGCAGAGAATATTGTTGCCACATATAGGCTGGTGCATCAACCACTAGTCTCTCTCTATTAGACAAGGTCCCCAAAAAGAGTCTCCAATCTAATAGGTTCCGCACTGTGAACTAAGCTCCAACCCCTGTCCCATCGCCGCAATGTTGCATCCTAGTGTTGGTTTTACAAGTACTTTAATGAGATGTGTCCCGACGAATTTGTAGCACTGGTGCCACCTCAACGTAAATACCCTCGACTAACTTGACAAGCAACAAAATCCCACCCTTTCACTGTAGAAGTCCCCAGATGCGGTAAAGTTTTCTACTCTAATAGTGTATTTCCTCGAACTGCTAGACTTTGGAATTCCCTCCCTGTTTCCTGCTTCCCTGACTGTACAAACATGCAGAAATTTTAATGTAATGCGAACAGAGATCTGTCTGCACAACTATCCACTTTGGATGTGTCTGTAAATATGGCCCCTAATTCAGTGTAGCCCCTTATGTCTCAGTGGCAATGTGCCTTTTTTAGGGGTGAATAGGAGGAAGAAAAAAAACTATTTTTAGGTCGCTCTCTTCAGTATGATAACTATGTTTGATAAATATTTTTGAAAAAACAACTGTGCCCATTCAGTTCGATAATACAAACAAACATTGATCCAATTTTTTCGTTGATTTTGTAAAGATTTTTAGGTATTTGCGAATGAGGATGTTTTTGTTTTACCGTTTGTTGAGAAGGGGGCATATTCCACATTCTGAAGGCAAATCAGGGTTTTCCTGTGATCATCGGTACTCGAATCGCGTAAGCAGCGATTTGTCACATATTTGTTGGATTTGGATGAAAACACTGGCGAAATGTTGTCAATTGTGTGTGTGGTGGTTGGGGGGGGCAGTACTTATTTCATGTGAATGACTGCTCGTAGGTATTGAATAGCCAAACGAATCAAAGCAGTTTAGATATTTGCAAAAAGTTGCAATTTGAAAGCATTTTAGTCCTCTGGGTACAAAGATGAGATTCTTCACCCCCCCCCCCCCAAAAAAAAAAAAATTGCGTTCTCTGTATTCATAATCATTTAACTTTATGAAAATTTTCATGAAAAACTATGGAACTAATTTTGAGAATATCAGAAGACTGGTGGACTGACAGACTAAAAGACTAAAAAATTACATGCCTAACGGGCTAAAGAAGTAAAAGACTAACGAACTAATGGACTACAGAACTAAATGACTTCATGACTAACGGACTAAAGGACTAAAAAACGAAAAGAACTAAGGAATTAACGGTCTAAAACACTAACAAACTAACTGACTAAAGAACTAACGGACTAAATGTTTACGAACTCACAAACTAAAAGACAAATAACTAGGAGACTAACGGATCAACGGAGTAAAGACTTAACGGACTAAACGTGTAACTGGCTAAAAGTCTTACAGACTAACGGACTAACAAACTAAAGGACTAATGAACTAAAAGGCTAACGAACTAATCAACTAAACGGCGAACGGATTACACCACTAACAAACTAAGGGACTAACGGATTAAAAGTCTAACGGACTAACGAACTAACGGACTAAGGAAATAACGGACTAACGAACTCAATGACTAACAAACTAATGCACTAAACGACTAACGGATTGAATGACTACAAAAAATAAGAGACTAACGGATTACAAGTCTAACGAACTAAACGACTAACGAACTAAATAACTAACGAACTTAAGGACTAACGAACTAAACGACTAAACGACTAAACGACTAAACGACTAACGAACTAAATAACTAACGAACTTAAGGACTAACGAACTAAACGACTAAACGACTAACGAACTAAATAACTAACGAACTTAAGGACTAACGAACTAAACGACTAAACGACTAACGAACTTAAGGACTAACGAACTAAACGACTAAACAACTAAACGACGAACGAACTAAATAACTAACGAACTTAAGGACTAACGAACTAAACGACTAAACGACTAAACGACTAACGAACTAAATAACTAACGAACTTAAGGACTAACGAACTAAACGACTAAACGACTAACGAACTAAATAACTAACGAACTTAAGGACTAACGAACTAAACGACTAAACGACTAACGAACTTAAGGACTAACGAACTAAACGACTAAACAACTAAACGACGAACGAACTAAATAACTAACGAACTTAAGGACTAACGAACTAAACGACTAAACGACTAACGAACTAAATAACTAACGAACTTAAGGACTAACGAACTAAACGACTAACGAACTTAAGGACTAACGAACTAAACGACTAACGAACTAAATAACTAACGAACTTAAGGACTAACGAACTAAACGACTAAACGACTAAACGACTAACGAACTAAATAACTAACGAACTTAAGGACTAACGAACTAAACGACTAAACGACTAAACGACTAAACGACTAACGAACTAAATAACTAACGAACTTAAGGACTAACGAACTAAACGACTAAACGACTAACGAACTTAAGGACTAACGAACTAAACGACTAACGAACTAAACGACTTACGAACTAAACGACTTACGAAAATAGATGAAAACAGGTTTTGAAAGTCAAACAGACAATAGGGCTACGTACGTATAATACATCCAGGTGTTTGTGAACAGATTAAACTTACTTCGCATATAACTAAAGATTGTTGGGAGGGGGGGGGCTTCAAATTGATTCAAGCTGTAAAATGATTCATCAATGCAGTAAACAGCTGTTTAAACAGTCTTTCATTTTTTTAAAAACGAACATACTTATTTATTACGAAAGATTAACATGAATATATATGTACAGTTAACTAAACATTCTCTTTAATGAATAGTCAATCTTGATACAGAATTTGACACATGTTAACATAAGAAATATCTCGTTTCAGGCTGACCGGTGTCAGCTGGTTTTACGTTCCACACTGCATCTACTTCTGAAGCTGATACAGTTCCATAAGATTGATAAATAAGGTTAACTGTTCAAAGGATTTCGGACTCGGAGTCGTGAAGTCGGAAGGTATTAAGGGGTCACGAGAGTTGTAATCTGTAAAACTATGCCGACTCTGTCACCATGTCACTAATTAATATACATTATAAATGCCATGGAGTTGCGTGTGGTGTAGTGGTTACGGGTACCAGCTGTAGGCTTGACGTATCGAGTTCGATTTCTGTTGGGGCTACTCCGTCACTTTCACTACTTAGTAGTGAAAGTAGTGAAAAGCTAGGAATCAACATATCCTCCTTTAGAGTTATGGTTAAAATAGTAAATAGTAGGGTGGACTAGACTCTGAAGTCTTGGTTTGGTAACTAATCTAGGAGAAAGAAAACTCCGAAATAACACTAGTATTTCTCTGCTAATCCCAGACATTAGGTCCAGTTGCCCCGAATTCCTCCTTTTTACTGGATTCAAGCAATGCCTTTTCAGAAAATGTGCGGTTAGGATTGCGCTACTCTTGCTTCACTATAAACTCCCCCCCCCCCCCCCGCAGTATCACTTGTGTCTCAGTACAAAAAGGGGGAGGGGCTTTATTTGGCCCTAGTTTATTTATTCCTTGATATAAACCATAATAATGATATAGGTCTATTAAGGTTATGAGCGAATATGCATAAAGGTTCTCAGGCCATAATCACTTAATTACATAAAGTGGAATTGGAGCCGGAGTCAAAAGTGTTGTGTTGCGGCTCCACAGCTCCGCTTTTAACATAATAAATGGTTTTAAGTGAAAAGAGAGCTCCACCTGATTTATGAGTAGAAGGTAACGAGTGAAAAAATGAATTTAAAAAATAATTCTGGAAAGAATAAAGTGATTTGGGAGCAAACACAATAGAGTCCGTTCTGTTAAGAGAGAAAGAGAGAGAATAGATAGTTAGGGAGCGAAAGAGAGAGAGAGCAAGAAAGAGATTGAGGGATAGATAGATAGATAGATAGATAGATAGATAGAGAGAGAGAGAGAGAAAGAGAGAAAGAGATAGATATATAGAAAAAGTGAGAAATAGGTGGATAGAAAGAGAGAGAGAGAGAGAGAGAGAGAGAGAAAGAAAACGAAAGAGAAAGAGAGAGAGAGACATAAACAGAGGATATGTCTATCAACAGCCCACTAGTATTTACAGTGTGAAACATATATCAGGCTAAGGCTCCTCTCTCTCTCTCTCTCTCTCTCTCTCTCTCTCTCTGTCTATCTGTATATCTCTCCCTCTTTCTCTCACCCTCTCTCTAAAAAAGGGCCAGTTTTGATGTCAGCCGAGGTTCGCCTGGCATAAATCTGCTAACCTAGTCGTTGGCTTGAACCATCTTTGTCGGAATTAAATATGGTCCGGTCCCAGGAGATGCACCCTTTCAGGCATCACACCTTCTTTTGGGAGAGGTTGGTGTATTGTCGGTCGCATGAGGCGCTCCTACCGGGGAATGCCAACGGGTCCGTTTTCAGCTATTTTTGTACCTTTCCATGTGCCTCCCCCCGGGGGAACTTAACTTCCCCCTATATTAAATTGGCTTCATGTCTAACCTTGCTCCAAGTAGAATGAGATATATTATTATGCCCAATCGTCTTTTATCTGGCATGATGACAGAGAGGTGAATTGATGACAAAGAATTACAAAACACTTATTCAATACATATTTTCATTGAATGATTTCAAATTAAATTACTTTCTCTGTGATCATCCTCCCCCCCCCAAATTGATTAATGGTTAAGGAATGAGCATTAATGGGTGTTTGTACATTCTTTAACCCTTAATCCATTTTGTCGGAAATCATAGCCGCTTTATACGTAAGAATATCCTTGTGTATACAGTCGCACTCACTGTATACGCAATCACTTCGATATTTTTTTTTTTTTTGGTAATTTTTTGGGAAGCTAGGGGTTAGGGGGGTCTCAGGCATTAATTTATAATCCGAGCATCGCAACAAACGTGCTCCAAAAGATGCGTGCAGATGGAAGAGAGAACAAGAGACTCCAGATTCCAATATTCATTCTAATGCGAAAAACACAGAAAATAAAATAAACATACGATGACTGATAAGCCGGCAGTTAGTAGTCTTAATCTAAGAATCAGGTCCGGTGTACCCTCGGGGTTGAGCGGGGGGTTGAGCCTACTACTGGAGCTCCCCACAATAGATGACTTCAGCAGCCCTCCGGGTTATTATATGAAAACTCTTTATTTTAGATGTTGGCGAAAAAACGTTCAACTATTTACTTCTAAGACTGTAGATCGTGTTTGTTTGTTTGTTTGTTTGTTATCTTGTTTGTCTGTTAGTCTCCATGCACGTGTGATGACGTCACTAAAGTATGACGTCGTCCGTTAGAAAAAAAATAGGGGATAACCGTGAACAGTGGATAAGGTCAGAAAAATTATGACGTCATCCATCCACTCTGACAGGGGTAGGGTGATCTTTTACCTAGAAGACATGTGACACGAAGGGTCAAGTATGATACTACGATTCCGTAGACTTTGTGTGTTTGAAATCAGCAGCAGTGTAACCAGCCGGCCAAGCTGAAACTGCTGGCTGTATACATGAAAGCAGAAAAAGAAGTTTACAAATACGACTGAATATAGAGAATGAAACATTCAAGTCTTTCTGAACAAACACAACGACTTTAAAGAAATGAACACAAATATTGCTTATGTATCTACATATTACTAAAACTCAAATAATCTTGCGTGGTTGTTTGCAGACTGAGTGTTTTAGATATGAGGAGAGGTAGATGAAACAAGAAGTTGTGGGAGGTGGACGAGAACGATGTATTAAACAGCTAACTCTCATAATCTGAAGTCTGCGAGTTCGATCCCTGTACAGAGCAGTACACTTTCATTTTTATCTTCAATCACAGCTAAAAATAAGTGTTAGTCTTATATAGACAAAATATGAAAGTTTTTTTTTAATAATGAATATTAAAAAAATATGACGTTTTACTTTGTTTTAATTCATGAGTGAAAATAATGAAAATTAAAAAATAAGATGTGTTTCTTTACGGTAAAAAGGGGGCTGGTAGCAGGTGTCCCAATTCGTGTCCGAGCAACGCCGAGAATGTCACGTAGCCCTTATTCAATTTGATCTTTCTTAAACACACAGACACACACATATATGCGTGTATTTAGTATATTTTTGTATTCATATAAACACATCTTGCAACGCATACGTAAAGAGGAGAGTTTGAATTGCCTACTAGACAGAGGAGAGTATGAATTACCTACTAGACAGGGGAGAATTTGAAATAACTACTAGACACTATTCTATAGTGTCTTCGGTTTCTCTGTATAGAGGTTTGTCATGACAACCTGACATGAGGATACTTCACCCCTACAAGTAAACCCTGACCAAATATTCAAAATAACATAGTATTATGAGCCCAAATAAGACCCCTCGAACCGGCTATACACTTGCTCATACGAGGAATGGTCCACCTTAAGTAACATCACTTAGCTGGATACTCCACCAGACTAGATAAATTCTTGTCCTGGAATGCAGTAAGTCACAGAGATCACAAGAAAGATATGCTATAACATAGTTACCTTTTTTGAGAGGTGAAAGATAATATTGATTGAACACTTGGATATCTATGTATCTCATAGTGAAATCAAGTGTTAGTCGCAGAAAGGGGCCCTTTGATATCTGAGAACTACGTGAAGTAAAATGAAAACAAAAGTAAATATCTTTAAAAACATCAAGATCTTGATGGACCGTTTCGTAAATCATTGAACACGGTAATAGAACTAGAATAGAGTTTTCTATGTACCTGTTAATGTAAACAAATACAGAAACATTCTTTTTTTTATATTTGAGGAATGGAGAGTTAGATCGCGTCCAGGAAAGATTGTTGACTACTATACAAGAAGTCGGGTTTCGAATCTCGACTACAAACACTCGCCATGCCTAAACACACTGAGTAGCCGTGATACGGGGAAACAGCTGTCTATTGATAGCTATGTGTGTGTGTCTGTGTATATTTATGATAGATTTAGATTTATTACGAGGTTATGAGTTTCGTATAAACCTGTTGTGAAGAGAATAGTGTAGTGGCTCTGAAGAGGTCGTAAATACCGAAACGTCGATATTTCGATGGAAACCAATATATATATATATATATATATATATATATATATATATATATATATATATATAGTGAGCTAGTGATTGAAAAATATAGTGTGCGTGGGAAGAGGAAGGAAAGAAGAGAAGTATGTGTCTATGCAAGATAGAATACCTTGAGTGATTTAAACAAAATGTGGGGAGGTGAGGGGTGTGTTGTGTTCTCTACAAAACTAGAAAGCCGACCACGTATGTTTTGAAAGTATGCGAGGAACGCAACACTAGTAAGTAATGACAACAGTTACACACATTATATAGATCTCTCTCTCTCTCTCTCTCTCTCTCTCTCTTTCCCTCTCTTGTATATATATATATATATATATATATATATATATATATATATATATATATATATATATAGTAGGCACATTGACACATTATACATACATACACATCTATGTATATGTGTGCACGTGTTTGTGTGGAGGCGAAAAATAAACACACACACACACAAGCTGATGAGTCGTATAACGGCGAAACACCTGTCCGTAGATGATTTTATTTTTAAATATATACTTCCCTCCCAATCTAGGGGCATCACATTGGTGAAGGGTATTTAGGTAGAGTGTTTTTTCGTTCAAAAGTATCGCAAAAAATAAATAAATTGCATCTCTCTTTCTCTCTCTCTCTCTCTCTCTCTATATATATATATATATATATATATATATATATATATATAATTTTCACTCTCTCTTGCTATATATAAATATATATATATATATATATATATATATATATATAATTTTCACTCTCTCTTGCAATATATAAATATATATATATATATATATATATATATATATATATATATATATATATATATATATATATTATAGTATGTATAACTTCTCTAAATAGAACAGAGCTGGAGTAAGATTGTCGACCTAGCACACACAAAGTGATGTATGTCCTTTAAGACTGAGCTTTATAATAAAACTATTTGAATAGTGTGTAGTAGCACATTACTGCAGTTTCACGGTACATCCGATACTCACACGTGTATTACTAATATATTTAGCATCTTTTTTGAAGCTGCGATAAAATGTTAAGATAAGCTATTCTAATTGCTTATTGTTGCTATAAAGCTATTTTTACAAACTAATTTTGTGTAGCCTACGAAACCTTTATTAATACACACACGTATATATATATATATATATATATATATATATATATATATATATATATATATATATATATATATATATATATATATATACTAACATAAAAATACTCAAAGCTATTTTTATTAAAACCCTGCAACCTACAATAATTAACATTACCTATTTTAAAATGCTTAACGTAATACAGTTTTATCATGTGGCGCTAATTCTGGTGTCGTGAAATCTAAGTTGTCAACGTATTTCCTGGAACAATGCGGGATCGTTCTTTTGGCGTCTAACTGACTTCACGTGCGCGTTTTTCCGCTATCGTTTGAATTTTCTTCTTTTTCTCCAGCACTTTTGTTCATTTGCTTTTGTCAACTGAAGAGGATTCGACAAAGAATCGAAAACGTTCGTGATACATATGGAACATACATTATTTTTTTAATTATTTGTTGCCTTAATAAACACACACACAATATATATATATATATATAGTTGTTTACAGACACGTGTTTCTATATCTCCACGACTCATCAGTGTGGCTGGACGTAGCGAAATTCGAAACAAGGACTCCCATAGGTTGGCGTCTCGTATTCTACCGGCTGAGCAAACGAAACTATCACGGAAAACATTTTATTGTATTTAGATGTTACTTTTCATTTATTTACATTTTCTTACGCTACTGATGATCCAAAGTACTTGATTCTTTTTACGAAAGAGTATTGTTTTCACGATAATAATGTATCTTTATGTCTATTTTCATATTTTTTTCATCCAAACATTTTTTTCCATTGACTCGGTGCGCATAACCCAACTTTGCAATGCCACTGCCTTTTGTATCTCAAACATATCTATACATTACACACAATTGTAATATATATATATATATATTTTCTTTTCATTCAGTACGTTTTTTGACAAAAATTATTTTAATAATTTTTAAAAATAATTCTCATATTTTTCAAATATTTGAACTTTGGCTTTTTTCGAAAGCCAACTTATCCATCTGTATTTCTCCTCTGATGATAAGATTTCGATCTTTGAAAAGCCTTGGCTTAAGGAAAGGAAAATAAACACTAGTTTATTACTGACAACCTTGCATTGAACAATTGAAATTTGAAATAAATTTGGACAATCGTCGCATATTTATCAATCTTTTTTCTTCTATCTCTCTCTCTCTCTCTCTCTCTCTCTCTCTCTATATATATATATATATATATATATATATATATGGTAAGTAGTAAGTTATGAAAATATATTAATGGCAATTAACTACACAGATGCTTCCGCGTTTCATCCCCGTAGGGAATCATCAGGTTAAATTCAATTACATACTGAAAATTGACACATAAAAGATTACATCTCCTTATAACATTTTATGTGGATACATGAAATAATATATATATATATATATATATATATATATATATATATATATATATATATACTAGAAGAATACCCGTCCCAAGCCGGGTAAAATGAATTCCCTGAACAGAACTGTGTTGCACAATTTTTATGTCCCCTTTCGAAGATTAAATTCAAGATAAAATGATACTAAACCTTACGTCTAGAATCCTTATTCTAATTTTAATTAAAATCCAGTATATGCTTCTGATTCTTTAAAACATCTAAAATTTCAGGCTAGAAGAAATTGAAATTCAGAGAATATTGCTTAATTCGTGTATAATGACTCGTGATCAAATTCGATATAAATCTGATATGAATTTTCACATGGGAGGTTGTGTCCATATTATTGTCCGTAAAACCCTTTTAAAATACGTTAAATATACTATCATGTTTGTTAGTTAACGTATTTATGTATATTGAAAGGAAAATTCGAATTCTTACCATTTCTCGTCGTAACTGTTCCATAGCGACATCGATTGTCGTCTTTTTGCGGTTCGCATCCGAACACGACGACGACGATAGCGAAGACGACGACGACGACGCTGACGTAGAGGAGCCCTCGGCCGAATCCGAACCCGTCTCGTCGCTGGCATCGCTCTCGACGCGTTTGCGTGCGACCTCGGCAGCTTTGATCCGTGAACGATAAAACTCCCGGCACGCGTTTGACAATTCGATGGAAGCCGTGTACTTGTCATCTGTCGCCTGGATCACCGGAATGCTCGCCAAACAAGACATTTTGATATTATTGTTGATGTAGTTGTTGTTGTTGTTGTTGTTGTTAGTGTTAGTGTTGTTATTGTCAGTTGAAGATTCCATACCGAGATATTTTAATAGTAGACACTCTTCGAGTTTATATATATTTATATATATATATTAGTATGTATTACATGTACGCGTATATTAACAGTAATATACGCGTATCACCGCGTGATTTGAACCCCTTGTTATAACAATATATGTTAAAATAATATGAGGTCTTATTAATGCGTTCGTCAAAACTAAAATTACAAAAAAATGTTTTCTGATAACTCCACTTATCTCGTATCAAAACAAACTGCCTTTTTTTTTAAAAAGATCTTTAAAATGTTTCATAAACAGGTACGTCCAAAAAAATCTACGTCCAAAAATATTAAATACATTGGTGTCTACTGTTACCGAAAGAAAAAACGATCACTTATTTTTTCTCTCAAAGAACCATTCTTATATATTTGCGTATATATTTTCCAGTGTCGCTTCGAATCCAATGCGTATTTTTCCGAATAATAAGTACGAGGGAAAGAGCAGCTACGTCTGTGTGTGTGTGCGCGCGTCGCTCTTTTTCTCTCTCTGTTTCTTTGCGTCCGGACTTAACAACAGTTGTCAATGAACTGAGGCCCTCAACGAGAGATCTCTCACGGTTAGTAATACGTCAGCTGACTGTGGGAGGAGCCTCGCTGGCTGAAGGAATGCGCTCGCTTGGTGGCTGACAGTCGACAGTACTAGCAGAAGTAGAAATAGGAATTTAGAAAGGCCTACACACACACACACGCGCACACACACACACACACACGCGCGCACACACACACACACACACACACACACACACACACACACACACACACACACACACACACACACACACACACCACTACCAAAACATTACAACAACCATACGATACACAAATTAGATGCAGTGGGAGTGAGCAGAGAATTAAAAGACAGAATAGTGAACAGAAGTACGAATTATGATCGAGAAAATGGCGGTTTTACTACCGTTACTTACTACGATGTAGGGAAAGCGAGCTAGATGAATATGACCGGCGTTACGTCATCATTAACGGTGCAACGTGTAGTATCTGTTCTAATACTACACTTGTAGTCACTGAGAACTGAATTACATCCATTGTCAAATATCTGCATCCGACTCAGAGTTCTCCTTGCCGGCTAGGAGCTAAGTATTATTTACTCCTCTCCAGGAGTTAGGCACGAGGCCAGTTTTATCTTACTCCCACAAGTAAGATGTGACCCAAGATCGGGTCGAGAAAGTGGGGTTTGAAAAGCCAGCGCTCGAGAGGTGAGCACTCTGGCCATTTAAAAATTGCCTGGGCAGCCCCGTCGGCATTCCCCAGTAGGGGCGCCTCAGACAGTAAGCAATAAACTTACTCCTCCCCAAAGAGGGGAGGCAAAGCCTGGGAGGGTGGACCTCCTAGAACTGCACAGGACAGGCGTGCAGTATCCATCGGAACAGATACTACACTTTGATCTTAGCCAAAAGGCCAAGAAGCCTGAGAACTGAATTACATCCATTGTCAAATAATGTCTGCATCCGACTCAGAGTTCTCCTTGCCGGCTAGGAGCTAAGTGTAGAATCTGTTCTGATACAACACTTAATCTTTTTTGTTCTAGGTCAGTGAAAGATTAATCCTTCTAGAACGAGGCAATTTTTATTTTGGTTCCAATGTAGAATTCTCCTTTTTGGGGGTAACTAGATTTTCCCCCACATTAAAAAAAAAAAACCGACTCTGTGTCAAACTTTCCCTTTGTAGAGAAGCAAGTAAATAGAAACATGGCTTTGTGGCGAGGAGCAAAGTGTAGAATCTGTTCTGATACTACCCTTCCTTTTTTTCTGTCCTTTGTCAGTGAATGAGTAATCCTTCTAGACTGAGGCAATTTAAATTTTTGGTCCAATCCAGAGTGCATCTTTTTTTGGGTGAGCTGGATTTTCCCCACATTCAAAACCAACCCTGTGTCAAACCCTGCCCTCGTGGGGAGGCAAGTTAATAGGAACGGCGTATCTAACCAACAAACGAAAGGGTTACCTTGACATCACTTTGTACCCAAGGAAATACAAACATTTATCACTATTTTACTATTCTGAAAAAATATATCGATCATGATATCTAAATGTAAACATCTTGAAATAAAAATAGAAATATCGAGAATGTGTCACATGAACACCTTAATAATTCCAGCGATAATAAGTTGTCGTTCAACCACGTAAAATTAAACTTCCTTGCTATCACGATCACATTACTGACAATTTTTATTTGAAATGACGTTCTATAATCTTAAAACTACAAGAGTAAATGGTAGCAGTTCGTGTCACAATCCCCCACGTAGCCAGGGGGGTGCCAGGGGGGGGGGGGCAAGCACCCCCCCCCTGCAATTACATTTGCACCCCCTGAAATTTGTGATTCAAAAAATATTATAAATATAAATACTCTTATATTTCCTAGTCAACTATACTTCTTCATTATGAACCAGTATTTACTTTTGTGTAATATATTTTACAGCAGGGCCGGATTAAGGGGCCACGGGGCTGGGGCCCTGGGCCACCAACCAAGAGAGGACCTCCCACCAATTTTTAACATAATTTCCGATTTCAAAAACGCTTCTTTGGATTTTATTTTGTTTAAAACTTAATTTTCCATTCCTGGTACTAATGATACCATACTAAATATTTACGGATTTTAAACTACCAGTTAAAATAAATCTATTGACCATAATAACATCTAAATATGATTTAAATTTATGTTACCTTGTAAAAAGAAAAAAAATTAAAATGTACGTGTTCTCAAACTCAAACATAATTTCGCTAGTTTCAGATCAAGTGGTGAGGGAAACAAAGCCTCGATGCTTTTCACCTGTTTCCTGGTTGGTGAAAGAGATTGTCAGTGTATCTGTCTTTTTTTGTCAACTTACCAAATATATACTTTTAAATATTGTTAATTCACACTATTTAATATCATAAATTATCAATTTCATAATTATAATTCAAATGATGGAATAATAACACAAAATGAATTCACGTTGTTGTTCTGCCAGCTTCTTTTAAAGATATTTTTTTAATTTATAAAAGAAAGTGTTGTCTTCATTCAAAAGATAGAAATGAATACTAGCAACCTAAATTATTTTCAAATGAAAGTGGGAATTAGTTTAAAAAATTATTTTTGTATTTTATCACGAATCTCAAATACGTTTTTTTCTTTTTGTTGTCAGTTGTAACTATTAATTAAAAAAATTGTGAATGTTATATTCAACATTTTTGAAATTAACATAGAAAAAAATCCCAGATTTCACCCGAGATGAAGTTGAAAGAAAAACAGCATTGATAGGGTATAAACCCCACGTACAAATAGAAGATTATAATAGAATTCTGTAGAGCTAGCAAGTAGCTACCTTATTTTACGAACGTTATGCTATTATTACTGTGTTTACTATGCTTTATGTGCTTTACTATGCTGATGTTGTTATTTACATGTACCTACCGAAATACACAACAATATATTTAGATTATATAAAAGAAATTGAAATTTTGTATCTACTTATTTATATTTATATATCAGTACACACACACACTGAACCAAAACGTCACCCATATTAGAATATCAATATTAGTTCCCCCCCCTAAAAATGCTTTGCCCCACCCCCTAAAAATGCCTTGCCCCCCTAAAAATGTATTGCCCCCCCTAAGTTAGAAGTCAGGCTACGTGCCTGGTCACAATACGCCAGTTCATCTCGGAGTTAGGGTCAAACAGACGTAATAGCATCAACTTATACATTTTCTTGGTTTTAAATAAACTACTCGTCTAAAGAGCTGTCTACACCGGGAGAGAAATAATAATATCATACTTTAGAAAATGAAATCCCTTAAACCGATATAAGCATAAGCGAGTATGCGTGGGTGCTTATGTGTCTGTGTGTTCAAAGTGTATTCTAATATATATATATATATATATATATATATATATATATATATATATATATATATATATATAGTCTCGGAAGTTTCTCAACCATTAAAACTATATTTAAAAAAAAAAAAATAAATAAAAAATAAAAAATAAAAAAAACTTATAGTCCCAAGTCTTCCAGTGGAAAATCACTCATGTAAGTCAATTTATTTTTTACAGTTATTATATTAGTTTATTTCTAACACTATTTTAAGGGATCATCAGTTGTTTACCATGAAAAACTGTTTCGGGAATTCAACCTATATATATATATATATATATATATATATATATATATATATATATATATATATATATATATATATATATATATATATAGGTTGTTTAAAAAAAATCGATGGCTCTCCGTAAAATGCATTGCCCATTCTTAGGTGCTTATGATGATTATATAAAAATGATAATAACATTTTACTTGTAACTTGTTATCGATACCCTAACAATCTGTTTCTTGAGTACTTAATATATATATATATATATATATATATATATATATATATATATATATATATATATATATATACAGGGTGTCCCAAAATAATGTATACATCGTTTGAATCGTTATAACTTGTTCAATTTACCGAGTTTGATTTGCAAACAAAATTGATAAAAGAGTAGAACAGTAAGATACACATTTAAAGATACTGAAAGTAAAATTAACAAAAACATAGAAAATTAACTTTTAATAAAGGTAAAGGCTACAATGTTTAAAGCAAGAAACCTGAAGTAATTGCAAACAAATGGGAGTAGTAATTGTAGTAGAATGTGCTCAAATACTGGAGTAAATGTCGCAGGACGTTTGTAGGTACAATTCTTCACGTCTTCACTAAATGGAAAGTGTATTGAGCAGAACGGGTTGGGGTTAGGATGAGGGTTCATTTTGTGAACATTCTGAAATTACCCTACGTAGCCTTTATCTTTGTTAAAAGTTAATTTTCTATGTTTTTGTTAATTTTGCTGTCAGTATTTTTAAATGAATATTCTTACTCAATCTTGTTTATCAATCTTGCAAATAAAAATCAGTAAATTGAACGAGTTATAACAATTCAAAGGGTGTATACATTATTTTGGGACACCCTGTATATATATAGTTATTCATATTATAAGTATGAAGTATATAATTCTAATAAGTGTAAACAAGCAACTGTTACTTGCTGATAAAGTGTGTGTGTGTGGGGGGGGGGGGTCCTTGATCAGGCATTCCACGAAGTGATATCGAAAAACGATCTAAGAAAACTTGACATATATTTAGGCTTCGTCAGAAATCAGAAATCGACCAATTTCGACATTATCATATCTATAATGACAGCATGCGAGACCCGTGTTCGACTGTGCGTCTGGTTGTTTTGGTTCGTGTGACTGTTTTACGGCAAATCAACCTTTTTTGGTTGATTTCAGGCTGAAAACCGAGCAGTTCATTGTACCATCAATGATCATGGTGCCTCCTCATCGATGAAAATGGCGGTCGTGTTCTGATTCGGGACCAGAACATTTGGAAAGAAATGATATCCTACCTATACTGAGTATCATATGGGTGGGAACATATTAATTAAGCTAACATATAAAGTCATCTTGTGAGATTTTAAAAGTTAGGCCTGAATAGCAGTTAAGCTGACATATCAAACTTTTATTCTGACTAGCCAAACTTTATTTGTTATTGTTGTACGATGTTATTGGCACTAAAATAACGTACTTCGCTACAAATTATAAAAAAATATTAAGTCCCGCCCGTAAACCTGGTAATATGGGAAAAAAATATTACTACAGAAATATCAAGATCAGCAAGGGGAATAATTTTTTCCTGATTAATATCAAAAGAATTTTCGCTTTTATAACTAAAATTTGTATTATTTTCTGTATAAGTTTTTAACAAAACTAGAATCAAAAACTACTTCATTACATCCCGGGCTACGTCAACTAGGTACAGCTAGTTTTCTCATAGAGTTGTGTCCGAAGAGGCATGAAACCGCCACACGTGAGAGCTTTTTAACCGTAGATTTAAATGTGAATTAAGCAATATTTAAATTAAACTACAATTATATCACTTCTGAAAATATGAGTATATTCCCAAGAAATTTTATGGTATTTACAAACTTAGAAAGTGATACGGTGGAAGTGATGAAAACAGAATAGAGAATATATATATATATATATATATATATATATATATATATATATATATATATATATATATATATATATATATATATATATATATATATATTTATATAAGGAGATTCAGTGAATTATAAGGTTCCAATTGCTCAAAGAATTAGAACAACAAGTCTATTATGGCGTACGATCGTTTCCAAAAACTTCTGGAAATACTTTATTTCATTCTTTAATTTTTTTTAAAAAACCAACAAAAGCTACTCCAAAACGCGTCTTCATCAGCGCCTTTAGCACCACATCTTACAGAAATTCAAGGAAGAAATACCAAGCTCGTCTTAGAGGAACATCCATTGGCAGGATATATATATATATATATATATATATATATATATATATATATATATATATATATATAAATGTGACGGAGAAATATTATTTGGGGGTTTAGCATTATGGCCACGAACAAAATTTCCTTTCGAAATAATTCGAAATTTTTCATACGGGACCTTATAACGAAACAATTATATTCGAGTTTTTTTTTCTCACGAGAAACCGTAACACAGATGTAGAAGCAAACGGATTTGTAAGAAAAAACATAAAAAAAACAGTATTTTTGTAATAAAATACATTAAGAAACGGTATTAAATTCACCTATCTGGGCGAAAATATTTCCCATATAAAGTACATATTTGTAAAAAAAGTCTACTAACTTTGCCTCATCTCTCGTTAGATATAGAATGTCTTGAAGATTTAACGCATTGGCATCCATTTTCGGAAAATTAAGAAAAAATATTAAGACAGTTTGAATTATCTCCCCTCCCGAAAAAAATAAAATTATCTCCCCTTTCGATTCACTCTCCTAGAAATAAGGAAGGAAATTTGGTTCGTTGTCATAATGAAAAATCACCGATTATTTTAATCAGGTAAAAATGTGTGTTTGCAAAGTCGCTTAACTATATAAAAAAATATTTTAAAAGTGAGTCTTTTTGTGCTCGCTATATTCCCCTTCAAACTTCTCTTTGTTTTTCCCCCTTTTCCTTTTTCTCGCTCCCCCCTCCTCTCGCTTTCTCTGCAGCTACGGGTGAAATAGTATTACTAATTGTGTTGACATCTCCGTATAGTTATAATATACTATTCTAATCTGTTATTCTTTTCTTTTTTATTAGCTTCGACTGTTTATTAACAGACACACACAGAGAAAGGGAGAGTGAGAGAGAGAGAGAGAGAGAGAGAGAGAGAGAGAAGCGGTGTATGTGTGCGTGTGTGTGTGTGTGTGTGTGTCAGACAGCCACGCGTGTTTCGTATTATTATAGCTTTGTGCGATGTGCGTCTGTATGTGTTTACGTATGTCTTCTTTTTTAGGGCACCAATATTTCTAACACCGTCTAATTAATTTCTTAATAATAGGCCTTAATATAAATGGGTATTTATTTTACACAAAATATGTTTATCATCAACATAATCCCCTCTTTCCGGTGTTTTTGTTTGTTATCTCCATTCATCGAAAAGTATCGAGTTTGGAATCTTACACGGCTTAAATATCGGATCATCTTTCGGATAATAACTACGTGACAACCTACGGAAAGTTGACGAAACCTTACACCCAATCACAACACGTATTGTATATATATATATATATATATATATATATATATATATATATATATATATATATATCTTTTTCTCTCTCTATATATATATAGTATCTCTCTCTTTTCTCTCTCTCTATATATATACAAGAAAAGAATGTGACCCGTTGGATTCCTTATTGAGCAGGAGTTAAAACGTTTCAATCGGTACAAACTAGGTTTGTAAAGTTAGTAAAATTAAAAATAAAATTAAAAGGCAACATCGAAAACTAGCCTTTCCAACCATCTATCTGTTCGTAGATAATCATATTTTTTTAAAAATATATGTCGCACTCCATATGGGGGCATGACACCAGTGAAGGAAAAAATAATTCCCACCTAGCATTTAGGTAAAATGTTTTTCGGTATAAGTAGTTGAATTCGTACAACGTATCGCAAATGAACAAATAAATAACACACACGCATACAGAGAGAGAGAGAGAGAGAGAGAGAGTGAGAGCAGAGAGAGAGAGTGAGAGAGAGAGAGACAGACAGACACAGACGCAGAGAGAGATAGAGAGAGATATATATATATATATAATTGAATGAATGCGAAAAGATTTCCACCTATACTAACTATAGTTACATCAATAAGTGCTTTTTTTCATTCTACAACATAAGGCTTTGAAATACCGTATATATAGTAATGTGAAAAAACTAACAATTTGCTTTTGGATTTCTTAATTTGATAAGCAGCTTTTATAAATTAATATTCTGCAATATACATTTTTAATTTGAATTGTCATATTTTCTTATAGTATACTCAATACTTTCATCGATAGTACAAGGTTTGATGTCGCTGGGATGGTGAACACAGATACTACACTTTGATCTTAACAAAAAATCCAAGGAACTATTTTAAAAAATAATGTTTTTATTACTATGAATTTTTAACGAATAAAAAACCCTGATTAATCTAGTATTGTATTATCATTAATAGGGGTGGGCAGTGTAGTCATAAAGTCATCCCCCCCCCAGAAATTACTTCCTCCGTTTATATGGGGTCGGTGGTAATTCTTCCAGGTATTACATCCTCCTTTGGGGAGATTAATGTAATACTCACAGGCATTACTTTCTCCTTTTATGGTTAGATCCTCCCAAGTATTACCTTCTTTATTCTATTTTTTTTGGGGGGGGGGGGTAGCGTAGTGTACTATCTATTCCGTTGTCATGATAGCATCCGCTCAGTCATTACCCCCTTCTTTGTGGGGTAGTGTAGCATATATTCGTTCACCGTGATATGGGTGGATAACTCCAGACGAGCAAAAATATGCTACCTCTGGTCGTATATTTTGCTAGCATATACAGGGTGATTCATAAGTCACTTAGCTATTTATTTTTTAAATTTTAAAGTTAAAAAATACGGTAATATAAGACAGAAAGTTTATTCAACAAATTCATTTATGGGAGTTTTAAATTACAGCAAATTTTCAAAATTTCCACCTTTGTTCTGCATGCATAGCTCCATTCTTTTTTGCAAGGAATTTACGACTCTTTGTAGCATATTTGATTGATTAATTTTAATTTTAACAAACTCGGTAGTGATTTTTGATTTGGGGTCGTCGATGTTAGTTATTGGCGTGGCAAATACTTGGTCACGTAAATATCCCCACAAAAAATAGTCCAACGGCGTCCAATCAGGGCTTCGCGGAGACCAATTGATAAATAGCTAAGTGACTTAGGAATCACCCTAATTAATATTTATTTATAAAAATATTATTGTATATATATATATATATATATATATATATATATATATATATATATGAGCTTTGGATATGTATATTTTAATAAGGTGTTAGAATCCGTAAATTGTAATACACATAAGCACTGATAGTGTACATAAATTTATCGCCTGCGTCTGGCTAAACCCGTTGTTCGTAGAAATTGTGTCTGTGTGTTCGATGCGCACAACCTGAGTTTTCCTTGCCGCGAATTGTGCGTATGTGTCTATTGGCAAGCAGCGATGCTGAATATGTTTTAACATTAGGCCCCTATGTGCTAAATGGCAAAATACTTCGATAAAGAGTGTGGTGCAACTGGATTCTATAATCAGATCTGGATCTACCTATCTATCTATCTATCTATCTATCTATCTATCTATCTATCTATCTATCTATCTATCTATCTATCTATCTATCTAGCTATAATTGATTACATTAATATATATATATATATATATATATATATATGTATATATGTGTACACATACACACATATATATATATATATGTATATATATATATATATATATGTACATATATATATATATATATATATATATATATATATATATATATATATATATATATATATATATATATATATATATATATATATATATATATATATATATGGGAAATGATTATCGCTATAATGTTAAGTTAGTTTTTGTTATTGGTTTTTACTGGCGATAGAAACAGAGCTCTTTCCTTAGTATTATTCCACTTCCTAAGCGGTAAAGAATATTTTATTAAGTTGGCCTTTTTAACAGGACGTGTCATTATATATATATATATATTCCCGAAACAGTTTTTCATGGTAAACAACTGATGATCCCTTAAATAATATTAAGACTAGAGTAAATTCTTGGAAGCAAACTAATATAGTAACTGCTAAAAGTAAATTGACTTATAAATTTTATCTTCCACCGAATGACTTGGGACTAAAAAAAATTTTTTTCTTTATATAGTTTTGATGGTTAGGAAACTTCCGAGGCTATATATCCTGTCCTGTTTTTAAATCTCCGAAACAGTTACATGGTAAAGAGCTGATGATCCCCGTGTTAATATTAGACGCTTAACGTCTCCTGTTTTTGTTTCACTGTTAGATACTTAACCCTCCTTTTTTATTTTTTGTACTTATTTGTTTATTTATTTATTTATGAATTTTCCAACGAATGTTAAGTCTGCAATATCTTGGATTTAGTTAGTTTCTCTGGGAATTTAAACTGCATTTTACTTTCTTTTTTTTCTTTTCTTTTGTTTAAAATGAGTCAAAGCTTCTTTAGACTATATATATATATATATATATATATATATATATATATTTATTTATGAATTTATTTTGACGTACATAAAAAAATCTATGAAAATGTGTTTCTGGCTATACGCCGTCATCAGCGTGGCTAACATAGGCAAGGATCGAACCCTCGATATTAGTTTGGCGTTATATATATTTATATATATATATATATATATATATATATATATATATATATATATATATATATATATATATATATATATATATATATACTAGCTGTACAGACCCGGTGTTACTAGTGGGTATTTACCCTTTTCATTTTTGTTTAGCAGTTCTTTATGATGTCAATCGATTTTTATTTTTGTACAACAGTAAGCTTATTTTAAAAATGACATTCAAAGACCGGAAATACACATTTTCATCCCAAATGCTTAGCATTTATTTACTATATAGAAAATATTCGTAAACAAAACAGTAACTAATAAATAAATCTTTCATTCTTACGCGCCAATTTACATTTGTTATTATTGTACCATGTTACTGGCAAAAAAATAACGTGTGTCGCTACAATTTATTTAACAAAATACTTCAACCGACCCGGCGAACTAATAATATAGAAACATTTGTAAATAATCACCTACAATTGAAAATCAGCTTCTATCAGTGATAAAAAATCACTTTCTCTGTTGATCACTGTATATAAAATAAGTATATATGTTCAGATTATATATTACACTATGTTTTGTCGGAATATCTTTTTCTTTTATATCACACTTTAATATAAAGAAATACATCCAACATTGGCTGATGGAAAAGATGAGTAGCCAATGAAAAAGACCGGTATATATCTGGAAGTGTGTCTTACTAATAGAAATGTTGGTCCGGATATATTATGTAATCGATAAATTTAATTGAATTTTAAATATTTGCTAGCAAAGAACACAAACTGTTAATTTACATAAATGACTGGCTAGTTAGAATTAAATGCCGATTTGTCAGATGCATTGCTATATTGGTCTAACTTCAGGAATCCGACCGACTTAATTATATATATATATATATATATATATATATATATATATATATATATATATATATATATATATATATATATATATATATATATATAACAAATAATTGTTACAACAAAGCTTTTGGAAATCGCTCTAGACAAGGCATGAATCCACTTGATGTATAGAGCTAACAAGAACAAATATAATTATCGCAAAGACAGAAGATGCCTATTGGCCTTAGTCTTGAAAATATCAAGGTTATAGGTAGGAGGAAAACGGTCAGCAGGAACATAATTCCACAAGCTTGCGGTTTTAGAAAGAAGCTACTGGAATATGAAGCCGTATTACAATGATGTATCAAAACAGCGAATTGATGGAGATCACTCGACTAACGACTCCAACGAGCTGAAACAAAAATAGCGGGGAATAGAGCAAAAAAGAAAAATTTGATGAGAGAAAGAGACCAAGAAGTTTCTAGAGTCGATTTCTCCTCAAGGGTAGAATCATCCATGAGAATCTCAGAAAGAAAAGGGACACGCCTACGATTGAAGAGACCCCATCCAAAGGTACTCGCAAGCTTCGATCAAAAAGAAAAGACCTAATAATGTCAAGAACCTCACCACCAATACGATAACCCTGAAGTTTGTGTCGGAGACAAGAATGCCACACTCTGTATATCGTCTTCGAAATGTCAAACACAATGACTCTACCCTCTCCTGAATTATCCATAAACCGAGAGATCCGCTCAGTTACAAGAGTTAAAAGATCAGCAGTTAAACGAATACCACGAAAGCCATACTGAGCATCACTAAAAAGGCCCATACTTTCCAGAAAATAAACAAGCTTGCCATTGACCAACCTTTCAAAAACTTTGCTAATAACAGAGAGGACACTAACCGGACGATACTTAGTTGGGTCAGTCCGATCACCAGCAGTTTTAAAGACAGGGACAACAGAGGACTCCTTCCAACAAGAAGGGAAACAGGACTTAGACAAACAGAGATTGAATAATTTAGAGAGGATAGAAGAAAGTGTAGGAGCACAACGCTTGAGAACAACAACAGGAATTGAATCAGTACCGGAAGCCTTAGACTGGTCGAGATCAAAAGAACCCTAGCAACCTTATTTTGAGTGATAATAACAGAACCAAGAGACTGATCAGTTTTCAAAGGAAAACTAAGAAGGACAGCACCAGAATCATCAAGAGAAGAATTGTCAGCAAAACGGCGAACAAAGAGATTCGCTTCATCCTTAGAAGATGAAATAACCTGAAGACCAATAAATAGAGGAGGAATAGCACACTTGTCACTATTAATAATACTATTGTAGATTCTTCAAAAAGCACGAGAGCGAACTCTTTGGGATGGGATAGAGTCACAAATCTTTTCAGAGTAACTAGACTTAATCCCAGAGATTGCTCACTTGCAGGCATTGCAAGCTCTTCTGTAGGAATGTCTAGAATTATCAGAACAATACTGACGTTACCAATTAAAGTAATGATTACGATGGGCAATGGCAGAAGCACAAACATGAAAACCATGAAGGAGAATTAGGTTTGGCTTGAAACTTACGATAAGGAATGAAGGTGCCAATTCCAACGAGAAGCCAGTCAGTAACATCCATAGCAGCATCATTCGGAGACATACCAAACATAGGACTTCATGTAACGTTACATAGGAATCTGCGAAGCCCATCCCAATAAGATGCCCTGTAATTGAACGTCTTCCTATGGAGGGGACGATAAATAGAATACTTCACCGAAAAATTAACCTCAACATCAACAACCACATGATCAGAAGAACCCGATGGAGGAGAAGAGGAAATATAACATGATACAGGAACAGAAGTGAGAAAAAGATTAAGTAAGGATGGTTGATGAACATTATTATCAGGAAAACGTGTGGGGAAGGTGACCATTTGGGACGAGTCATGAGACAGAAAAGTTAGGACACATTTCACTAGCTGGATATGTGCAATTAGAGTGAGAGAGCCAGTCAGAATGATGAGCATTGAAGACACCAAAAACAAAGATGGAGCTTGACGGATGAAGCTGCAATGCATCATCAATACTGCTGGATATAGCATCAACAACAGAGCAGTGATTGGCAGAAGGGGAGCCGTAAAAAAATAAATAAATAGGAAGTGGAGTGCAGCAAAAACAATCTCAGGCAGATAAAAGAACACCTATGAGATTCAAGGTTGGCGACACGTGCAATAGGAAGATCCTTGCGAGGAAAAAGAGCAAGACCATGCCCATTTGTGGAAGAGTCTAAGCGGGCAAGAGGCAAATAACCATCCACATGTAGATCGTTGCTATCAATAGAAGTATCAGATTAGACTCACAAAGCGCGAGGATGTAAGGAAATTAGCCCGAGAGAAAGGACTGGACATCAGACAAATTTGACTGAGATCTCTGATGTTACTATAGGATATAGTAAGGTGTTCGTTGTGTGGATTGGTAGAAGGCATACTAATAAAAATGGAGGGAAAGGTATAATCACCTCAAGACAAACCAAGCCTGAAAAGGCCCAACCACCAGCATTCTATCCCGTGGACTCAAAATAGGCTGGCTGAAAAATAAGCCCTTCAAGAGCTTAATAGGGAAGGAAGAGGTTACTAGACGGGCTGACAAAAAAGTTTACCCCTAAACTGGTTAGGTTGTTAACCAGAAACCAGTGTTTGTATTGTGACGCCATCACGCTCAAACAAAGCCTAAAGATGGCCTTCTCCCAATGAGGTAAGATACCATGCTGTCATTTTTAGAGTCTTGGCATTAAGAGTGACAAGGAACTATGCAAGACACGAGAGGGGGGTCAGCTCATGAAGTATTTACATGTATTTTAAACTAGAGTGACTCTCCTTTTTGTTTTATTTATTTTATTTATTGTTTAGTATACCTTATAATATACTTGCATATATTTAACAGTAATAAATATTTAAAAAGAAATTATCACAAAACATCATTGCTGTTCCACATTTATATATTTTTGGTGATTGATTTTGAATTCACTAATATTATTTTTTAAATCCTCTTTGGTGTTTTACTTTCTCTATTATGAACGATCACGTGACAAGCTGTCATAAAAATAAATATGTATTTCTTTCCTTTTTCTGTTTTTGTTTAAAAGTGCTCGATCATAGGGTATACAATAGCGAATATAAAGTATTTTATTAAAAAAAACTATGCATTATATTGTCTGTTTAGTGTATCGGGTTTCATCCTAGACTTAACAAGCAAGCGCTCTAACCAAATTACAACGTAAAGAAGGGGAATTATATTCTATTTAAGCCAAACAGGCACAGACAAAATGCTATCTAGAGTGTTCAACAAACGTTGTCGGAACATGCCATATAGCTACGTGACAGTCTATTTTTAACTCCCCGAACAGGGGTCTACTTCAATTTCTTAAAGGAGCTTATAACAATATATATATATATATATATAATTAACTTGTTACAAATATTCAGGGGGTATGAATCCGAAGGAAGTTGAAACCGGGTTTATGAGAGTGCTCAATGAAAATTCAGAGCAAAATATATATTTTTTGATTTTATTCCATTAGTTGCGACAAAACAAGTTTTGTTTCATTGGTGCAAATAGCGACCAACTCATCGGGCTGGCGAAGGAATTCAAATGGCATAAATTTTAACTTCAACTTTAACGGGAGATTGAAAATTGAAAATACATTGGAGGGGGAGGGGGACAGAGTTGGGGCTTTGTCTATAACGGTGACATGGGACATGAGAGGGGAGGGGGGAGGACCCCAACAAGTCGTGTTTCAAATTATTACGTGGGAGGTTTTTCACGTGTCTGTGCTGTGATGATCTCAATTTCGGCCGGGGTGGGAGGAAGGGAGATGGAGCGACGGCCAGAGTGAGTTAAATTTAAAATGAGAATAAAATTATGATTATAACCGTCATTCCTATTTTATTTTAATTCTAATAAGTAATTATCATGTGGATAAAAATGTTTGATAATTTTAATTTAAGGTATTAATTGCTACTTTTGCATTTTATTTATTTTATTTTAATATATATATAATATAATTATATATATATATATATATATATATATATATATATATATATATATATATATATATATATATTCAATATTTTTAATGTAATTTTATACCATATCAATGTTATAAAGTTTTTATTCAGCATACAATTATTTCGGCGAAAACAAGATATTTGTAAAATGCATTTATTTCTTTGTGTGGCTATCTCCAATGCTAATTGTACAAAACAAAGCAAACACGCAAAAAAAAATCATGAAAAACTATTCGAGCAGAGCCTAAATTACAATCAATACTCATTATTAACATTATATATATAAGCATATATATTTATATTTATTTATATATTTATATATATATATATATATAATGTTGATACTGAGTACTGATTGTAATTTAGGTCTTGCTGCTTTTATATATATATATGTATATATATGATGAAAATTATCAAAATAATGTTCTATCTCTCTCTCTCTCTCTCTCTCTCTCTCTCTCTATCTATCTATATATATATACATATATATATATATATATATATATATATATATATATATATAGAGAGAGAGAGAGAGAGAGAGAGAGAGAGAGGGAGAGACAGAGGCAGAGACATCAACAGGGAGAGAGAAAGAGAGGGGGAGATAGAAATAGAGAGAGAAGGATAGATATAGAGAGAGGGAGGGAGAGAGAGACTTTCTATACACAAGGCATGTGCGTGTGTATACTCGTCATTGCAGATCTCTTGTTTGTCATTCTTATCTAACAACCATCGTTTTCGTTTCGGGTGAATGATTAAATGATTTTGGTGATATGATTAGACAATCGACCAATACTGGTAACCCGTTCATGGTGGCCTTATGCCAGTCAGGACAAGTGTATCGTTCTACACCTGTCCCCAATTGATGGAAAGATATCCGCCGAGGTTATTGAATACGCAACGTCTGCCAGGCGCATACCTCCTTCTATTAGCGTCTGTTTAACCAACACTTCTGAATCTGGGATAATTTGACAAGTTCAGTGAGACCACCTAAACATTTAGGGATCTACGTGGCTACACATTCAATAAAAAGAGGGACACAGATCTACCACCTCCTGACATTTCTAGTGTTATCCTTGTTAGGTTAGGTTGTTATGAAAGGCGCGCACTCGCTTAGAAAGCGTAAGTAGACGTGATCTTCATCCGTCTCTTCCGACCATGGAACATGAAATTTAAGAACCCGAGGATCTTCTTCAGACACAAGGATCTCATTGAATAAATATAATAAAAAGCTAATCCATTATATAAAGCGGGACTTTCAAAACAACATAGTCAATTTATGATTCACCACGCCGGAAACCATCGTTAATTGAATTGGCTTCACGAGCGCCTCTCCATCGCCACTATTTGAGGAATCGCATTGAACCTGCTTTCGGCCCGTCAAGCCAACATGACATCCGACGAAACTTCCTGATGTTTAGAATATATGATTTTTATATTTGAAAAAGATCTTAGATAAAGGAAAGTCGTAATTCTGTCTGCGTGTGTGCATTTGCGAAAAATGAGAAATCGCATGAGATACTCTTAAAAAACTTTATATAATCTAATTTATATTATTTATTTAGTGTTATCCAGACCTGGTTATTGTAAAAAAAAGTTGTAATATTAATTCCTTTGGAATTACCAACTGGGAAAAAATTACTTCCTTGGTTAGGAGAATTACTTTTTTCATTCGTACTGGTCGTTATATCCAAAATGCTGAAACTAAATCAAACAGTCAGTCAGTTTCCTTTTTCTTTCTTTCTATTGTATTGAACCAGTTGCCATAGATAGAGAGAGAGAGAAAGAGAGAAAGAGAGAGAAAGAGAGAAAGAGAGAAAGAGAGAGAGGGAGAGAGAGGGTAGCGAAGAGGACTCTTGAAGAGATAGAGATATTACACACACTTTCATTAACATCTCTATTTTGTTATCCAAGTCCCGGGCAACGCAGGGTTACTCTGCTAGTAAGGTATATTGGTTTTATTAGGTTCAGCAAATAGTTATCGTGACCTCTTAAAATCAATGGTTCATTATGTAAGCATTTATTGGAAAACAAAAGCAATTCTTCAAAATCAAGCTCATCTTTGTTTACTATCTTTTGCCAACGACCTGCAAGCTTTCGGATTTGGACAAGTTACCAGTTCCTTCTAGTTTAAATCGAACAATTCTTGACAGGCTTCTTAAACTTCATCAAAACACTCAAACCGACGACTCTTTATACAGTGTTCTATTGCAAGGAATAAACCGTAGTCAGATGGCGCAACGTCTGGACCAAACTGTGGAAACTTCCACACAGTCTAATTATTTTAACACAGGGCGCGGATTTTTTCCTTCACCTAGTATTTTAATGAATTATATTTTTTGAAATAAAAAAGCAGTTATATTTTTTAATGTCATTACATTTCTAGGAACAGTATAAAGCTGAGATTAATACCAATACATTAAGCAACAGTAATCACACATTGACATTTTAATGTATTCTCACTTAGTTGACTCCAAAATCAAGCTTCTTTTCTTTGCACCACCAACGCTCGGATACTCGTTTTGCCTCAGTTGAAATGAACAGCTCTCTCCATAAGAAATGTTATTGTTTTGATAAGCGCTTAAAACTGAATGGGAATGACACATTTAAGCCTCTGTGGTGTCGAAGTGTAATTTGACGAAAACAAACGCTTTTCGAAATTGCATCACCCAACTTGCTGGTGATTGTAAATATATAACACTACCGCCGAGATGACGAATACATATCGTATGTAAAGATTGCATAGCTCCCATTTGAGACTTGCCTGATTACATCCGTATATACATGATTTCTGAACGCTTGTATCTTGATATCTGTTGATGACCTTTTCATTCAAAGATCAGTGTGGATCGTGGATGAGTGTTATTGTGACAATCCTGGACAATTGAACTTTTCAACTCCCGTGGGGATTCTTGTAACAACCTTCCACATTCTGTTAGTGAGTAATCCTTTTTCTTCCATAGTTGTTTTGGGACACTATTTTTTTCATAGATTTTGTTCGCCATTAATTAACGTTACACATTATCCATCTCCTGTAAAATATTACTTTGTTTTTCTTGTTGTTTGTTCTATATATGTTTATCCCATTTCTTGTTATTTTATGAATAAATATTATTTGAATTTTAACTTGGTGTTTCAGTGGTCTTTTACTTGCTCGTTATTCTTCATTGTTTTCTATGCGATATCTTGAATTGGAGAATCCCCTTCCACCTGTATTATGTTGATTACCTTCGAGCCACTGCTGGACACTTTTACGTTTTGTTTACATTTATCATTGTCACGCGCTTGCAGCCGTGGTCGCGACGACAGCTGTCCTTGACAAGATATATATATATATATATATTGTCACACAAAAATATATACATATATATATGTATATATATTATTAATTATTTTTTTGCGTACATAAAAGTAATACATGGACACCTGTTTCTGGCTATCAGTATGCTAACTTGGATACAGATCGAACCTACGGTTACATTGTCTGTAGTTTGGAGTTTTACAACCGCACTATGACGCCTTGTCTGGAAATATTTACGATTTTTTTATCAACTACATATTTAAGTTACGTGTTTGTAATTATTTTTATTGGCGATAATAACAGCGTTTGTACTTTTTACACTTCCTAAGCGATGAAGAGTAATGCAGAATACTGCAATTTAGTTGCCTGTAATTTAATAGGACATATTATATATATATATATATATATATATATATATATATATATATATATATATATATATTTTACGTAGTGGAGTTTTACCACCGGACTATTTACCACTTTAGATATATCGATGATACACACATTATTTACTCACATTATATTAATCTCCCTGACATAGTCGACAAACTCAATAAAATTAAACACTCCACTTCCTTTACATCCGAATTAGAAAATAATCGCATCCTAAACTTCCTTAATATCACTCTGCATAACACCCCAAACGGCTTAAACGTTTCACTCTATAGAAAATTAACGAATAAACATGATCTTATACATTTTTACTCCGACCTCAACACCATAATCAACTCTGGAATGATTATAGGCTCGTTACTCAGAGCTCTTAGAATTTGCAACTCCACTGCGCAATAAAGAAACCTATATCGAGAACACTTACCAAGCTTTTAATTCTCTTCAATTTTTCATCCCAAAAGCTAAACGCAAAGCCTCAAATATTCACTACAAAACACAGACTAACACCGCACACATTTATCCTGAAAACATCATCAGCACTAATAACATCCACACGACTGAGAAAATAAAGTATTTCGTATCCCAAATGATCCCATGTTGATGTCCTTACAATTCAATCTGACATTAAAATAGTAACATCAACCTCTAAAACAATTAAGGATTTACTGAACACCAACTACTCTTTATGGTCACTTTTTCCCTAGCCGGCATTAAGAAAATAAATATACCGCATGTCCGATGTTTTATATCGGAGAAACGTTCAGAAACATAAAATCCTGCATTTACAAACACAAACAGGACCTCAAACACAACAATCTCACTAACGCACTAGTCTTAAATAGAAACACATGTAGCCACAATTATGACTTCACAAATTGCATCTTCCTCAATACTGAATACTCTCTCCCACGTCGCAAATGCATCGAAAACGCTATAATACTTCTCTCATCACCATCTAATGTAAACCTCAAACTCGGATCTTATTCCTTAATCAAACACACACACACACACACACACATATATATATATATATATATATATATATATATATATATATATATATATATATATATATGTTACACCGGCCTTTCTAACAGAAGAGAAACTACACCGGTTCTCACTATAAATAGTGCGAGTAGACAATCACCAGAGAGAAAAAGGACAGTATTGTAACTGTCTAGCCGAGTGCCAGTCAGTTTCCTTACCTTTGTACCTTTTATGTTAATACACTTGTTATCTTAACCCAACCTCGACTTGACTTCTTTTTACTGTTGGACTACTTCACAATAATATATATATATATATATATATATATATATATATATATATATATATATATATATATGTGTGTATGTATATGGTGACCAAGAAGTCAGATGGGTCACTGAGGGATTTTGATTGAATAGCTTCTTTCATTTTAATGGAATTTTAACATGACATGACGTAGACAATAAAGATTTGTTGGCGAAAAATTTATTCATGAAAAAATAACATTTTTGAAATAATTTCCATTTTCAGCTTCGCAAATTCGTGCCCTTTCCTAAACATAATCCATAACGGATTGCAGGATCACTAGATTACGATTTAATTCCCTTCATATCTGATCTTCTCCTTCAATTCCTGTAGAATTTCAGGTTTGTTTATGTAAACTTTTTCTTTGAAATTCTCCCACAAGAAAAGTCAGGGCTAGTGAAGTCAGAGAAACGTGAATGCTAGTTGATATGACCAACTTTTTAATTTTTTTTTGCAAAACAATTTTTCATTGTCTTCGTCATATTATGTTAAAATTTCATTAAGGTACCATAAAAAATAAACAATATATTCAAGTTAAAATTCCCTCAGTAACTTTTTGGTCATATATATATATATATATATATATATATATATATATATATATATATATATATATATATATATATGTAAGTAAATTACGTGTACAACAGAATGGTAGGATTCATTTTAGAGGAAGCATTATTAAAATCAATGAAACAGACGAGTGGGGAAAAAAACAAAAAAAAAGGAAAATTGTTAAAATTACCTTAAGGCCTTGTCGTCTGAATGGTAAATTAAAAACTAAAAGTCGAATGAGAAATGAAGGGGGGAGAAAAGAAATAAATAAATAAAACTTATTTCAGTTGGAGGAAACGAATGAGAAGGGGAAAAAAAAAAAAATTAAATCTCTCAACGTTATGGTGGCTTTGAATCATTAAAGATCTCCAACTGATGTTTCAAAATCTTTTGTCTACACAGGCTAGGTCGATAGTTGTTAATGACTAACGCCTCAAGAATATTGAGATGGTAGTTCGACCTGGCACTGTGTAAAACAGAAAACCACCCATCGGAATACCTGTCAGAACAACTATTTGTACTAACGAGGTGATTACCGATGGCTGATTCCTGTGCCTGGAAGTTCCCGGATGATCTCGAAACCTTGTGTAGGCGAATATCACGTGGTATGTGTTGGGATATTCTAAATTCTAATCTTTGGGATGTCTTGCCAACGTAATCAGCTCCACACTGACACATGAATTTATAAACTACAGAATTCTTTTGAATGGCTGGCAAAACATCCTTACGAAACGAAGAGAAAAAGGTTCGAGTCGTGTAAACTACCCTCAACATGGTTGCCGGAAAACAACGTTGAGTAGAAGAAGAAATCCTTTCAACAATGTCAAGGCCGTCAGAACCCAACCAAGGGAGTTTCAAATAAATAGGGCAACGTGACGGGCCAATAAATTTACCACCATTAAATAAAGCAACTTTATGTGCAATGGTGCCTTTTATAGTATTGATGGGATATCCATTGGCAAGAAAAATATTAGTAATCTCACCAAGTTCTGCATCGAGTCGTGTTGGTGAACAAATCATAAGAGCTCGATGAGTGAGAGTACCAATAAGATTTATTTTTCTTGCTCTTGGGGCGAAGGAAAACCAATTTAGATAAAGGCCTGTAAATGTTGGTTTTCTATACACACAGGTTTCAAATGATAAACCAGATTTAGACACTAAAACATCGAGGAATGGTAAGGAACCACAATCCTCGATTTCCATAGTGAATTGCAACGATGGATGCAAGTCACAAAGAAGAAGAAGAAACTGTTCAGCATCACTCCGAGAGGGAAAACAAGCAAAAGTGTCATCAACGTAACGTGTGTAGAAAGCCGGCTTGGTCACTTTGGAAAATAATTGGTTTTCCAAAAATCCAACGAAAATGTTGGCTAACGATGGACCAAGAGGGCTGCCCATGGATATACCATCAATTTGCCGATACATTATATTATTGAAACTGAAGGAAACTGATTTAGTAGCAAGTTCCATCAGTTCAACAAAAATTCGTTCAGGAAACTGTGGAGACTTTAAGGGGCCGCGGTAAAGATAATCTGCACATATACCAATGGTTTCATCCAAAGGTACATTGGTAAACAGACTACTAATGTCAAAGGAAGCCAAGAACTCGGTGTCCTTTGAGAGAGATAATTTGTGTATAGAAGACACAAATTGGAAGGAATCAGAGATACAATAGTCCGAATAAAAAGTAAGTACGGGCTTAAGAATATCAACTAACCATTTACCAAGTGCATGTTGTGCAGAACCCAACATTGATAGAATAAGCCGTAAAGGAACGTTAGGTTTATGAACCTTGGGTAAGCCGTACATTCTAGGCCTTTGAGAGCCGATAGGTCGTATTCCTTCATATATCTCTTTAGAAATAAACTTGCTTTTATAAAGTTGAAAGAGGCCTTTTCTGGATTTTTATTTCCATACGAAAAGTGTCATCGTGGCTTAAACCACCCATCTTGAAAAATTTATTTTTATCATCCAAAATATTACACATTTTGGAGATATAATCTACTTGGTTCAGGATTACAACGCCTGAACCTTTGTCTGGACGAGTGATATAAATATCAGAGTTCGACTTAAGTAATTTCGCAGTTTCAAAATGATTTTTCTGCCAAATACAATCGCTAGAAACGAAGAGAAAAAGGTTCGAGTCGTGTAAACTACCCTCAACATGGTTGCCGGAAAACAACGTTGAGTAGAAGAAGAAATCCTTTCAACAATGTCAAGGCCGTCAGAACCCAACCAAGGGAGTTTCAAATAAATAGGGCAACTCCAACTGAAATAAGTTTTATTTTATTTATTTTTTCTCCCCCCTTCATTTCTCATTCGACTTTTAGTTTTTAATTTACCATTCTGACGTTTCCTCTCAGAGGGTCAGACGACAAGGCCTTAAGGTAATTTTAACAATTTTCCTTTTTTTTTTTTTTCCCCCCCACTCGTCTGTTTCATTGATTTTAATATATATATATATATATATATATATATATATATATATATATATATATATATATATATATATATATATATTTATTTATTTATTTATTAGTTTCATACGTACATAAAAGTAATATATATATATTATTATTATGGATGTATAATATATATATATATATATATATATATATATATATATATATATATATATATATATATATATATATATATATATATATAGTAATTAATAAGATCCCTGTGTAATCATGATTCCAACTTTGAACGCAATATTACAATTTTATCTAACTTTTTTATCTCTAAAACAAAATAAGACGTAGTCTATGCGATTTTTGGATGCAACAGCACGAAAACAGATCTGCCATATTATTGTAAAACATTCAATATACATTGAATGCCTTCATTGAATTTCTTTGTAAACTTTAACATTAATCGAAACAAATTCGTATTTTATAATTCTATAACTGCTAATGAATTCATTTGTATAACAGGAAACTTCCTGTATTCATAGATTGATAATTCGACCGCAACTCTTTTGTTTAAAGGAACTATGGTGGTATTCGGTCCTAGGAATCATCTTCCAACCATTACCCCTTTTTCGAAAGAGAGAGTGGTTATTGCCAGTCGTCTGAGCCACCCCTATCGGGGAATGGCAACGGATCCTATTTTTGTACTCTCCCAGAATGATCCATTTGAGGAGCCCGGTTTTCTTTTACCCATGTTTAACTGGCTTCATGTCTACCCTTACTTCAATGAAAATACGTCCATATCTAGGCCAGCTTGATAATGTTTAGGTTATATGGCTACTTCACTACCCGATCACACAAAGACAACAAAAACGACACCCGACCCGCAGGTAACCGCTCTTATATTCTTCTTCGCAGGATACAGATACAACTCCCACTACGCACCCTGTCCTTATATTCTTCTTCGCAGGATACAGATACAACTCCCACTACGCACCCTGTCCTTATATTCACCCTAAATATCATTTATTTTTTAATGCCTCTTCATTGTTTGTGGATGTCAACAAAATCCGGTATTGATTCACTTCGCTAAAGTATGTTTAATAATTTTAACTCGCTTGACTACGCATTGTTGACCTCGCATTGTTGAAATAGCATTCTTGACCTTGTATTCTTGATCCGTCATTCCTAACCCAGCATTCTTGACCACGCATTGTTTAGCACGCACCGTTAAGCTAGCCTCATTGAGAGTTTGATTTTCACTGAGAATTCATACTTGTATATTTATCCGGGCGCGGTTTACTTTTCACGGTGATTGGTCACACTCGCTTATTTGTTCTTGTATTTTTCATCATTAGAATATCCAAGACAAATAAACTAGAGGACGTTCAATTTACTGTTGACAATCAAAGTTTAGAATGAAATGAATATTGTATTGTTTTATCGAAATCTATAGGGTACATATAAACATATACCACTCCCCATAACACATCACTCAATTTGTCCCGGGCCTTACAAATAAATAAACATATATAAAAATTTTTGGAAAAATTTTACTTTATTCATCAACATAGTCTCTTTCTAGAGTGATACGCTTCTTTAACAATTCGATGCCTGTTTTGTATAACGAATTGTTCTTTTACTTCAAAATACGCCTCAGTTTCTGATATCTTTTGAGGTTGTAAACAGCTAGTAGTGGCTGGAGCCAGATCTGAAGAATATGGTAGGTTCAGAAGCAATACTAAGTGCATTTTATGTAGATTTGCAATCGTTGCGATCGACGTATGACACGGTGCATTGTCTTGGTGAAAGAGCACTTTTTTCTTCTTCATTGGTGACTATTTATTACCGATTTCTTTCAAACGCACCAATAATGCTATATAATATTCGCTATTAATGGCTCTTCCTTCATCAAGGTAATCGATGAACAAAATACCTTGCTCATCTGAAAATACGGAGACCTAAACCTTGCCTGCTGATGTTTGCGTCATTGGTCGCTTTGCACGGCTTTTATCTGCTGTTATTCAGTCAACTAGCTGCCGATTTGATTGTTGAGTGGTGGATACATTGTCATATATTGAAAATAAAACTCCGGTGTAAAAACAATTGAAACAACGCTCTGAATCGTCGATGTGTTATGTTTATTTATCGGCAATGAGCAAACGCGGCACCCACTTTAAAATTGAACATTTCCATGCAAAATAGTGAATACACTGTATTCTGATATCTTCAATTCTTTTACTGAAGTTAACCTGGCCAGTACTAAAATGTGTGATTATTTGCCAATATAAGGTACTGTATGCCCTCTCCACTTATCTTGACATTGTTTTCAGTAATCTTACACTTCTCTATGTCACTGGAATCAAGCAGTGTCGGCCTAGGAGAAGCAGTGGTTAGGGATGCGCAACCCTTGCTTCACAATTAAACGTGCAGCCACGCTTACAGGTGGTATCCATTGTCTCACAAGACTGAACGGAACCTGCTTTTCTGTTGTCTCACGCAACTTTAATATACGATCGGCCAAAACAAGTTTGTAGTTTTTTGAATGTTTTCCAACTGACAAATCTGGGCGACGTGAACGTGCACCAACATTTGGGTTATTTACGACTGCGTTTAAAGTAAGCCTTCCACCTATTAATCGTTGTTTTTCGACGGAGCACCCTCATCAAGCCATTACGTTTCTTGAACATCAGCAGGCCATACTTTATCAACACATGAAATTCAGATTTGTCCATTCTTTTTGAAAATCTAAAAACAGCAGTTGCACTTGAATAACTGTAATTTGTACACTAATAATCAGATTAAGATGGAATTTGAAACGTGCGATTTCAAGGTTACTACTTTATGAAATCATGTTTTATTTATTTGTACACACAAAAAAATAAATAAGTAATTACAATAAAAAATAAAACAAAGAGAATAAAACAATCAGTTATTGTTTTAGTTTTATTCAATTGCTGCGGATAATAATATTTACTGCGTTATAAGCAATATTGCCATTCCGAACGTGTTTTGAGATTTGAAATACCCACCATTTGACAAAGAGGTCTTCCTCGAAATATATTATGGAACACGATCACACACATTACATCAAAGTGTTGATGTCTTGCCTAATCAAGTAAAATTTACTATATAGAAAAAAAATTGAAAATATGTTTTTAATAAAATATATATAACAAAAATCACCTGTTTTTGTCTTACTTCTCAACGCCGACATATCTCCATTTCTTGCATTGTGATAGCTTTCTAATACTCCCATATATATATATATATATATATATATATATATATATATATATATATATATATATATATATATATATGCGTGTGTGTGTTTGCATGTAAGCTGATATGTTAATACATCTAATATATCCGTTTACGCGTGAGTGGTTACCAATCCAATACCACGTGATGCGAATTAATCGTAGTCAAGAAGCCGCCGGCCTCTTCTTTCTCTGTGGGTCAATACTCACCCAAACCGCCACCCCAAATGTATCTGCATTCCGGAGGCCAGAGTTCAAGATGGAGTTAAGGTTTATTGAAAAGAAAAAAAAGCCAAGGCGTACGAAAGCGAAACTTGCCCTCATCAAAACCCTACACTAGAAGATCAGCGGGGGTAGAGCGTACAGGTGTTAATGAGGGTCGGGGCCCGTGGATGATTTCTTGTTGAGTTAATGAAAATTGTTGGAAATAAGGTCGGGTGTCGAAAATTTAGGGGTTGGTACTCTTTGTACTTATCATAAACGCGTGCAGTCAAGCATGAATTAAGACGAGCCATCGACAAAAAGATACATTCTTTCTATCTTGAGGACATGCTTAAGAAATCGTTATCAAATACCTGACAATTAAATGTTTAATATAACTTAGGTGAGGTTAGTACACGACCAGCTTCATGGGAATATCAGTAAGTTGGAGTAGAACCCCCCCCCACACACACACATATATATATATATATATATATATATATAGTATAAATTCTGTTATTAATACAAACATTATTGGCTACATATGTGCATGAGTGTTTGAGCTGCGATTTAAAAAAATGAACTAAGATCAATAGAGAAATTACAACAAATTATAAATTTAAAAAAAGCTGTAAAATGCCTTAGAAACCACAAATAAGTTGCTAATATTTTTTATTAAAAATCTTTTTTTCTTGAATTTTGTCTTAAACTTTTCGGATAGATTAATCTTCTCCAGAGACTGATATGATCTGACTACTGATTGATACTTGATGTTATTTTCTTGGGGGGGGGGGGCTATCATATGTCTTTTCTGCTTTTTTCTTCAAGTGAGTCTATTCCATGCCCTCCTGAATTATTAGAATTTTATCAGATCTCGCTTTTTGAGTTTCCTGAATGTTTTTGGAGTCCTCTCATCGTTTTTCTTTTCTGCCTTTAGACTGTATAAGTTGTTTCTACAACTCCACTATATATTTATATTATTCCCTTATGACTGACGGATAGATTTTCAAACTTTAACTTTTGTTCCATCCGCCAAGAAACACGTGTAGGTCTACAACCAGATTAACATCGAAAAACTCATGGGTTTTGTATGTAAGACGAAAATGTAAATGATAAATCTCTACTGAATTGCAGAAATAAAGAATTGAGGGAACTGATGTGAAATATGTTTTTGGATTGTGTTTAACATAGTTTTTGGAATTGAATTAATAAAATATAATATATATTCTCTCAATTTTATAATAAATCTCCATTGATCTTGTATGTAGAAATTTTCGGATACTGTAAGTAATATAAAATTGAAAACACACACATATATATATATATATATATATATATATATATATATATATATCAAACAGACAAAAATTTGTAGAGGCAAGAAGTGATTGCAAAGTAGTGATAGATGAAGCAAAGAGGAAGTATACAGAGATAACCAAAAAACGCATACAGTCAAAGAAACTAGGTACTCGTGATTTCTGGAAAATTTATAATAGTCTGATTAACAATGGACAATCAACAATTTCCCCGCTATCTAATCAAAATGATGTTGTATGCACGGCAACTGATAAAGCTGAACTGCTTGCTCAGCGTTTAGCATTAAACTCCACTCTTCACTCGGCAAAACACCCCCTTCGTAAATTCCCATTGCGGACTGAAGCCACACTTGATAACCTGGTCATCACCCCGTCTCAAGTGAGCGGCATCATAAAAAAACTTGGCACCTCCAAATCCTCTGGGCCTGATCTTATACCAGTAATAGTAATAAAGAAATGCTCTGCTGAGCTGGCCCTTACTCCAAACTATGCAACAAATGCCTTGCTGAATCTTGTTTCCCTGATAGTTGGAAAATTGCCTCTGTGGTACCAGTCTTCAAGAATTCTGGAGATAGAACTGATCCTCTAAACTATCGCCCAATTAGTCTACTCCCGATCTTTGCTAAAATCTTTGAATCATTAATAATCTAGCGATAGTCAGGCATCTAGTTAATGCTGAACGGATTCAGACAAGCACGATCTACTGAAGATATCCTAACGGTTATCTCTGAACGCATATACCATACACTGGACAAGGCAGGTGAGGCTAGGGCGGTAGCGCTTGATATATCCAAGGCCTTTCACAAGGTCTGGCATGAAAGGCTTCTCATAAAACTGCACTCATATGGTATTACTAGACAAATATTTAATATAATTAAATCCTTCCTAACAAAACGAAATATCCAGGTTGTACTCGATGGCCGTTCTTCTAAGAAATATGGCATAAATGCTGGTATACCCCAGGGATTTATTCTTGGACCTCTACTGTTCCTGATTTTCATAAATGACCTCCCTGATGCCATTGCGACTGAGATAGGAATATTTGCTGACGACACCACTCTCTACTCTCGTCATGTGGGCAAAACCGACCTGCACATATCTGAAGCAACGGCTAAATTCTTAGAAAATGACCTCCAGTCTGTAGTGGAATGGGGTAAAAAATGGATGGTAACTTTTAATGCCGCAAAGACAAAGCTACTTTCCTTCAATAACTACAAGAAACCTCTTCAACCACCGATTGTCATGGCAAATAGTACCCTACCTGAGAGTTCATCATTCAAACTCCTCGGCCTAACTTTCACGGGTAACATGAGTTGGTATAAATAAATTGAAAACATTGCCAGGGCTGCTGCAAAGAAAGTGGGCTCTCTATACCGTGCCAGTAAACTTCTCACACCTGACATTATCCTATATCTCTACAAAGCCACCATCCGCCCGTGCATGGAGTATTGTTGCCACAGCTGGGCTGGTGCATCATTCGCTAATCTCTCCCTCTTAGACAAGGTCCAAAAATAAGTCACCAACTTGATAGGTTCCTCACTATCCACCAAGTCCCATCGCCGCAATGTTGCTTCCTTGTGCCTGTTATACAAGTACTTTAATAGATTGTGCTCTGATGAGCTTGCTGCTCTGGTACTCCCACGACGTAAATTCACTTGACCAACCTGACAATCTGCCAAATCCCATCCATACACTGTCGACGTCCCCTGTAACAGCTTATTTCCTCGTGCTGCTGGACTTTGGAACTCCCTTCCTGCTTCCTGCTTTCCTGACACTACTGACATACAGAAATTTAAAACCAACGTAAACAGACATCTTGCTGCGCGGCTCTTAATTTAGGTTGAATCCCCCATTTTTTCTTTCTCAGTAGCCCCTTACGTCTACAGTGGCGGCCTGCTTTGTTTGGGGTGAACTATGATAAAAAATAAATTTTTTAATATGTAAAGGAGTAAGTCTACCAACATTTAAAAAAAACTTTTTTCAACATTTATTTATTATTTTGTTATTTTATCATTTTATAATGTTATATAACGTGTTTCAAGCGATGGTCCGCTCTCATCATATATGCAAATCCATTTGAAAGAATGTCTTTCAATTTTCTAAATATTTGATGAGAGCGGACCACCGCTTGAAACGCGTTATCGTCCTTGTTATGAGGATACAGGTTTGCTGTTTCCGACTTGTAATACAGGAGCCTAAACTCTTAGGTGGCGCTAGAAGCGGCTGCTTTATGAACAGTTGTGTAATATCGGGGTAACTGAAAGGGACCCTGCACTTATCTCCGGTGGGATTTCCCGAGCCCACAACCCCATAGAATAAGACTCGGCTAATAGTCTACTGTTTTTATTAAATCACTTTAATTACTGCAAATATCCACGAAACTATTGCATATATATAGTACAAATATAACTACAATTCCAAATTAATAACACCAAACATAAATTTATTATAAACTGTTTAAAATACTTATGCAAATACGGCATTAAAAGAACTATCTAGAAATCGGTTATGTGTACTATATATACAGTATTTTGAAATATAATGCTGTATTATTGATTTAAATAACAGTACCCCGTTTTGATAGTAATATAGGAGTGATACATGAAAACATCTTAATAATAAACATTTCAATCATGAGTTTCCTGTAACATTAAGACTAAAACTTTCGCATTTATTCATATAAAAATATAACGATGAACAGTTGGCTAATTTTTATACAATTTTATCTATCTTTTAAAGAAGGCCGTAATTAAATCAAAAGAAAGAAGAAATCAATTCGCCTGAGCGATGGTATGCATATGGGGCTCTTCTTTAACTTAACTTAAAATTTCAAAACACATAGCACATTGTAGAAAATAAATCTAGGCCATCAAAATGCCACAAAGAAATGTTTAAACATGAATACGAAATGTTTTGCCTAAGGAATTAAAACTATTGTTGAATTAAAAAAAACATAAAAATAAAATATGCGTCCAAACGAGGGGGGGAAAGGCGAGAGGGAGAGACATAGGTGAAAAAGATGGAACGAGAGAGAGAGAGAGAGAGAGAGGGGAGGCGGCAGAGCGAGCAAGTGAGCGAGCAAGTGAGCGAGCGAGCCACCCTTACTCTCATTTTTCTATTCTCGCTTATGCCTCGTAACGAGCTCTATGAAAGTATTTTAGTCATTTACTGTTTTTATTAAATCACTTTAATTACTGCAAATATCCACGAAATTATTGCATGATATATAGTTCAAATATAACAATACAATTCCAAATTAATAACACCAAACATTAATTTATTATAAACTGCTTAAAAACACTTATGCAAATCAGGCATTCAAAGAACTGTGTCGCAATCGTTTATCTGTACTATATATACAGTATTTCTATACATTATGCTGTATTATTGATTTAAATAACCGTACCCCGTTTCGATAGTAATATATGAGTGATACATGAAAACATGTTTCGCATTTATTCATTTAGAATATAGAGCTAATTGTAGGAATTTTCAATGAATATTAGCATTAGGATATGTATGTATTTTATTCCCAAGTATACCTTGATCATCTAACACTGAAAAGTGTATCTATACTTGAATGAATTTTCGGCATAAGTGTTCAGATAAGACACATTTATTAAAACTTATTAATTCTACAGAGTGTGTGTTCCCTTCTTATTTCAGGTAACAGAATACAACAGAATAAATACAGGGAACTAAATATGATCAGCACGCACAAATTACAACGCAGGTGAAGAAATGGATCATAAAGAACAGTAGACTAGTAGTGGTGTGATATTAGAAACGCAACCCCGACCACACAAAGGCTCCTTTTCACTTATATAACATATACACAAAAGTTAAGCCTGTATAGTGACTTCCGGATGATTGATTTGAAGAAATCAATCACCCTGAGGAAGTCTTGAAATAAAGACGAAAAGTCAACAACATAAAGAATGAATACGTAAAGAACATTTTTGTTTTTCTTTTTTTTATTTCTCATTATGTTGGAATATTATTTCCATTTCTATCATATATATATATATATATATATATATATATATATATATACATATATAAAATAAACATCGGTATGACATGCGACGCTAATTAATTCGCGTTTCAACGTATTCATGTATTTAAAGACTATCTTGAAAAGACGTGATTACGTTGAAACGCGAATTAATAAGCGTCAACTGTCATTCCAATGTTTATTTCATTTTATAATGGCTCTACTCCGTAGTGTGCACTTTTGAAAAAAGATTGGCTGTGTGTTTATTTTTCAATATATTTGAACTTGATTAATTAATATATATATATATATATATATATATATATATATATAAAGATGAATGAAAAAAGAGAGATAAAGATGTACGAATGACAAATCTATTTAGACTTCGATTGTTCAATGCAAGGTGTACTCGATTGGATTGAACAATCGAAGTAGAAATTGATTTGTCATTCGTACATGTTTATCCCTCTTCTTTCATTTGTTTTTATAATTGCTCTATCTCGTATATTGAGCTTAAACCAATTCACTATAGGTTCTATCATCTAAAAGTATACTTTTAGTTTCATATTTTATATATATTGTTCTGTCTAGCCTAGAATAAGTCCCTTAGAGTTATCTCCCTTTCCCGGCCCCCAATTCGTTAGGGACTTTTTTTATCCCAGACACCGGCCGGCAAGCAGCTGCCGGTGCTCTGTTACTGATTGGTCGCTGCCGCTATGTAACGTACAAAACTGCATGGTGGAAATTCAATCTTCCTACAGATTCTGACTTTTTTGCCATCTTCGTTTTTTACCTTTTCGAGGGACAATAAAACCTCACATTTAATTATGCTATGGCTCAGAGTCTTGTTTTTCGAAAGGAGTTACTGCTAGCTGTCTTGAGGGTTAAAGCCGGCCCTAAGGCAGCATAGTAAAAAAAACGAAGATGCCTCCCAATGGTCGGACTCAGGCATGATAGAAACGAACGGCCTCCTAATGACTGGAATACACGTTCTACACCAACCGTCAGAAATGCGGTCATTCCATGAAGACAAGCAACAAAAGAATCCATCCGAACTATGGATGCTACTTCAACAACAGTAGTTCCCACACAGTTCGTCCTTTTCCAGCTACTTTTTTCAGCTTCGGTCTCACAACCAGTCACCCCTATTTTTATCCTTTCGACGATGAATCGCAACGTGTCTAACCGGCCATGGCCTCATGCCTCACGCAACTCTCGCTCCTCGAGGAGGACGTCTACGAGTGCTGCTGCTATCGCTCGAACAAAGGCTGAGGCGGCCAAGACACGTCTAGCCTTTGTTGACGGAACTGGAAATAAGGGGGAAGTTGGAGAGATTACAGCTCGAAAGGGAGGCAGCCGCTGCCGTGGCCGAAGCAAAAGTTTTGAGGGAAGCCGCCAACAAATACAACAAACGGTCTAGCCATAGCTACTCAACAAAACTTGGTTATATGCCAGCTGACCTGGCAAGTCAACCCCAACGAGAGACAGCTGGACTGAGACCAGCTCGAACTGCACACGCAAAATCCTCCCTCAAGCACGGCGAGGAGGGTGATCTCCTAACAGCAATGGAAGTGGTTTCACAGCGTACACAGGTTTGTGACGGTAATCCCTCAAAAAACGTGCTCCAACACACCGAGGAGGACGACGACAAAGCAGCGCCTCCTATTGAGGATATCGCTTTTCCAAGCATCATAGAACTGGGAGCTGAGAAGGACACAAACAACAGTTGGACCGCTCCACTATCTTCCAGATCTACCCCATGCCACCTCCCACAAAAAGGAAAATCCCAGGTGGTCTTTGACTCCAGTACCAAACACGATGGAGCATCCCTGAACAAAGTGCCAATAAGTGGACCCGACCTAAACAACACTCTGGTTGGAGTTCTCACCCGTTTCTTCAAAGAAGTCGTTACCGCGAACACTGAAGAGACGTTATACCGTTTCCCTGCGAAAGACGAATACAGGAACTTTCTGATATTCTTTTGGTTCATCGACAATGACCCCACCAAAATCATTGTCGCAGTAGCGTACATCAAAGTCACCGACAAAGAAGCAAAGTGTCAAATCAGCTTTATCACGGGGAAAGTAAAACTTACCCCACGACCCGACATTTTGTCCCCAGACCGGAGCTTTGTGCTGCCCTCCTGGCAAGCGGACCGATCTCTTCTGAGACCAAGTTGCAGGTTCACTCCACTACCTCGTACACGCAAAGTAAGGTAGTCTTAGGGTACATCCAAATCGAAACAAGACGTTTCTAAATGTACCTCAGCAATCGTGTGTTGCGTATACGTAGACCTTTTCATCCTAAACAGTTGAAATACGTACACACCGATCAAAACCATGCTCAACTTAGCACCCGCTCTATACCTGCATCTCGTCTTCGGAGAATCGCTTGGCTTGACAGTCCTGTATTTCCCTTACCGGGATGCTAGAGCCACCCAGAGACAGTCTGTCTGCAAGTGTCTATATTAACCAAATCTTCTTCGAACATATTGCTCGGATCCCTACATTTTGAGAAGCTCTCCACTTGGTGGTCAATAACCAAGGCCTCACCCAACTTCATACATATCGCCGACACTTTTCGATATGTTCAAGCCACCGAAGCAGCTCCTCCATCTGGATCTCCCTACAGATTTCCTTCTTTTTCTAAATCTTCTGCCTCACCTTCTAAATTAAGCATCTCTAAGATTACATCTGATACATCTTCACCTCAGGCGACATGTTTTGCTCGGTCAAAAACAAACACCACTTTAAAAAACGACCTACCAGTTAGGTTAACCTTACTAAGGATGACCACAAATACGAGCACAGCTAAAGACGACAGAATCCAGAGTATTCTTGAGGAGACTGAACAGTATTGTAAATTCGCTGGTGTAGACAGGCCACCGCCCGAACCACCGTCAAAACTAGAGGTTAATCCTGCCAATAACCATCAAGATAAACAACAACAAAGACAATCACTCCTTAAAAGGAATGCATCTTCAGCCATCACGGCTATAGCTGTCAAGAAAACATTCGCCTCCGAATTCACTAAAGAACATAATACGGTCATCCATCACACAGTATCTTAAACAACACCAAAGCGAAAGGTGTGCACCACAACCCCTTTTCCAGCCTCACTCAATGCAGTACCTTCTCCAGCCTCCCACTCGTTTTAGCTGCTCATGCTCCTTCCAGCGGCTTCCATCTCTTTTTTGCAGCAACTCCTCAGACCCGTTCTTTGTGTCAAGGACTAGTGCAATTTCATGACGTCGAAGATGCCAGGCGAGGAGTGTTCTGTCTAGCTTAGAATAAGTCCCTTAGAGTTATCTCCTTTTCCCGGCCCCCAATTCGTTAGGGACTTTTTTTTAATCCCAGACACCGGCCGGCAAACAGCTGCCGATGCGCTGTTACTGAATGCTCGCTGCCGCTATTTAACAGAAAACCGCATGGTGGAAATTCAATCTCCCTACAGATTCTGACTTTTTGGCCATCTTCGTTTTTTATCTTTTCGAGGAACAATAAAACCTGACATTAAAATATTCTATGGGTCAGAGTCCTGTTTCTTCGAAAGGAGTTATTGCTAGCTGCCTTGAGGGTTAAAGCCGGCCTTAAGGCAGCATATATATATATATATATATATATATATATATATATATATATATATCATTAACTGCCCCGTGGTCTCGATGACCGTTTGAGTGCAAAAGATGACCTTGTAACAAGCTTTCTCAAGTTCTCCCGATTATCTGCTTTCCTGAGCGTACGACTCCGTGCAAGCCTTATCCACTCGGATATTTTCTTTTGCAAAATTGTCTTTCTGATCATGTGACATGACCATACAACTATATATATATATATATATATATATATATATATATATATATATATATATATATATATATAGAGAGAGAGAGAGAGAGAGAGAGAGAGAGAGAGAGAGAGATTGCAGATAGATGTATTAAAACTCTGATATTTGTGTTCGTCCTCTTCTCGTTTGTTCTATTGAAATTTATTCTGATAAAAAAAGAAGAGTAAATCTAATCTTATCAAAGGTGTTGATATAAGTTCGTGTTATTTATTAAATGACTTTGGGTCTCATTAAAAAGAGAGAAAAGAGAGAAAAGAAAGCCCCGCTTCAAAAGACATTGTCACTTATTTTTTGTTCGTCGTCGTTTGTCGTTTTAACAATAGTCGGCATAATTCCGCTAATTACTTGTTTCCGGTTTTACTCCGATTCTCAATAATGGAGTCCACTTCTCTATTATTTGATTTAGTTTATTTTTTTTACTTCTGATTTGGTCACTGGAAGGGTGGTGGTGAAGCTCATTAATTTGATGTGATTTTCGGTTGTATTTGCGCGCGGAGGATGGAGGTCGGAAAACAAACAAAGAAGAAACAGAAGGAGAAAAAGACATTTGTACGGATAATGAATAAATGTGAATGTGGAAGGATGCTCTCGGCAAGAATATAAGTTTTCGAATCTCGTTATATCTAACTACATTTATGAGACATAGATGACCAAAATAGCTATAGCTGGGTGACTATATATATATATATATATATATATATATATATATATATATAGATAAATTATTAGAATAAAAATTGGATGAAGTAAAGCTCTTGTTTGAACAATTGATGATTTAATAGATATTACATTTTATCCAATTTTTATTCTCACCACTTACCTATTTATACTATTGCTCTATCTCGTATATTGAGCATTGACTATCCAAGATAGGATATAATGGCTGTTCTTACTAATATTAAAATTATATTAATAATGTAAAGATATGATTTTTATCTTTATTTGCTCACTGTAACACACACACACATATATATATATATATATATATATATATATATATATATATATATATATATTTATATATATTTCTTTATATTTCTTTATAAATAAATATTAATTATTTATTACTTACAGACATCGATGTGTCATGCTAACGCAATCTTCAGTGCAGGAAGTTAATTCTCAACGGTCGGCGGGCTCGAACTCCGATTACAAATCGCCACTGATTCGCAGTCAAGAGCGTTAACCCTTCGGACATAGGGAATTAGCTGATAATTAAGGAGAAATTTAACTTTGTAAATAGCGAGTTGTCGGCTAATTTACACGAGCAGTTGAAGGTGATCAACAAACTGTGTTTGGATCTTGCATGAAGCTATTTGTACTGCTTGTTATTAAACTCACTATAGTATGAACTATGGAAGATACAATCTAAAGAAAATGATGAATAAAATGGACAAATTATTATTTGTAAAAGTTATATATATATATATATATATATATATATATATATATATATATATAAAGTGTGATTAATTACATATTTTTATAAACCGATCAGTATGCATTTTGGAAGATATATTCTCAGCAACCCGGTGAGTAACGTTTGCACGTTATCATTTTTCTTTGTAAAATTTAGTATTTTCCACTCAAACTCGCACCTGCTTTAAAATAGTATGAACATATGTTAAATACAAAAAGATTAATGCGTAGACATTTTACTTATATTCAGTAATACATTTTTAATGCCCGATGCATACGCGTGAATGTAAATAATATGTGTTTTTTTTTAACTTTCGTTCACCCCAAACAAGACATATTGCCACTGAAATGTAAGAGGATACTGTTAATTAGGAGCATCCAAAGTAGGGAGTTGTGCAGCGAGGTACTATCAGCCATGGCAATCGGTGGTTGTAAAGGTTTCTTATAATTGTTACAGGAGAGGTAGTTGTCGTAGTAGCATTAAATGTTACCATCCATTCATGCCCCTATTCCACTATAGACTGGTAGTCATTCAGCTATTGTCTTGGATATGTAGTGTATTCCCACATGTCGAGAATAGAGCGTGGTGTCATCATCAAATATACACATCTCGGACACAATTGCATCAGAATGGTCGTTTATAAAAATCAGGAATAATAACGGTTCAAGGATCGACATCCACATCAATGTCATGTTTTTCGATGTACGGCCATCGAGGACAAGCTGGAACTTTTCTTTTGACTAAGAAGGACCATATTATATTAAATAATCGTCCAGTAATATCGTACGAAATCATTTTCATCAAAATCCATCTATTCCAGACCCTTTCGAAAGCCTTATATATATCAAGCGCTACCGTACTAGCTTCACTAGATGTGTCCGTAAATGTGTGTAGATGCGTCACGAGATGACAGATAGGATATCCGTAGTAGAACGAACTTCCATAAATCCATACTCTTGGTCAGAAAGAAGTTGACGAAGTGGTGGACTATCGCTAGATTGATTGATGACTAAAAGACTTTAGCGAAGGGACTGACAGGGCGATGATTTTGCGGGTCAGTTCTTTCACCAGAAATCTTGAACACTGATACTACAGAGGCAATTTTACACCTACCAGGGAAGTATGATTTGACAAGGCATTTGTTGTAGTGTTTAGAGAAGACATGGGCCAGATCAGCAAAGGATTTTTTTGAAATTATAGTAGGGATAAGGTCAAGTTTTTCATGATATTAAAAACAGGAGAAGGAATGATCAGATCTGCAGTGAAATGTTTGGGAGAGAGTAGTTTGTGGTATCCAAAGTGGTTTCAAGGCGGACCGCTGGGAAAGGAATACAGCGACATCATGGTTGTTGGATAGCGAAGAAAATTGTTGATTGCCCATTATTATAGAGTTTTAATAAATCGCGAGCTCCTAATTTCTGTGACTCAATGCGTTTTCTGGCCATCCCGGTGTACCTACTCTTAGCTAAACCTATTTCACTCTTACAATAATTTATTGATGCTATGAAATTTTGTCTATTTGTATCAGACTTATGGCGGTCGAATCGGTGAAATTCTTTATACCTATGTACAATAGCAGCTGCACAAGTTGAAGTGAACCATTGTGGAGAGTTGTGGGAACATATGCTTAAATGATTATCTTGGCTCATTCAGTTACCTTATTTGCACACTGTTCAGCAGGGAGAGAAAATATTAGCCCCTTTGTAGTATCTAGTCGTTTTATGCAACAGCTCTTAAACTTCGTGTCAAGAGTTTAGTGTAATATCGATGATTACCACAAGGTGATTGGCGGTGATGAGCAGTGTAGTAAAAATAGGCCGAAAACTGAAACTTGCTGATCCTCACAATCTGGGAGGCGGGTCGGGTAAAAGGGCAGTGATGTGCTTGGTAAAATCATAAACTATTGATCATTATGAAGTATTGAATATGTATTTTAGGCAATGGGACATGTAACGTGGACATATTATGTTTCCTAAAAATACTTATTCCTAAAAATACTTATTCCTAAAAATACTTATTCCTAAAAATACTTATCCCTAAAAGTACTTATTCCTAAAAATACTTATTCCTAAAAATACTTATTCCTAAAAGTACTTATTCCTAAAAATACTTATTCCTAAAAATACTTATTCCTAAAAGTACTTATTCCAAAAAATACTTATTCCTAAAAATACTTATTCCTAGAATACTTATTCCTAAAAATACTTATTCCGGCTAAGAAAATATTTTTAGTGTGAATTTTCTCCCTTACTCACCCAATATTAAAAGGAAATAATCTTGTAATGAGTTATTTCCCTCGTATTCTGTAAAAAAATAAATATCTAAAAAACGTTATATTAGATAATATAACGTTTTTTAGATATTTATTTTTTGCAGAATACGAGGAAATAAAATAAAAGGAAGTAACTTTTTAACAGTTTGTGTTTCACAAATTAATTTGCTTACAAAATGAAAGTCAGCAAAGTTATTTTTAACTTTATCGTAAATAAGTCAGTTATTGTTTTATTTCATTCCCGGGCAACGTCGGGTAGCTACGGCTAGTAATTTCATATTTTCCTCATCTGATTTTATAAAATCAGAGTGTTCATTAAACTTTCCATCAGGACTCATCTTTATTGGCGCTATGACTTTATTGGATACTATAATTATTATCAATGTATCAAAACGACCATTCATTTAACGTTATTATTTATTAAATGCATCCTTTTATAGAATGGTTAAATTCGCGCTTTATACGATTCGGCTGTCCCGAGTAAAACCATTTAAATTATAATTCCTTATTTAAAAAATTCACACGAAAATTGGACGGATCCAGTTCAAAGTTTCTGCTCAGAAGAGCGAATCAATTGACCTAATGAGCGCAAGAAACTGTGAATAAACTCGAATAAAGCATGATGACGGCGGTCATGATGGGGAGGAGGAGGGGGGAGGGGAGGCTCAACTGGTGACTGGTATGTCGACGTCATTACCCGAATTATAGTGATATTAATTGTTAATAGTGTGATGACATCTTTTTGTGAATTGTCGAGGTCGTAGAAGTTCGGTTCGGTGTTTTATTTTACGAATAGTTTGTTTTCAGGAATGACTCATTATTTCGCGTTATGAAATAGTTGGTCTGGATGGTAATATGAACGATATATGAATATTAAGAGAGTGATACGGAGTGGAAGAAAATTACGATGTTACAATATGATGTTGAATCGGGAATTACTTAAAAAAAAACGAAAGAAGAAGAATAAAGAAGGACGAGGAAGTAAAGGGCGTAGAAGAGATTATGAAGAAGAGGTGGTAGGAAAAAAGTAAAGGAAAAAACGGTGTGAAAGTAAAAGATGAAGAAGAATTCACAGTTGATGAATCGGGATGAGAGGACGAATAAAAGAAAAGATGGAGGGAGAGGATAATGAGATAGAGAAGAAGAGAAAAAGGAACAAGACGTAGAAGAAGAAGAAGAAGAAGAAGAAGAAAAAGAAGAAGAAGAAGAAGAAGAAGGAGGAGGAGGAGGAGGAGGAGGAGGAGAAGGTAAATAATGAGGGGATGAGAAAGGAAATGACGAGGAGAGTGAGTAAAATAAGTAGGGGAAAATAGAAGAAGGAGAAAGAAGAGAAATATGAAAAAGAAGAAGAAGAAGAAGAAGAAGAAGGAGGAGGAGGAGGAGGAGGAGGAGGAGTGGGTAATTAATGAGGGGAGGAGAAAGGAAATGACGAGGAGAGTGAGTAAAAGAAGAAGGGGAAAGTAGAAGGAGGTGAAAGTAGAAAAAGAAGAAGAAGAAGAAGAAACAGGAAGAGGAGAAGGACAGGAGTAATAATCAGGGAAGGGGGAGGAGGAGGAGGAGGAGGAGGAGGAGGAGGAGGAGGAGGAGTGGGTAAATAATGAGGGGAGGAGAAAGGAAATGACAAGGAGAGTGAGTAAAAGAAGAAGGGGAAAGTAGAAGGACGAAGAAGAAGAAGAAGAAGAAACAGGAAGAGGAGAAGGAAAGGAGAAATAATCAGGGAAGGGGGAATAAGGTGATGAGAGGAGTGAATAAAAGAAGAAAAGGAAATAACAAGAAAAAGAATATAAAAGATAAAGACAACGACGAAGATGCATCTCAGCATCTCTCGTAGATGTTTGACCGTCAGTCTGTCTGGCTTAAGTTTTAAATTTGGGAACTTTAGAGAATGCAGATTCCCCCACTTAGTTGTCATTACTTAGTTGTCATTACTTAGTTGTCATTACTTAGTTGTCATTACTTAGTTGTCATTACTCCAAGGTTCATTCTGATCCAGAGTGGTAGTACCTTTCAGAGGAATCTTCATGGATTAAATAGAATCTATACTTTGCAGACTACTTACTTACAAAATATACACTGGCGAAACAAATGAACATATAAAATGTTCGTATTTAAAAACGTACGTCTTTTTACTGATGCGCCACCGCTTATCAAGGCCCAAAGGCCACTCGAGGACAAGGGTTAATGAGCATCAGATGGACGGTGAGACAACACCTTGAAGATTGGTAACGATTGTTGAAGCTGAGCAGAATTTGATTATTTAAGAGGACGTCTTAACAAGCATTTGTTAACATTAGACTTGAAAATGACTGGGAAGCAGCCCCATGGTATTGTGTTCCACAGACGGGTAGTTCTTGGAAAGAAACTTTGCTCATGGAAGTTCCGTTTAGCTTTATGAAAGAACGAAAATTGTTTAGAGTGCTTGTAGCTAGTATCGGTATAACATTCTTCCAAAAGAGTTGATATACCGTAAAACCAAATAAATTATGCTGACGTCATCATTTTTATGGTTCATAAATTGTTTTATGTGATCAGTTTGTCATTGAAGATAGAACTGTTAATCAAAAGAGTCTAAGTATCTGTGTGCGAGTCTTCGTCCATTTCTGGGTCTTTCGCGGCATACTTAAGTTTAAAAAAAAAGCCTGGTTTTAGATGCGTCCATGCATCCATATAAGAAGTACTGTCGGTCAATCCGTCTGATATGCTTAAATTTAAAATAGGATTCATCAGAGAAATGTCTAAAGCATTTGATGTCAGTATTTCAATGGTTTCCGATCATTTGAAACATAATATTCAGGCGAAAACCATCGCTAAATGGACTCAGTGAATAACTATTTCCTGTCTATGATCGGACAGTATTCTTAAGACAGGCGACTAGGCAGCATTCGTAGGTTGAATGTTCAATCTTTACTACAGGCGATAATTACGAAAGAATAACATGATAATTAATTAACACTTCGAATCGGTTATGGTTGACCGAATGAGAACAATCTACCCCTGTTGATTAAATAAAGGGTTCGGTTCGAAATTCAATATCTGTTCTCGAATTCGACATAAAGAATTTTGAAAAGAGGCACACCAAGAAGAGCAGATGTTAAATCTACTGAAACATTGCGAAAACAGCCAAGATGAGAATAGTAGTCCGAATAATAATCTTATTAATTAAGTAGCATAGGTAATCCTAATTTTTACAATGTTTCCATATTACTGTGACGTGCAGCGATATGGTTATGCCTGCGGCCAACTGTTTAATTGTATGACTCAAAGACTCAGGTATAAGTCCTAGTACTGAGAAATATTCTGAGAAAGGGGTATAGTTTGAACATGATTGGATGATTCCCAATTTTGATCTCATAAGGCCACCGCCCGTTTCGCCTCTACCTGCTTCACACCTTTGCTGGAGTCTCATAGACCGCCCGCCAGAATGTTCTTATTTTGTTGTGACCCGCAAAATAGCCTGTTCGTTTATTTGTTTGAAATTTATATTATATTTATTTATGTACCGTTACTTATATCTATCTATACAAAACAAACACGAAACTAGAATGTAAGCCTATTATTGTGGCAGATGTCAGCTTGACCCTCCTAATTTGTCCCCGGGGATAAAACATATCCGTCGCTGAAGTAGAAAACGAATAATCGCCCATTCAGTTAGTACGACCAGCTGATTCAACAAAAACCCCAAACGACCTTAACGAGACGTTTTACTAATATACACAGCGAGCAAACAACTCATTAAGAATCGCAGCAATTGACATTGGTCCAACGTGTGACACTCCTTTGGCGGTGCCTTGTCGGAACTTAAACAATCACCTTAGGGAAAGAAAGACACCTGTTGGACGGATAAGTTTACAAACAAACGGAGATAAATATTCCAAAGTTACATTTAGTTCTTTACACGGCGTAACCCGTGACCCGTTGGGTCACAGCCGCTACAACTATTTATTCTACTGTGATTTCATTTTAAAATTGATAATTATTTTTGCATAATTAAAAATAATAAATCTCTTTATTTCGATATTATACTTATTATTTACTTATTAGGAGTTTTCTATACAAGTCATTATTTCTGATTGCACACTGACATTAACCAGTCGAGTTCCCCGAGTCTGAGTGTCAGCAAGTCTCTCCAGATGTCAAGCACTTTATGCCTTTTTCGATAATCATTAAAAATTATTGTGCGTTATCGCAACATCCGTTTGTTATTGGTTTATCACTAACAACAACCATTGGTTACCCCTGGAACATAAGTTTCAAGCTTTCAATACTTTCCGCCCCCTTCCAGTCGAAGTCATCTTCTTCTTCTTCTTCTTCTTCTTCTTCTTCTTCTTCTTCTTCTTCTTCTTCTTCTTCTTCTTTTACTCACTCTCCTCGTCATCTCCTTTCTCCTCCTCTCATTATTTACCCACCCCTCCTCCTCCGCCTCCTTATTATTATTATTATTATTAGTAGTAGTAGTAGTAGTAGTAGTAGTAGTAGTAGTAGCATTAGTATTATTAGTATTAGTAGTAGTATTGTCAACTCACTAGGAGTTCTCACACAAGTCATCTTCAATAATTACTCACTGACAATAACCGGTGGTGGTGGTATTCCCTGGAGTCTGAGTGATAACAAGTTTCCTCAGAATTCCATTATTCTCTATCTCTTTCGATAACCATTGCAAATGATTTTGCGTTATCACAACAGCCGATTACCATTGCTTTCTCACGGGCAACGATCATTGGTCGTCCCTGAGATTTATGTGGCAATGAGTCTCTCCAAGGTTTCAGTACTATCCGCACCCTTGCAGTAGAGGTATCGTTAGTGCTCCTCCTCCTCGGTCTTTTCATCCCCATTGACGCTTCACAATCATTTGTGCGGTACTATACGAGGCTTGTGTGTGTAGACGGTGTATATGAGATGTATTGCAGTTTCAGTTCCCTTGCGTTTATGTGATGGTTTTCTTTCAATGTTTTTGTTTTATTTCTATTGCAACTCCCATGTTGCTGGTAAGCATTCGTAGTTTATGCGGGTTAGTTTCTGCATTCGATGATTTTAGCTGTTTCCATCTATCATTGCCGTCTGTTGTATTGTCTCATTCTTCTCTTTGATTCTAATTTGTTACAGTTTTTATCCAGGTTTTTCGGGACTGTTCATAGTGCTCATATGATTATTGGAATTATATTGCCTTTCTTCATTTTCCGTATCCCGTTCAGTTCTCTGGACAATTCCGTGCATTTACTTCGTTTTGCTGTCTCCTTGATCTTTACTCTGTTGTCTGCTTGACGGCAACATCAATTTGCAGTTATTTCGTCTTGTTGACTATTATGACAGCTGGTATCCTTGTTTAAATAAGTTTATTTGTCTGCATCTAAATGTTCCAGAGGATTTTTTGATATTCGTTTTCTAGTACTGTATTATCCGGTTTATATCTATACCTTTTTTACCGCATGTTCAAACTACACTCGTTTGCATAGTTCCCAGTGAACTGCCTTTCCCCAATGTTATGTCTGTCCTTGTATTCTTTTTGGCCTAGTTTTCTGAATTCACATATTATATGATTTACTGTTTCGTCTCTTTGTCTACAGTGTCTGCTTTTACTGTTTTCTGTTTTGATCGACCAAACGAGATTCTCATAGAAGTATATTTGACATTTTGTTGAGAAATGCAAGCAAAGTGAAAACATTTGAAAAATTGCATTTTCGTAAATCAATTTATTTTTTGAGAGAATCGTTTGAAATTGTGAGACAGAAATAATTACAAACTGAATTATATCATTTTATCGGTTGGCTGAAACTCGCTCATCACTACGCAAGGAAAAACCTACACAACCACTCACAGATGTAAAAATGTAAATTGTCGATATAAGCTAACATATAAAGTTATATTGTCGGATTTTTAAAGTGCGACCTAAATAGCAACCAGTCTAACTTATTCGCATATTGATACTTGATTCAGACTAGCTTATTTTTGTCTTTTCTGTCCAATATGTTATTGGTTCAAACATATTTTATTTTGCTTCATTTTTTTCTGGTAATACTTATTCCGGCTAAGAAAACTGCTAAAGCGGATACATTTTCCCTTACTCACCGTAACAAATTAAAGGGAAGTTATCGTTTGCAATTATATTGAGTTCCTTAAATATAAATATATTTACTTATGCTAATTAAAGCTAACCTCTACGTTAATGACACATTATTATTTATTTTTTAGTATTAACCGATTAGCGTCAAGTACTAAAGAAATCCTATTTCACAAAATAAAGTCACGAAAATTATAAATTTCTTCGTCAGCAATTTATTTTTTACTTCCGGTTATGTACAGCTTGTTATACATATATTTATAGAACTGACACTTCGAATACAACCAGTTTTTAACATAAAAAACAGGCTGTATGTCAGATTAGTCACCAAGCATTTGAACAATGTAATATGAGCTTAGATAAATACATTCATATATGTATATATGTATAGCTTTTCTTGTATTCTTCGTATAACTATAAGTATACTAATTAGGGGGAGTAGAAAGTTGACCTTGGAAAATTCTTTGTAGCGGTTGTAGAGAGACGAGTTTTAGCTCTGAATATTTTACAGCACAATACTGCATGAAGTCTTCTTCATTTGCCGTAGCTATTTGTTATACGTACAATATTTCTAGTTCACCCCCGATACTGAGAGCAACAAGGCCCACCAGTTTTAAGAGAGTATTAAGTAGACCCTGGGTTTACTTTCGGCAGCTTTGTAACTCTCGCTTACCTTATTTTGTCCTTTAGTTGTCACATTCCATGAGCGATGCTTCTGACAAAGGGGGGATAATTGCTGTTTTCTGAGTTGGAATCTACCCATTTAACACTTATCGTTGGCTAGTTTTTAACCTTGAAGAATCTTTTTTTAGCTCTTCGCATCAAGTGGCTTCATGCCTTGTCTGGAGCGATTTCCATGACAAAATATTTGAAGTAGGATATGATATCTTCTCTTCACAGAATGGTCGTTTTTAGTCTTTCCCATCTCTATCGATATTTACAATGGTAGGTGCTCGACTGAGCTTCAAGCTCTGATTTCCCCAGCTAAAAACGTTTCAACAAAAAGTATTCCTACCAACACTGCAATCAACTCTCTCTTCTTTCTCTGTGTACCTAAAGTAAAGCAGAATTTCCATGAATGTAGTTTCTTTCCAAGAACTTCACACCTGTGGAACACGTTACCGCGGGAGTGTTTCCCTACCGATTAAACATCGTTATTTTCAAGTCGAATGTCAACCAATATCTGTCATGTCGTCCTGTGAATTAATCATAGTTCTTCATAATATTGTTCCATCATTCAACTAGAAAATCTAACTAATCCTTATCCACTAGTGGCTTTTAGCTTTAGTAAATGGTTGACTAATAGTATAAAAAGATCGTTTTTCCCTAATACATATTTATGTTTTAATCACATAAAATACATACTAAGATATTCCTCAATTCTCTGATTGCTTATACCTAAAAGATTTAATTCTTATAATTAACTATAATTTGCAATTAACTCACCAAGTGAGCCACCTCTTTACTAAATGTTTATCTACCACACACCCTCACTCTCTCACTGTATGTTGTTTTACTTCGTCGCTCTTATTATATATGCTGTATATCACTCTCGCTTCTGTCACTCTCTCCCTGTTTATTAAAAGTCAAAGGTAATCACTTTTCATTCTATCACCGCTACCGTTAACTCCCCCTCTCCTCATTTTATATTGACGAGGGGACACAGCGAGAAGGGTACTAATGAAGAGGTGAAAAAAGAAAGAGAGAAAGGGGGAGAGATAACAAACAAAAAGAGGGTCATTTTGAATGTTTTCTTTTTATTTATTTGAACTTATCAGGTTTTGCAAACTTACTTTTTATTCATTCGAACATTTTACCCATTTAGCTAAATGGTTGACTTTTTCCAGTATTCTATATTTATGTATATCTTTTTTCTTCCTTTTTTTCGTCTCTTTTATTTATGAAAATGACGAGTCAGCAAAAACTAGAAAATAAAAGAGAAATCATTTCATTTATTTCGTTCCTAGAAGCAAAAGAAAACTTTCCCCATATATTTTTATGTTTAATAAAAAACACGTAAAAGCAGGAAGCAAATACATGATTGTTCTCTTCGTGGAATTCTCCGGTTTTCACGAGAACAAGGACGTTTATTTTTACTGTTTACTTCTTTTTACTCTTCTTATGCATTTTAGTTTCTATTCAAAAAATACATATTATGACCTCCTTTTTACAAATGTTAGCAGCCCATCTTCCTTTTCGTTCACAAAAAAAAATAATGTGAGTCTAGAAATGTTCCCCAAAAACTGTAGGCCAACGTTTTCGGCAACAGATAAAATGATAAAATTTACTTTTAAGTCATTTTCTTTTTAATTTAACATATAAAGTTATCTTGTTGGATATGAAAAGTCAGACTCAAATGGAAATCCGTCCGACATATTGATACTTGATTCGAACTAGCCTATCTTTATTTTGTCTTCCGTTATGCTATTGGAACGGACATGTTTTATTTCGCTATAGTTTTTTTCTGAAAATACTTATTCCAGTTAAGAAAACTATTAGAGTAGAAACATTTCCTCTTATTCATTGAACCCTGCTCCCCGTTTCCTGACTGTACCAACATGCATAACTTTAAATGTAATGTGAACACTCATCTCTCTACACAACTTCCCACCTAGGATGCCTCTGTATGTATGGCCCCTAACTCACAGTAGCCCCTTACATATCGGCAGAAATATGCCTTGTTTGCTGTGAATCAAAGTTTTAAAAAATTAAAGAGAAATAATGGTGGGCAATTATACTGAGTTCTCCCGTTTGAGTTCTTCAAAAATAAGTATACATATATATTAATTAAATTTTACGACTTCACGCATCTGTGTGTATGCATGCTTGTATGTGTGTGGTTATCCGCCTCCATTATTATTACCAATTATTATTTGTTCTTTAATATTAATCGATTAATATTAATTTATTAATATTAATGGATTATGGTTAAGTACTAAAACGAACTTTGTAAAATTACTATTTCACACAATAATTTGATTACGAAATTTAAATCACAAAATTAATTTCCGCGTCTTCGTAAAAAGTCAGTTAATTGTTTTCTTTCATTACTGGGCAACGCCGGGTAGGGTCAGCTTGTTCATTATATAAAGGAAGTCGGATTTTTTAGTGTGTGTCTGTGTGAGTGCGAGTGTGTGTATGTTCGCGTGTGTGTATCTGGCAAGATTTCATAAACTCACCAAGGTACTATTACAAAGTTTACATAATCAAATTTAGTGTTGATACGGCAGCATATTCATACGCTGAGTGTCAGCAGGGACAAGCTTCATGCAGGGATGGGCTCCAATGACCAAATAACTACTTTTGTTCAATTGTCCTAATATAGTTCTAATAGAATATTTTATTTAGGTCAATTCGCCGTACAGTGAGAAGAAAAAGGAGAAAGAGGCGGCGATAGTTAGTAAGAGAGAGAATGTGAGAGATAGAGAGAGTTAGAGAACAGGGCTAAGAGAGAGATAGAGAGAGAGAGAGAGAAGAGAAAGAAAGAACTATTTCAAATCGTTGTCTGTTTATGAAGAGAAAATTTTACTGCCAGTCTGTCTTCATTTTTTTTTTCAAGTTTTAAATAATATTGTGAGGTCTGCATTCGCGCCGGAACGCATATAAAAAGGAAATATGTCACAAACTCATCCTGACAAGAAGTCGAAGGGAGACGTATGTTACAGAAGAAGCGTGAGGATGAAATTGATAGAGAGATAGAGAGAGAGAGAGGGGGGGGGGAAGAGAAAGTAGTTTTTAAAAAAAGATGGTACACACGCCTTTTAAACTATTTTATGTTAGTTCGCAATAACCCTAACAACGCCGGATAGGCCTGTTAATTTTTTAAATAGAAATCGTATTACTGTGTGTGTGCCTTTTTACTAAGTTTCTATCTATGACTCTCACCCTCTATTCGTATGTTTTTTTTCATCCGCTGTCTTATTTAATACAATGTTTATCACTCTCGCTTCCGTCTCTCATTCTTTCTCTGTTTATTATGAGTCGAAGGTAGTAAAGAAATGAGAGAATAAAAAGTTTGGAATAGCCGTCTATAAACAAAAGAGGATATATCCGCGAAGAGTAATACTATTTAACTTGTAGCTGTAAAGAGAAAGAGATAGAGAGAGAGAGATACAGAGGAGAGAGAGGAGAGAAACACAGCGATCAAAATTAGACTTATGTTAGATTTTGTATTTTTATTCTATTATATTTAACTGGCTTTGCAAACTCACATATTTACTTATGGAACTAATTTAACTGAAACGCAATGGGTTACTCAACGAATAATATGTTTTCTAGTATGCTTTCAAAGTAAGGTGTCCATATGATTTTCCGGGCTCAACGTGTTGCCATACATGTTCCTTGAGGTAAGTTGTGGCCTTATATCAGATAATATAGCTTATTGATTTGCTTGATCATGTTATGTAGGAAAGATTTGAAGTTTTATTTCAGTTTCGATCGACTTCTTATATAAAGAACACGTAATAAAAGTTCCTGCTAGATAGAGTCCCTTAGAAACCTCGTATTCTCCACTGAAGATTTCTAGAAGTAACTCGAGCCAAAGGAAAAGAAGTTCCACTAGTTACGTAGACCAAAGATATTTAAAGTAAAAGCCACCTTGTTATTGTCACATAACGAATGTAGGTATGCACAAAGAGAAAAGAAAATTATTTACAGTGGTTGTAGCTAGATGAGTATTTTCTGTGCATGTTTTACAGTGGGGAATCAGAGATTGGAGCTCAGTTGAGCAACTTCCATGAAAATAACCATAGACAATCCTATCACAATATTCGTCATTCAGGTGTCGATCTGTCCATCTTATTAATATTATCCTCGAGTGGCTTTTAGTCTTGATAAGTGGTCAGTCATATTAAAAAAATAAATCTTTAAATATTTTTCCTGCTGTGAATGTATGTTTTGTATAGGAATGGTTTATCAATTAATTTATTTTATATGCTAAGTAAATAAACAATCTGTAAACGATATATTCTATTCAAACCACAGATAGAATTCTCTTCAACTAATGGGTAACTGCGTATAACTCAAGGCTTCTAAATCCAGCCCTTAACACTGGAGCGTTTTGTACCATACTTGGAACGGTTGAGTTCTGAAAGAAGTTGATAAGGTTGGAAAATAGGGAAGGCGAGAAAAGGGTTTTTAAAAGTCAGGCAAAGGTAGACTTCGGGATGGTGAGTTAGGTGGGGGCTAACACATTGCTCAAGGGTGTCTCAGAGAATTTAATGTTTTGCTCGGACCCTTATTGGATTTATTTCTTGTAATAATCGCATGATGTATAAAATTGCTGTTGTTGTTGTTGTCGTTTTTGTTGCTGTTGTATTTGTTGCTGTTTTTGTTGTTGTTGTTGTTGATGTTGTTATTATTGTTGTTGCTGCTGCTGTTGTTCTTGTTGTTGAAGTTAGTGCTGTTTTTGTTGCTGTTGTTGCTATTTCTATTGTTGTTGCTACTATTGTTGCTGTTGTTGTTGTTGAACTTCTTGGACGTCTGTACAGAGCCCACGAAGTTCATACCTCCGAAGTATCTGGTCTGCATGAAGTCATCACGTTGTCCTTAGCTGGTCTGCATGAAGTCATTACGTTGTCCTTAGCTGGTCAGCATGGAGTCATAACGTTGTCCTTAGCTGGTCAGCATGAAGTCATCACGTTGTCCTTAGCTGGTCTGCATGAAGTCATTACGTTGTCCTTAGCTGGTCTGCATGAAGTCATCACGTTGTCCTTAGCTGGTCTGCATGAAGTCATCACGTTGTCCTTAGCTGGTCTGCACGAAGTCATCACATTGTCCTTAGCTGGTCTGCATGAAGTCATCATGTTGTCCTTAGCTGGTCTGCATGAAGTCATCACGTTGTCCTTAGCTGGTCTGCATGAAGTCATCACGTTGTCCTTAGCTGGTCTGCATGAAGTCATCACGTTGTCCTTAGCTGGTCTGTATGAAGTCATCACGTTGTCCTTAGCTGGTCTGCATGACGTCATCACGTTGTCATTAGCTGGTCTGCATGAAGTCATCACGTTGTCCTTAGCTGGTCTGCATGAAGTCATCACGTTGTCCTTAGCGGGTCTGCATGAAGTCATCACGTTGTCCTTAGCTGGTCTGTATGAAGTCATCACGTTGTCCTTAGCTGGTCTGCATGAAGTCATCACGTTGTCCTTAGCTGGTCTGCATGAAGTCATCACGTTGTCCTTAGCTGGTCTGCATGAAGTCATCACGTTGTCCTTAGCTGGTCTGCATGAAGTCATAACGTTGTCCTTAGCTGGTCTGCATGAAGTCATCACGTTGTCCTTAGCTGGTCTGTATGAAGTCATCACGTTGTCCTTAGCTGGTCTGCATGACGTCATCACGTTGTCATTAGCTGGTCTGCATGAAGTCATCACGTTGTCCTTAGCTGGTCTGCATGAAGTCATCACGTTGTCCTTAGCTGGTCTGCATGAAGTCATCACCTTGTCCTTAGCTGGTATGCATGAAGTCATCTCGTTGTCCTTAGCTATTCGTTATACCTGCAAGATTGTAGGGTTTTACCTACGAAACACAGAACAACTAAGTTCAGATGTTGCATACGCAGTCGGGTGAGGTTTGGCCCAGAACACAAGCAGGAATGTTGGTTTCGCCTGCACAGTAACAACATTGTTATTCTCACTATGGGCCTTCAGTTCCGCGCTTGACACGTCCTTGTTTGACACACGTACAGGCAAACACGACCAGAGGACGACGGGTCATATTGCCGTCGCTTTTAACTCTATAGTGATGAAAATCAAGTATGTGAGCCACGGAAAAAAGTTACAATGACACCAGCTTTCCTCGAAAAACAAAATGATGTAATATTTGATCGCAAAGGATCGAAGACCGAACTCGCGGTCTTGCCACCTGGCGCAAGAGAGGTTACGAATGGTTTTAAGTGCTATGAAAACAGCTTTTTATACGGTAGAGCCGAGGAGAGAAGAATGCACGGTATCAGTTTGTACTGAGAATTTACCAAACGCACCTGCGACGTTAGTGTCTGGCGGTGCGGATAGAAGACCACCGGAGTACTAATCAGCGAGGAGAGAACTACTTTCAGAATCTGTCCTCTTCGACTGATCGTGTCGGTGACAGAATCGTGAAGTTTTAGTGGAATAAGGATGTGACTACTCGGTCAGCTGAACTGTGTTACTCCCTTTTTACTCACTTTGCGGAGAAGAAAATGCAAACATTAGCGAATGAATTGGGCTATTATATGTCATTATATTGATTATAAAAGTTTGTGGTGAATTCCATTTTTACTCTGGGAGTGAACGAAATATTAAAAGGATGGTCAGAGTTTATGAATTTAATGATATAGATAATAGACATCATTGTATGTTTTATATGACGTCACTGAAAAATAAATAAATATATATAAACTGTGTTTTTCGCTTTGTTGCAGATCATGATATTGTTAATAACTTCAATAACATAAATCGCACAAGTTTGAAATTTTGCACACTGAAAGAGTTCCCATAAGTAGGTAAGATACCAAAATATTTTGCAAATCTATACTATATTTCTAAAGTTATAGACATCTATGTATTTGTTAGCCATTTTTATTATTTCTCGCTTTATTTCAGGTTTGTTAAAATACAGTCCATAGGTGATAACATTTTTTTTTGACTTAGCAGGGTTAATTATTTTAATCATTTAAATCATAAGTAACAATATGAATGACATGTAAGGAAGAAATCACCAGATATGCACCACAAAATAGAATCATTAATCAACAAATCTCCCATTTATTGAAATTACCCTCCGCAGTCTCCCATCAACAGATTAAGTCAATCTGTTGATTTGGGAAGCAACATCAACAATTTTATTCCAGAGGGCATCTTTTGATGTAAATTATTGTCCTCCTTCATAAACCTTCCTCTTTAAAATTGACCAGAGCTGCTCAATCGGGTTTAAGTCAGGAGAACAAGGCGGCCAAGTCAGGAGACTCTCTCCCTTGATGCCCAGAGATGCGAGGAAGGTAGTCGTAGCCTTTTCTGCATGAGATGGATCATTGTCGTGCATAAAAATCAGTTGACGTAGACGAAGTAAAGGCAGGTCGTCCAGCCAAGGTGACAAATGCTCATCTAAGAACGATATGTATGCTTGGCTTGTGAGTTTCACACCCTCTGGCACTCGGAAAGGTCCAATTAATTTATCACCTATGATACCCGCCCAAAACATAACTCCCCCGCCACCTTGTTGGCGACGAACGCGATGTGAGATAGCAGCTCCGGTAGGACTCCAAACTGTAGCCCATCCATCCGGACCATCAAGTGTGGCTCTAGCTTCATCTGTGGATAGAACCTGTTGGAAGTCAGTTTTCATGTATTTTTCTGCCCACGCAATGCGTTTTCCCTTATAGGTTTTGTTCAAGGGAGGCCTGGAAATGGGTTCATGTTCCTGGCCATCTCATTCAAGACACTGCATCTGGTCTTCCTGGACATCGGAACAACACCAGCTTTGCCAAAAATAGAGGCGCTAGTGCCATTTGGTTCCCTAATGATCTGTCTGCGTATTTTTCGCATATCGCGAGGGGAAATGCTCCTTCTTGTACCCTTATCTTTCCTTGGTGCTGTGTGGCTTCTCCACAAAAGAAATCAAGGTCCTCTTAGTCCTTCCCAGTTCATTGGCTAAATCCAGAAGTGCCAGTCCTTCTGCAAGGCCAGCTACAACCCTTTGCCTTTCAGTAGCAGTCAAACGTTGATTTTTGGGTATTTTTACAAACCTGCAATGAAGCGAGAAACAGTGAAAGTGGCTAACAAATGCATAAATGTCTATAACTTTAAAAATATCGTATAGATTTGCAAAATATTTTGGTATTTTACCTACCTAGGGGTACTCTTTCAGTGTGCAAAATTTCAAACTTGTGCGATTTATATTATTGAAGTTATTAACAATATTATGATCTGTAATAAAGCGTGAAACACAGTTTATATATGTGCGTGTGAGAAAAAAGAAACAATATTTCAGATAATATGTAAAAATAAAAATGGAATAAAGAATAAGCAATTACACAACTAACAAAAATAAACTCAAAAACTCATGTTGTAAAGTTCTACCGAGATATTTCGATCGTTAAGATACGACCATTTTCGTTCGGTTGGTAAACTTTATTTACCAACCGAACGAAAATGGTCGTATCTTAACGACCGAAATATCTCGGTAGAACTTTACAACATGAGTTTTTGAGTTTATTTTTGGGTAGTTGTTGAATTGCTTATTCTTTATTTCATTTTTATTTTTACATATGTGTGTGTGTTGTATCAAAGAATTATGATACAAACAGTCCGATACAAACCAGTAGCTCTGTTGCTGTCTGGCAAAGGTATGTTCTGTTCAGTACTCGGAGGTCCATCTTCCCAAGCTTTACCTTTTCTATGAGAGGATATTCAAAGAAATTGCGAGCCCTTCTCTCCCACAACGAATAATACACAGGAAAAGAAGAGTTTGAAATACCTACTAGACACACTCCTCGAGTGTCTTCCGTCTCTCTGTACAAGGGTTTGTCAGGACAATCTGACATGAGGATACTTCACTCTACAAGTAAACCCTGACCAAATATTCAAAATAATATAGTATTCCAAGCTTAAATAAGATCCCATCGACACGGCTATACACTAGTCCATAAAATGAATGGTACACCGTCTCCAAGTAATGTTACCTCAAGTAACAGCATGTAGCTGGATACTCCACCAGACTAGATGAATTATTGTCCTGGAATCCGGTAAGACCAAGATACCACACGAAATATATACTATAACATATATAACTGGTAATTGGGGAGCGGAAAATTAATGTTCATCACTTCTTTTCTACCGTTTGAGAGATGAAAAATAACTTTAAAAGAATATTCGAATATCTATATATCTCATATAAAAATCAAGTGTTAGCCCCAGGAAAGGGGCCTCTTGATTTCTGAGAACTTCAACTGAAGTTAAATGAAACAAAAATCCAACAGCACCTACTCATATCATATGCTCATTCTAAGTGTTGCATAGAGCTTTGTGAAGACTGCGGTTGTGGGTCAGTCTGTTACACCCTTTTGCTCCCTCTCGCCCTCGTAGGGTTGATGCTATAGTTAGGACCGATCGCTGGGATGATGTTTACACTGGAGAAAGCAGAGAAAGAGAATTGAATGTTCAGCTTACATTAATATTCTTAAGTACTTGGATCAATTTATTTAACTAAAACTTGAGTTAGATCTGTAGAGGAATATGAATGTTTCTTATTTATACACACTTTATCTAAAGTTTCGCTTTTATTTTCTATGCGGCAACTGATTCAAATGTATGTATATCTTCATCTATATCAATCTAGCCAGCTGATTAGATCTACAAATTCCTTACATTCTCTCATACAGCATCGGTCTACACTGACCCTGTGGTGAGACCCTGTCAATCTAACTCGCTAACATTCTACGCGCACCCCAAAACCATATTCTGACTGACTTAAGATGTTATTCCTCAAACACACACACACACACACACACACACACACACACACATATATATATATATATATATATATATATATATATATATATATATATATATATATATATATATATAATATAAGTGTTACTACAGTGTTAACTGGTTTCCCAAAGAAATTTTCAAATATATCTACTAACGACGCTTTTAAAACTGTAGTAACACTTATATTATTCATCTCAGGCCAACAAGGCAATAACTACAATCACCGGACATATATAAAAAGAAAATCTCCAATAACATCGGAGGAGATCGTTAATCTTCGGCCACGCTGTCAGATTTTTACAATGAAAAGAAAACAATTACAATGTCTGTTTACCATGATTATGGTTTGTTAAAACCAAAAATTTGGAATCATAAAAAAAATAAGAAATTTTTTTTTTCATTTATTGATATGAATTCACGCGTCTGTTAACTGGTTTCTCAAAGAAATTCTCACACATATATATATATATATATGGTGTATAAAAGTTTTGAGTAATTTTAAACGAAGAAAGAAAATGCAGTTTCAATTCCAGCGATACTAACTAAATTCAAAATATCGCAGAATTAGCACTTGCATAAGCCAACTTACCGCTAGAAAATTTACAAATACAAAAGGGGATTCAAGTGTATAGCAGTGAAATAAAAACAGGGGACCGTAACTTAGTTTGTGAAATATTAAATGGAGATCATCGGCTGTTTACCATGTAACTGTTTCGGAGATTTAAAAATAGAACAGTTATAAAATTGATGGCTCCCCAGTGGTACTGATGACATTACCACTTTCTCAAACACAAAACGTACAAAGAATTCAGTTTTTATTTCACTTATATATAAGTAACTTGTTAACAAACAATGTGGAAAATCTAAACGGCACAATTAAGAGAACAAATTCACCAATCCCTGAACAATTATGGACTGCTTTCCGAAGAACAAAAAATATGCCGGAAAGGAAAAAAAGTGACGCATGATCTGCTATCAAAAGATCCTGAAGGAGATAAAAAGCAGAGAAAAAACATATCCATGGCATGGATTGACTACAAAAAAACTTACGACAGAATCCCTCAAGCATAGATAATTGAATGTTTAAAAATATACAAAATATCCGACAGGATTATTAATCTTATAAAGAAAGCAATGGAAACATGGAGACTATAACTGACAGCTGGAGGAGACCTGACCAAAATAAAAATACAGAAACCCATTTTCCAAGGAGGCTCCCTATCACCACTACTGTTTATTATAGCAATGATGTCGCTCAACGATATACGCAGAAACAACTACATAGACGTTTCACAAGATTGACAAGAGAAGAAACTCATGAAAATAGCTGGCCGTGGCTAAGGAAAGAACATGTGAACAGAGAAACGAAATCGTTACTGACGGCTGCACATAACAATGCGATTAGGACAAACTACATTAAAGCTAAAATAGATAACATCCAGGAAAACAGTAAATGCAGACTGTGTGGACAAAGGGACAAACAAGCAAATTACATAAAAAGTGAATGCAGCAAACTAGCTCAAAAATAATACAAGAACACGACTCTGTAAACTATGGGAACTATGCAAACGACTGCATTTCTAACGTACGGGCAACTGGCACAAACATAAACCAGATACAGTACTAGAAAACGAAAATCACAAAATCCTCTGGGATATGGATATGCAAACAGATACACTCATACAAGCAAGGAGACTTGATGTTATTATAATCGACAAGAAGGAACACTCTTATAAAATCGTAGACTTTGCCGTTTCAGCAGACCACAGAGTAAATATCTAAGACACGGCAAAACGAAGCAAATACACAGAACTAGCCAGAGAACTGAAAGGAATATGGTGCATGTAAAAAGTTAGTATAATACCAATAATCGTAGGAGCACTAGGAACATTCTTCCAAAAAACTGGGAAAAAGACTGGGAGAAATTGGAATCAAAGAGATTACTGAGATCATTCAAACGGCGACAATGATGAAAACATCTGCAATCTTCAGAAAAATCTTGGAAGGTTAAAACCAACACGCATAAGCTACGAACGGTAACCAGGCACATACAAGTTACAATAGGAAGAAAACAAAATCAAAAAATTTCATAAATTGCCCCCCATCCCCTAAAGTCATGGCAACAACCTCGGCTGATACCACACAAAATAGTCGTGAATGGTCAAAGAGGATAGAAAGACCGAGAAGGAAGAGCACTTACCAGACCTCCACTAGAAGAGTGCGGAGAGTAGTTGGACCTTGGGAAGACTTTTTATCACCCAAATTCCAGGGAAAACCAACGGCCGTTACCAGCGAGAAATCAATGGTAAACGGCTGTTGCGATACCGCAAAGTCATGTGCAATAGTTATAAGAAAGAGGTGGGACTATTGGAAATCTGGAGAGGCTTGTTTTCACTCGGACTCAAGGGAACAGCAACGGTTATTAACAGTGAGCAATCAATGACGTAGCCTTGTTTGAGAACATCTAGTAAGTACAAATACTACTACTACTACTAATAATAATAATAATATCAATAATAATAACAATATTAATAATAATAATAACAATAATAATAATAATAATAACGATAATAACAATAATAATAATGATAATAATAAAAACAATAACAATAACAATAATAATAATAATAATAATAATAACAACAATAATAATAATAATAACAATAACAATAACAATAACGAGAACAATAATAATAATAATAATAATAACAATAATAATAATCATTATAATAATAACAATAATAACAATTGTTGCATAGTTACTGACATTAAACGTCACGAGAGGCGAAGGGGGGGAGAGAGCTTATTTATTACTACAGGCAGAAATCCTTCCGACTGAGGCAGTTCTCCAAAACCACCTCACAGTTCGCTATCACATCCTCTCCGGCCGAAAACAACGCGAAATGTTCATGAGAGGATTAATAGCGATTTCAATCTTTTTTCTTAATACTTCTGATGATACAATCTTCATAGACATTTTCATAGTCATTCTTTAAGCAAACATGTTTCTCAGTAATTTTAACACATTTTGGAGAGTCATTTTTCAACAGGGACCTTAAACACACTTTTCTTAAGTGTCATTTAAACAGATTTCTAAACACATTTTTCAAGAGTCCAAAGGTCACTTTGAAACACAGTTTCCAGATATTTTACATTATAAGAAAGTTACCTTTGTAGTTCTCGTTCGTCGCTGGCCCTCATCTTGTTGCTGGCTGTGATCGCCGCGCGGCACCTGTTTTTGTGGGCAAATTCTATCTTTAAGAAGAGAACAAAGACACTCGAAGTCGGATTTTCTGAGAGATTTCTTTTGTTCTTTTTATTTCATGCTTTCATTCGAGTGGAGGGGTTTCCATTATTGGTTCTTCATTCACATCTTCTTAAGTTCGTACTGTGTGGGACGTTAGACGCTGTTAGTTTTTCTTAGTAGCTTTGGCCCATATCTCTTCGATTCACACCCGAACTCTTGCATTCGAGAGCTACCTCATGCGCTCGCCACAAGCTTCCATAGTGATCTCTTTTAGATACAGCCCTTATCGCGAGCGATTACATTTTTGGGAAAACTTCGCTCGCTTTTCCGAAACGACGTTGTCGTTTCGAGCTCCCATGGCGAACTGATTCTAAAAAGCTAAGTTCTTGTTCTCCGTGGTGACGTAATCATCATTCCCACGCACGAGATGGGGACAAAAACGACTCACTCTGATCTCTGACTCAAAGGTCACGTCAGGTGTCTAAATTTATTATGACTATTCTTGGATCAAACTCTTCTCTGAACTCACTTCTGAGTCCAGAAACAAAACCTATTTTTCAATAACAAAATTAGCTATTTGATACTAGTTAACCTACTGTGCCTTGCATAATGGGGCCCTACAGTACTGTAACACTCCTTCCTTCCCTATAAACAAAAAAAACAAAAAATCCCAAGATTTCTTCTTTTTTTAAAAAAACCAACCCCTCCCTGGGACTGGTAAAAATCCGAGCCTGAGCACTCCTGGGGTTACCATCATTTCACCCCTGCCGGAATTTCCTTCGGCACCACATGACAATGTTTCCCAGATGTGGGAGAGTTTGCTCCCTACGGTCGTTACCGGCTAAAAAAAGCCATCCCCTGTCATAAATCAACATCAGGCGTTTCTCGCCTATATCTCCTGCAAAATCTACCACATAAATTCGCTCTTGCTCACACACGTTCTCCGTGCTCGACCACTTCCCAAAAATTCCCGGTATGTTACACTTTCGGGCCACCATCACTTTCTTAAATAACTTCAACAAACGGTCGGCACACAACCGATTAAAACTAACTGCGCGTTTTATTCTCGCGAAATAGGGGAACAAAAAACAGAAAAAAAAAACCTTCATTAACCTATTCTCTAATGGTCAGCCTCGAAGCTTACTGAAGGTACCGTCGCTATGCTGCTTGCTATATATGGACCATACATTTCTGACACGCCTGTGCTCCCGTCGCGAATGACAGCGAACAAACACCCAGTTTCTAACTCCCAACCCTGTTCATTAAACGTCGAGGACCCCATCCCATGGATCTATCTAGTCGATACGGTATTGGGCGAAATGTCACATCGAATCATCTCTGCTCCCGGAACACGCCGAATGACCACAAACTAGGCCCAACCTATAATCTTATAATTAAATCCAATTAACACCCGGTACCTCCTTTTTTTAAAAATCGATCCCCATGGTTCTATCCGCCCCGACGCGCGCACCCGAGTCACACCACACCCCAGCTTAACTCCATCCCCACTGGTGTTGAGCAGACACCAATTCCATGCGTTCCCTTCCCGTGTCCCTATCTATGCGGTAAGGGGGTGGGGTATCTTCGCAGCACACTCGTTGGCAAACATCCAAAATCCACAAAAATAAATGGGACCACAATTTCAAAGCTTAACATTTTACACAACTTTCACAAACTCTATCGGCGCAGTTGGGCACACCTGGGTCACAAAAACAACAATTTCCATAACTGACCACCGTCCTTTTCTCGTGGTCCCACAGAATGACCATATCACCGTCATTCTCCCGTTCGCAATTTTAACGTATGCAGGCTTTACCACAAGCCTCGCCACTAACCCATGGGTACTCTATAAAAGAGAGCATACGAGCAAACGCCGGGAATCCCTCATTGACTTTCCAAGCCTGTACATACTCTGTACACGGGGATTCTTCCCGATAAAATCAACCCTGTCCAAGGGTTTCCGCGATCCGACCCAAACCAACTCTAGCTGCCGCCAGCTGCCCGAACCTAATCAACTCAAATCGCCCGGCTGACCCAAACTCATACCCATTAAATTATCTGCCTTTTTTTAAAAAAGATCTTTTACGTAACTGGTATAGCATTCTCACTTAACCGACTAAACTTTTCCAAAATTCATTCAAAGACAACAATAATAAAAAAAATAAAAGTCGAACCAATGAATTAATGGCAAACCCTCTCCACAATACAATTACAAATTATGCAGTACAATATTATATTAAAAAAAACAAACAATTTCATGCAATACAATTCAATTGAACAAAAAAACAAAGACAATTATCCCGGTGCGACATCAGGCGACCCCGCCAGCTGTTCGCACACAGTCCTTTCCCTCTCTCTCTTAAAGTTCCGTTACCTCAAAGTCCAACCATAGCCTTGCGTCACTCGTGTCCGTCCTGAAACAAAACAGGATTCGTAGACAAAACACTATGCGGCACCAGTCAGCACATGTGCCTCTCACTCACTCTTTTTTTTTTCACATTCCTTCTCCCTTTCTCTCACTTTTTTTTTTCTCTTTCCATCTCATATTTATTTCCTCTTTCTTTTACACTGTCTCTCTCTCTACCAACGTATAACTCATCACTCTCACTTTTATCCTCTCTCTCATTTTTTTCTGCATCAAACGCCACCCACAACATATATGTAAAATAAAAAAAAACACATTTAAAACACAAATTAACACATGAATGAAAACCACAACCTATTCTTCCTTAAGGTTTTGTTACCTTAAAAATCCAATCGTGTTTTTTTTTTTACTAAATCATGTTACTCGCACAATTTGAACGGCATATCACTTTTTCTCTGTCTCCGACTCTGTCCGTCTCTGCCTCTCTCTCTTTCTTTTCCCCTTTATTTTATCGGACAGAACGTGTTTTTTTTTTCTTTTTTCTTTTAATATTTAATTTTTTATTTTAGACCGCAAACGTTGTTAGTACCCATGGTTCGAATTCAATCTGTTCCATGTCGAAACAGCTGGTCACCAAGCACCAAAAAGAAGCATCTGTTGCATAACTACCGAAATTAAACGTCACGAGAGGCGAAGGGGGGGAGAGAGCTTATTTATTACTACAGGCAGAAATCCTTCCGACTGAGACAGTTCTCCAAAACCACCTCACAGTTCGCTATCACATCCTCTCCGGCCGAAAACAACGCGAAATGTTCATGAGAGGATTAATAGCGATTTCAATCTTTTTTCTTAATACTTCTGATGATACAATCTTCATAGACATTTTCATAGTCATTCTTTAAGCAAACATGTTTCTCAGTAATTTTAACACATTTTGGAGAGTCATTTTTCAACAGGGACCTTAAACACACTTTTCTTAAGTGTCATTTAAACAGATTTCTAAACACATTTTTCAAGAGTCCAAAAGTCACTTTGAAACACAGTTTCCAGATATTTTACATTATAAGAAAGTTACCTTTGTAGTTCTCGTTCGTCGCTGGCCCTCATCTTGTTGCTGGCTGTGATCGCCGCGCGGCACCTGTTTTTGTGGGCAAATTCTATCTTTAAGAAGAGAACAAAGACACTCGAAGTCGGATTTTCTGAGAGATTTCTTTTGTTCTTTTTATTTCATGCTTTCATTCGAGTGGAGGGGTTTCCATTATTGGTTCTTCATTCACATCTTCTTAAGTTCGTACTGTGTGGGACGTTAGACGCTGTTAGTTTTTCTTAGTAGCTTTGGCCCATATCTCTTCGATTCACACCCGAACTCTTGCATTCGAGAGCTACCTCATGCGCTCGCCACAAGCTTCCATAGTGATCTCTTTTAGATACAGCCCTTATCGCGAGCGATTACATTTTTGGGAAAACTTCGCTCGCTTTTCCGAAACGACGTTGTCGTTTCGAGCTCCCATGGCGAACTGATTCTAAAAAGCTAAGTTCTTGTTCTCCGTGGTGACGTAATCATCATTCCCACGCACGAGATGGGGACAAAAACGACTCACTCTGATCTCTGACTCAAAGGTCACGTCAGGTGTCTAAATTTATTATGACTATTCTTGGATCAAACTCTTCTCTGAACTCACTTCTGAGTCCAGAAACAAAACCTATTTTTCAATAACAAAATTAGCTATTTGATACTAGTTAACCTACTGTGCCTTGCATAATGGGGCCCTACAGTACTGTAACACAATAATAATAATGATAATAATAATAACAATAACAATAATAATAATAATAACAACAATAATAATAATAATAACAATAACAATAACAATGACAATAACGAGAACAATAATAATAATAATAATAATAATAATAACAATAATAATAATAATAATAATAATAACAATAATAATAATAACAATAATAATAACAAAAATTAATAATAATAACAATAATAATAATAATAATTATAATATCAATAATAATAATGATAATAATAATAATAACAACAATAATAATAACAATAACAATAATAATAATAATAACAATAATTATAATGATAATAATAATAATAATAATAACAATAATAATAATAATAATAATAATAACAATAATAATAATAATAATAATAATAACAATAATAATAATAATAATAATAATAATAATAATAATAACAATAATAATAATAACAATAATAATAACAAAAATTGATAATAATAACAATAATGATAATAATAATAATAATAACAATAATTATAATGATAATAATAATAATAATAATAATAATAATAATAATAACAATAATAATAACAATAATAATAATAATACTAATAATAATAATAAAGTGTGCATTGCTAGAGATTAAAAAGGAGAAAAAGTGTGCATTGCTAGAGATTAAAAAGGGAAAGTTGGAGACGACTGAGGGCACGGAACTACCCAACCAAGAACAGATGAGGGCGATAGATGAACAAGAGAGCTATAAATATTTGGGAGCTTTGGAAGCAGACACAATCAAATCAACAGAAATGAAAGAGAAGATTGGAAAAGAATACCTGAGAAGAACAAGAAAGTTCTTAGAAACAAAATTATATAGCAGAAACCTAATCAAAGGAATAAATATCTGGCCAGTATCACTAATAAGATATTCTGGACCATTCATAAACTGGACTAAAGAAGAACTCAGGCACCTTGATCAGAGGACTAGAAAATTAATGACTATGCACAATGCACTACATCCAAAAGACGATACAGACAGACTCTATGTGAAGAGAAACGAAGGGGGAAGAGGACTGGTAAGTATAGAAGACTGTGTGGATGACACTAAAAAAGAACTGGAGAAATACATAAACCAGAACACAGAAAGGCTGATCACCGCAGCAATAGATACCGTCCCAACGAACAACGCAGGAAGCATCGAAACTGGACACAAACAGACAAGAAAAGGAAAATGGGAAGAAAAACAACTACATGGACGCGTCATAAGACTCACAAGAGAAGAAACAAACGCAAATGGCTAAGAAAAAGAAACTTGAACAGAGAAACGGAATCTTTACTGATGGCTGCACAGAACAATGCGATTAAGATAAATTACATTAAAGCTAAAATAGATAAAACCCAGGAAAACAATAAATGCAGACTGTGTGGACAAAGAGACGAAACAGTAAATCATATAATAAGTGAATGTAGCAAACTTGCTCAAAAGAATACAAGAACAGACATGATTGTGTTGGGAAAGTAATACACAAGGAACTGTGCAAACAATTGAATTTCGAATATGAAGACAAATGGTACAAACATAAACCAGAAACAGTACTGGAAAACGAAAAACACAAAATCCTCTGGGATATGGATACACAAACAGATAAACTGTTATTATAATAGATAAAAAGAAAACAATCTTGTAAAATCGTAGACTTCGTCGTTCCAGCAGACCACAGATTGAAGATCAACGACACGGAAAAACGAAGTAAATACACAGAACTAGCCAGAGAACTGAAAGGAATATGGAGCATGAAGAAAGTTAGTATAATACCAATAATCGTAGGAGCACTAGGAACAATCCCCCAAAACCTGGAGAAACGATTGGGAGAAATTGGAATCAAAGGGACTATCGAAACCATACAAAGGACGGCAATTATCAAAACAGCTACAATATTAAGGAAAATCCTCGAATACGGAAATTAACACACATAAGCTACAAAGGCTAACCAGTCACAAGGAATTTACAACGGAGAAAACAAGACCACACGAAGAACACCACAACAAGAGACAAGGAACAGAAACTGCAGGAAACATCACTTCATAATCTCCCCCCCCCCCCCAATAAATTACACCTGCCTCAGCTATCACTACACCAAAATGAACCAAGAAACAGAAATTACAAGAAACACTATGAGCTCCTCCCTCTCCCCCACTCACCCCCCCAAAAAAAAAATTAAAAAGAATTTAAAAAAATCTTGTTTTTACATAATGGAAGAGAAAATGAAAAAAAAGAAAGAAAAGGAATTGAAAGGAAAAAATTAAAAAAATTAAAAAATAAATTAATTTTTTTTATTTTTTATTTTTTTATTTTTTTTATTTATTTATTTATTTATTTATTTTTATTTATTTATTTATTATTTTTTTTTATTAATTAAAAAATTTTTTTTTATTAATTTAAAGAAATATTATTTTATTCATTTATTTAATTTTTTAACTGATGCCGGCCTAGGCTGACACCAGACAACATATTTGTAGAGGGTCGAGGAGGTACAGCACAAACCAGACCTCCACTGGAAAAGTGCAGAGAGTGCTGAGACCTTGGGGAGGCTTGTTGCCACCCAAATCCCAGAGAAGACCAATTGTCCTTACCAGCGAGAAATCAATGGTAAGAGACTGTTGCGATACCGCATTGTTATCGAAAAGAGGTGAAGAACACGGGAAGTCTGGGGAGACTTGTTGTCACTCAGACTCCAGGAAATACCACTGGTTGTTGTCGGTGAGCAATCACTGACGATGATCTGTGTGAGAACTCCTAGTGAGTATAAATAATAATAATAATAGCAATAATAATAATCATAATAATAATAATAATAATAATAATAATAATAATAATAATAATAATAATAATTTATTCTCAAACAGCTATTTCGCTTTATAACTGCTATTGTTTGACTAGACATGGTGATTGTCAATCTGAATTCGAAACCCGATCGCTAGCATAGTAATACTGTCTTTTTTCTTTATCTCTGAGCTTGCCCTGCGACACATGAAAGTATGCGGAATTATAAAGTCATATTATGCACGTGATAGTTTTAGTTTTTGAGCGGGAGTGTCGCACTAGAAATATGTCCTGGCAATTTGGTGATTGAAAAAACAATTACGGCATGTTAATGGCAACTGAGACGTTCAAAAGAACCTGTTAATTATTGTTTATATATAGATATAAGACAAACATATTTCTAATTACAATCTAGCAAAATAAGTTTCTCTTTACGAGACGCAATAATATATATATATATATATATATATATATATATATATATATATATATATATATATATATATATGGTAAAATGAAAAAGGAAAACCAAAAACTGGATGTTTTTTATGTGTACATCAACGTTTCGTCTTTATTTATAAGACTTCATCAGGATGATGATATAGGGAAAAGATATCATGCAAGCACAGATACATGTAGGGTAGACATGTTGGGAAGAAAAATAAAATAAAATGAAAAATAATGGCAGCGTCTTGCTGGACGTCCGTACTTGTTAGAGAATGAAAATGAGTGGGAGAAAAAGGGGAAGGGTGGAGGGAGCAAGGACTACTGTGGCTGGCGATGAGAGAAAGAGGTGGGGGATGAGCAGGGGTAAAATGGATGGCAGAGAGAGATTGGAGGAAGAGGGGGAGGGGGTGTTTGACCAGATGGCTGTGGTCGAGATTGAAGGGGAAGGGTGAGTTGGAATGTTTGTGTGTGGGGGGTGTATGCAGGGAAAATGGGGATGGGTAGAGAGGGAGGGGGGGGCTGTGATTTTGGTGGATGGGCGAAAGTTATGGTCTTAGAGAGCGTGTTGAGAAAATGAGGGAATTTAAGAAGAGGTATGGGAGAAAATAGATGAGAGGGGGAAGAGGGAGGATTTGTCGTGATAGGGTGTGAAATATTTGAAATATTTGGAAAATGATAGCAATGAGTGAGGGATTGGAGTGGGTGGGGGAGGGGGGTGATTGAAAGGGTGGGTGAGGAATATTTGAAATATTTGGAGCATGAGAAAGTTTATTTGGACTGTAGTATTAAAAATGTGAGGGAAAAAAAAGTGAGGGAAAAAAAGAAGACGATTCAGGGAGAAGAAGGAAGGGTGTGGGGGAATGGAAGAGTGTCATAAGGTTAGAGATGAAAATAAAAGTTAGCCATGATCAGGCAAAAGACTTTGTTCTGTGAGGATGATCTTGCTTATTAAGGGTGATAGGTTAAAGAAACCATTTCGCTGCTTGATGGTGGTGGAGGATGTGATGAGGGCAGTTTCCAATAATCTTCGCCGAGATTTGTTGTGGATGTGTTTAGTGATTTTGGCTTGTTCAAATTTGAATGCATGACCATATTCTAGAGCATGGGAGAAAAGTGCACTAAGAGGGGTGTTGTTTTTTATGTCCCTTTTATGTTCATTTAATCGTTTCTTTAATTCACGTTGTGTTTCTCCCACGTAGAATTGATGGCAATCATTGCAAGGGACAGTGTATAAGCCGGCATGGGATGTGGGTGTTTTTTGGAAATGTCTAGATGTGTTTAAAGTTTGTTTTATGGATTGAGAAGTGGTTTGTACTATTGGAATGCCTAGTTTGTTGAGCGTGTTGCATATGGATGTGTTATTGGAATGCGTGGGTAGGAGAAGGGGTCTGTCTATGAGAGAGGTGTTAGGGGTTTGATTTTTTTGTGTGGTGTTTCTGGAGAATATTTGGAAGGCTTTTTTCTTGGCATTTAATATGAAATGTGTGGGGTATTGCAATGTTTTTAGGGAATTAAAAATGTATTTCATTTCTTCATCTATGTGTGGGGGGCTACATATTCTAAGGGCGCGTAGGAAGAAGCCTATAATTATACCTGTTTTGATCTACATTTCTACTCCCACCATCATAGCAAGATCAAAACAGGTATAATTAATTAATTTCTTTAACCTATCACCCTTAATAAGCAAGATCATCCTCACAGAACAAAGTCTTTTGCCTGATCATGGCTAACTTTTATTTTCATCTCTAACCTTATGACACTCTTCCATTCCCCCACACCCTTCCTTCTTCTCCCTGAATCGTCTTCTTTTTTTCCCTCACTTTTTTTTCCCTCACATTTTTAATACTACAGTCCAAATAAACTTTCTCATGCTCCAAATATTTCAAATATTCCTCACCCACCCTTTCAATCACCCCCTCCCCCACCCACTCCAATCCCTCACTCATTGCTATCATTTTCCAAATATTTCAAATATTTCACACCCTATCACGACAAATCCTCCCTCTTCCCCCTCTCATCTATTTTCTCCCATACCTCTTCTTAAATTCCCTCATTTTCTCAACACGCTCTCTAAGACCATAACTTTCGCCCATCCACCAAAATCACAGCCCCCCCCTCCCTCTCTACCCATCCCCATTTTCCCTGCATACACCCCCCACACACAAACATTCCAACTCACCCTTCCCCTTCAATCTCGACCACAGCCATCTGGTCAAACACCCCCTCCCCCTCTTCCTCCAATCTCTCTCTGCCATCCATTTTACCCCTGCTCATCCCCCACCTCTTTCTCTCATCGCCAGCCACAGTAGTCCTTGCTCCCTCCACCCTTCCCCTTTTTCTCCCACTCATTTTCATTCTCTAACAAGTACGGACGTCCAGCAAGACGCTGCCATTATTTTTCATTTTATTGTATTTTTCTTCCCAACATGTCTACCCTACATGTATCTGTGCTTGCATGATATCTTTTCCCTATATCATCATCCTGATGAAGTCTTATAAATAAAGACGAAACGTTGATGTACACATAAAAAACATCCAGTTTTTGGTTTTCCTTTTTCATTTTACCATCACGTCGGATTACCTTCATCCTTCTCTTCCCATATATATATATATAGTCTAAAGAAGCTTTGAGTCATTTAAAAAAAAATGTAAAATGCAGTTTAAATTCCCAGACAAACTAACTAAATCCAAGATATTGCAGACTTAACATTCGTTGGAAAATTAATAAATGAAAAAATATAAGTAAATAAAAAAAGAGGGGGTTAATTATCTAAGAGTGAAACAAAACCAGGAGACCTTAAGCGTCTAATATTAACACGGGGATCATCAGCTGTTTACCATGTAGCTGTTTCGGAGATTTAAAAAACAGGACAGTTATAATATTCATGGCTCTCTAATGGTACTGATTATACTACCATTTCCCCAATAACCAAGTGTCGAAATAATTCAGCTTAAAATGTCACTAATATATACATAAATATAATAATAATAATAAATAATAATAATAAAATAATAATAATATATTACCCTTAAGACTACCGTATGATATAGTAATTTGCATATCAAATAACATTAATTATAACAATAATAATAAAAATAATAATACTATCTAAACACTACACTAAAGAACCATTCTGCAATATGGTAGCTAGCAATAAAATTATATAGAAATTAAAGTTGCATTAAAAAAAATAAAAAATAAAGTTTAAGTACCTTAGGTACCAGAAATATATATATACATAAATATATATATATATATATATATATATATATATATATATATATATATATATATATATATATATATTAAAAGAAAATATTCTCCAACTAACAATCCTGACTTAAATTTGACCCAGAACTTGATCATACAAACCCTAAACATTCCCGATACTATAAATAACACAAATAATACAAAACAACCCCATACAAATTACACACTTATATTGGGGCAAGCGCCTTCCCCATTAAGACCCGAATTGCTAACCATATCTACTCTTTCAAACACAATAATAACAATACCACTAGCACCTCTCTATCCAATCTAATAAACAAACTTTAACACTAATAACACTCTCTACTCCCTACGTTGGACTGTATTAAAAAGATCCAATTCTCACACTACAGGATCCACTTTCTGCCAACTATATACATTGGAAACATTTATGATAGTCACAGCACCTAAAAGCTTACACATTATTAACTCTAAAACTGAGCTTATCTCTAATTGCAGGCACAAACGAAAATTTAAATACATCAACTTTATTACCCCCTTTTTCTAGTTTTAGACTAACTTTTTAAACTCTAAAATTTGTTAATTAGTAAATCTTTATTTCTTAACTCTTCTTACCTCACAAATAACCATCCCATAAACATAACATATCCTCTCTAGTACTCCTAATAACTATATCAACCCATTGCGCTTATCGTATTTAGAAAACTAACACTATTCTCCTTACTCCCCACCGACCTTTATCCGCCCTAACTTAAATGCCATTATTCCTACTCTACACTATAATCCCTTTTTTCCTTTAATTTTCTTCTTTTCTATTCGCTTATATTTTACCACCTCTTCCATTCCTATCATACTCTTTATTTTATCTCCCTTATATCCACTTCATCGACCCTGTATATGCATCTTCCCACTGACTGTACCGCTTTCGTAGTCTTTCATTTATCTCTCCTTTAAATACGCTCCTAAGTCACCCCCTCAATTGATCCATTTGGTTCCCCCTATTAAGCTATTCACAACCTTAACGCACTTGTGATACACTTACATCTTACATGATTCAACAAAACCTTACCCTAGAATACTCATAACTGATATCAATTGTTACAAGTGATCTAAAGTTGTCTTTCCCCAAATTGATCCCCAACCCTAAATTTTAATTTTGTTTAAGTGAGAATAAATAAATGTCTAACTTTAAATTGAGCTTGTCTCACATTTTTAGTTTTTTAGTTTTTATCTGATTTTTTATTTAATTTTCCAACTTTACATTTGGGCTGGTTTATTTAATCATTCTCTTAACCAACTGGGAATACCTTTTAAATTCTGTAGCACTTTTAAATCTTTTAAATATATAACACTATATCTCTGCCCGGCTTGGCACTTTTTCATAATTTAAATTACTGAGTCCCATTCTCTGAAACACCCTTATTTCTCCCACCGGACACGACTTTTTACTTTAATTTCAAAATTATCATTGCATCTCTCCCTAAATCTGTCTTTAAATTATCTTTCCAAATAATAATTTTACTCTCAATTGACCTAAATCGACCTAATCTCTCAACCACGGCCAATCCCCACTGACAGGACGTAGCATATGCCAAAAATAACTTTATCACCAGAACCCCCTCCCACTCCCACCTCTCTCCCTTTTCCATCAGCTGTCATGCTCTGTTCATCTAACCCTCCTACCATTTGCTCCAACTTAATCTTTTTTTCATACCTCCTAATTTGACCTTGATTTTAACTTTTTTCAGAACTACTTCAATTCTCCATCGCTACGTCATTCACTTGAAATTCTCTTCGGCCTTGGAAGATTTCTCTAAATTGCCAGATATCTTCATTTTAATTGCGTTTAAGTACGCTCCATCTACGACTTTGAACTCAATTTTCACTATTGGATTTACTTAATTCGGAACGCCTTCCTATGATGCCTCTACGAAACTTTTTCTTCTCCATTGAAACCCTCTTCCATTGGACACCTTATCGGCGGACAATAACCATCCGGACAAACCCAATATCTTTTTACTCGAACTTTTTTTCTCACCCATCTTTTTCTAAATATTTTTTCAAATGTTGAACTTTGGCTTTTCTATTGCCAACTTATCTATCTGTATAATTCCTCTGATAATAAGATCTCGATCTTTGAAAAGCCTTGGCTTAAGGAAAGAACAATAAACATAATTTTATTACAGAATATACCTTGCTTTGAACATTTGAAGTTTGAAATAAATTTGGACATTCATGCATGTTTATCACTCTTCTTCCATTTAACTTTATAATTGCTCTATCTCGTATATTGAGCTCTTACCATTTCACTATAGGTTCTTTCTACTAAAAGTTTTACTTTTAGTTTCTTACTTATATATATATATATATATATATATATATATATATATATATATATATATATATATATATACATGTTTGATTAAACATGAGTGTCAACTTCTGCTTATTCAGCTTTTGATCCGTTTTTTCCAGTCTTCGTACGACGGATTTGATGTTATAATCCAAGGAGTGTAAAAATCTCCGTATTCTGTGCGAACGGTTTCAACCGACATTGGTCGTCATCAGGCGGTTGCAAAATGAAATAAATTTGTGAATCTATCAAGAGAGCGCTCTTTAAAATTATTTCAACAGCACTTCAATACACCTTCATCCCCCTTCATAACGGAATGGTTGATGTCTGGTTTATTAATGTGTATAAACAATGCGTCCATTATGGGGAGGCGAACACTGCAACCCAAAACTGCCAGAATGGATGTGTTATTTGTTAAAATGTTCCTAAATTCGTTGTTTGGGATGCAATGTTTTATAAGATGTTGGTATATGGAGCTTTGAGGGGAGGTGATGTGACCAGTAAGTCGGCGTGATATGGTAGTCCTAGTTATGCCAATATATGTGCTGTTTGCGGAGATACATTCTCCGATAAGGCATTTAAAAAAAATATATATATATATTTATATATATATATATATATATATATGTATATATTTTGGTTTCATTTAACCTCAATCGAAGTTCCAAGAAATAAAGGGGGCCTTTCCTAGGGGTAACACTTGATCTCTATACATAGATAGTTGTATGTTCTATTAAAGTTCTACTTTAACTCTAAAACGTGGAGTAAGTAAAGAAGTTAAGAATATCAATTTTTCTCTCTCCAAATTGACCAGTTTACTATATTATAGTATATCTTTCTTGCGAATTCCAGGACAATAATTCATCTACTCTGGTAGAGTATCCATCTAAGTTTTGTTACTTGAGGTAACATTACTTGGAGAACGTGCACCATTCTCTCGTATGGGCCAGTGTATAGCTGTGCCGAGGGGATCTTATTTGGGTTTTGAATACTATGTCATTTTGAATATTTGGTCAGGGTTTACTTTGAGGGTGAAATATCCTCATGTCAAGTTATCCTGGTAAACCCTTGAACAGAGAGACCGAAGACACTCGAGGATGGTGGATAGTAGGTAATTCAAACTCTATCTCCTATATATATATATATATATATATATATATATATATATATATATATATATATATATATATATACATATGTGTGTATATATAAGCTTATTTTTTAATATTTTCTCGATCGGAATTGCATCTTCTACTGTAGAGTAATTAAATACGGTTAATTTGAACTATATAGCCAGTGGTTAATATCTATCTATCTATCTATCTATCTATCTATCTATCTATCTATCTATCTATCTATCTATCTATCTATCTATCTATCTATCTATCTATCCCCCCTCTCTATATATGTATTATATCTATAATTAAACAAGTTCAGATGTATTTATAAAATTAACTTAAACATATTTCTCAAAAGTGCTCAATACTAGTTAGAGCTTTATAAATATTTATTATATAAACATTTAATAATTAAATGTTTATATACTATTTCTATATATCTATCAAGCTATCTATCTAGCTAGCTAGGTAGCTATCTCTAATCTCTCTCTTTCTCTCTCTCTTTCTCTCTCTCTCCCCCCTCTCTCTCTCTCTCTCTCTCTCTCTCTATATATATATATATATATATATATATATATATTTATTTATATATATATATATATATATATATATATATATATATATATATATATATATATAGTGTGTGTCCGAGTATGTTTAAAAGAATCAATAAAGTGATCGATGGTCAGAATGGGAGAGCTAAATATTAATTATTTCTTTAAAAACTATACGTTACATATTCCAGAGACGTATCATGGTTTCATTGACATGGATAGACCTTTACTGCTTAGAAAAGCATCTTAAAATTCATCCCAAATCTGAGGAGACTCACGAAATGAGACAGTTTAAAAAATACATATTGTGTGTGCATTTAGGCAGCATGTTTTCATTTAGGCTAATGTTATTAAATTACATGTAGTGTTTTTGTTTGATAGGATTTTAAAATCTTTTGTAATTTTTCGCATAGTATATTTGGTATTCGGTCAAATAGGTGCATATAAGTTCCGCTGTCCACTGACAATCCACCATATCTGATTAATCCTTACCTTTGAGTGGCTTTTAATCTTCATAAGTGGTGACTCATTAGTAAAAAATAAACAGAGACTCTCCTTGCCTTCATTTCAAACAAGACGTTTTCTAAAATGCCCTCGTTTGATTATTGTTTATTTACGTTCACCCCAAACAAGACACATTGCCACTGAATTATGAGCATCCTATGTGGGGATTTGTGTAGCGAGGTGTTTGTTCACATTAAATTTAAACTTTGCGCGTTCACATAGTCAGGGAAACAGAAAGAAGGGAGGAAATTCCCGAGGCTAGCAGTTTGAGTAAAGAACCTATTAAAATAAAACACCTTCTGGTATCCGTAGACCTCTACAGTGAAGGGTTGTATTTTGTCGACTGATAGGTTGGTCGGGGGTATTTACATCGAGGGGGCACCATTGCAGCAAGTTCATTGGGGCAGGGATGCAACATTGCGGCGATAGAACAGGGTCTTGGGCTTGTTTGATAGTATGGGACCTATTAGATTAGCGTTAATGGTTGGTACACAGCCACGTTGTGACAACAATACTCCATCCATGGGCGAATGATGGCTTTGTAGAGATATAGGCTACTGACAGGTGTGAGACGTTGTCTAGCTCGGTAGAGAGACTTCACCTTCCTTGCTGCAGCCTTGGCAATGTCTTCTATGTATTTGTTCTAATTCATGTAACCTGTGAATGTTAGGCTAAGTAGTTTGAATGAAGAACTCTCAGATAGGATGCTATTAACCATTTGGACTAACGATACAACGTCCTGTGACTTTTAGTCTTGCAGAGGGATTTTGGGTATCATGTTAATCGTTATTATTAGTATTCCGAATTGTATTACATCGCAAGGGATATATGCCAAAATTAACGTAATTCTGTGCACTAGTTTTTCAGCCTGTTAATTAATATATTAATAAATATTATTATTGGTATTTGTATTTTTTATTGTGACTCCTGTAATACAGCCGCCATCCCAATAATTTTTCATCATAAATTTTGTGCAATTCTAACTAATATTTTTTTGAGGCTGTAAGTGCTTATTATATGTAGCATTATATGCATTAGCAGTAGTAATATATTTTTTACACCTATGAAACACACAATATTCATGCTAAATTCGGACACTTCGGACAAATATTTTAGAGGCTACTAGAAAAATGTGATCTGGTGCATCAGTCATTGAGCTCGGGCTAAATTGTTTGATTAAGGAAAAGTGAGTTTACAAAGCCAGTTAGATATTAAAAAATAAAAAGGCTAAATCTAAAAGCAGTCTCTCTCTGTTCGGTAAATCATGCTCTCTCTCACTCTCTCTCTTCCTCCCATTATCTCTATATTTAGGGATTAAATAACATTACCAACTCTGGAGTGTGTGTGTGTGTGTTGTGTGTTCTGTCTATGCGTGTATGTGTATGAGAGAGAGAGAGAGAGAGAGAGAGAGAGAGAGAGAGAGAGAGAGAGAGAGAGAGTTACAGTATAAACCAAGAGAGTTCAAGCAACATACAGTGAAAGAAGGTAAGAGTGATAAATAAAAGCTTCGTGTGCTAATTGCAAATTACGGCTAATTAGAACAATTAAAATGGAATCCCAAAAGTGCGATTATTTTAGCGTGTATATTGTGCAATTAAAATGCATAGGAAAAAAGATTACGGAAACATACGTTGAGTATTGATTTACTCCTCTCCAGGAGTTAGGCACAAGGCCAGTTTTTATCTTACTCCCACAAGTAAGATGTGACCCAAGGTCGGGTCGGGAAAGTGGGGTTTAAAAATTGCCTGGGGAGCCCCATCGGCATTCCCCGGTAGGGGCGCCTCAGGCAGTAAGCAATAAACTTACTCCTCCCCAAAGAGGGGAGGCGAATTCTGGGAGGGTGGACCTCCTAGAACTGCACAGGACAAACCCATAGACCGGCGTAAATCAAGCCCCGAAGGCCAAGACAATGCCAGTCTATGGGGTGCAGTATCCATCGGAACAGATACTACACTCTAGTAACTCAACTTAAGTATATTAATAGATGTTTATCATCATAACAAGTATTATATGTAGAAGCAATAAATGTATTAGTATTAGTAATACTAATAGTAATAATAGTAGCAGTAGTAGGAATATGATCTTGACCCCTATGACATATCCGCCATTTTAAGACCTCGTCATTGTAAACTTATTGCTATTCTAACAAATAATTTTGGAGGCTGTAATTTTTTAAATGTTTATTTAGATTATTAAATTATTAACAGTATATGTAGTAGTAGTAGTAGTAGTAGTAGTAGTAGTAGTAGTTTTATTTTTATGATATCCCCTGGTGTCGTAAGAGTTCTTTTTTTAACGTAAATGCCCCCTTCATGGCCGATTTTTGTAAGAATAACTTTTACCAAAATTGATTTCCCTTTGACTGGCGGGGTGGGGTGGTGGGGAGAGGTTTCTATTTACTTCTTACTCACGAAGGTTCTATGTTGATTTAATGTAATCAAAATACAACTCCTTAAAACTAGGAACTCTTGATTGGGATAAAAATAAACAGTGCTCCAGTCTTGACCGAAGACAGACCATATATTGCACCTTAATTACAGCCTGGACGACTAATTTAGATGTACGCATAAGCGTGTTTTATTTATAAAGTTCTTAATAAGAGTTGGGTAAAAAAAGATGCGGTGAACAGCTTCGAGTTGAATCGAATTTTCGTTGGTCAATATTTTTTTATCGTATTGTAACAAGATTAATAAGGTTATGTAAAAATAAAATTTCTATTTTAAAGTTAAGGTTTAAAAATTAAGTTAACGTGTCAAGAAAGTGACGTAGAAAAAAACAAGTAGTAACGTTAGAAAAGAATGACGTGACAGGTAGTAAGCTATATACGGCCTCTTGGATCTTGAAGGAAACAGGCGTGTTTCAGGGGTATTCCTCTCCTACGCACGGGGAACTTGTGCAAGAAAGACTAATACCGCACAAATTGCTCTAGTATACTTTAAAGAAAAATAACATGCGAAAATAATTATTCAAACCCAAGATATAAGCTATATTTATATTATCGCAGTCGACCCGTATGCGAAGAGACGACAAAGAACATGATGCTATTGCTTCTATTAAAGAAATAGAGAGAAGCAGACAACTCTACAGTCATTACTACTACTATAGCTACTACTACTACTACTACTACTACTACTACTAGTAGTAAGAAGAGCAGAAACAGCGAACAATGCGATACACGCCGGCCATTTGTCACGGTCCTTAGACACATCAACTATGTTCGAGCAGAACCTATTTTATAGGGATCGTACGGTACGTGGTCAGCTAACACATTAAAAATCACGCATTAGATGAATTATCGCTGGTTCTTTATTCAATAATAGAATATAAACCCCCGTTTGTCGTTGGGTGTACTGAAATGGGCCAATAAAAATCTCCAATGTCTTTAAGGAAGAACATTTTGTATTTTCTAATTGGTAGCGTTAATTCTGGGCCAACCTGTAGTAGTATCTAAATTCTACGCAGCTGAAATTGGATATCAGATAGAAATTGGATATCAGATAGAAATTGGATATTAGATATCATCCATAAAATATTGACTTTCGGTAGAAATACGAGCAGCAGATATGGACACATTTACGCTTCGCGATGTTAACGTTCTAAAGAGGCACGTGTTTGGTGGTGACAGTGTGAGGACAAGCACTTGCCGAATATCGGAATCTATGTAGGAGGCTGATGTCGGCTTTTGTGTGACGACCGAGTAAGGCGGAAGAATAAATTAATGGTCAGGAAGGATATATATATATATATATATATATATATATATATATATATAAAAGGAGATTGTAGTTTGCTTGAAGCATTGCTGGTAAATGTAAGTGTAAATTAGTCGTCCAAGGCTATAGCAATGCGATGTGGTTGCCGTGAGATGGAAAAGTGAAAAGAAATAAACGCAGGGAGAAAGTGAAACTCAAAACGATTTATTAATAATTTCACGAAAACTGATTAAATACCAAATAGTATTTTTTTTTTTTTGGTAAGTAACAGATCGGCAAAGGGTAATCTTAAATTTTCGAAAGAAAAACTTTCATTATCAGAAGACAACAATAGAAGACCGAGAGGGTCGAAAAAACGGGAAAAAAAAACAAAAAAAAAACGGTGTCAGATCATCGTAATACAGGGGAAAACAATTGGCAGTAGGAACGCAGAAAATGTCAAAATTCCATTAAGCAATCATATAACTAAGGTTAAAACATTATAAACATTAGTTTAGTAATATACCAATTTTTTAAATTTTATTATGTTTCATTTTACATGACTCATCAATTAGTCTTTATTTATTTATTTTTTTTTTTTTCATTTATTCTCTTCAAATCTAAATTTAAATTTACTGTCAAAGGGAGATAACTTATTCTAAATAATATATTCAGACTTTAGAAATGAGATTGGAAACTTGAGAAGGAATTTGAGTTGTGAAGTGGATAAAAGCCAAGGATGGGACCTTTTTTAGCAGGGGAAGGGGGGGCATAAGAAGAGATTATGGGAAGGGGGAGGATTATGAAAAAAAAAAAAAAAAAGAAAAAGTAAGTTGGGGGTGGGAGTGTGAGGAGGTGGGAGTGTGAGGATGTAAGAATCAGAGGATGAAGGGAGATGACAACTCGAATCTGTTATTCAAGGTAGGGCGAAATTTAGAGATTAGGATAGCTTTCGAAATTCGAAGCTGATCTATATTGCGGACAGAGTTGAGGATGCGGACACTAATGGAGCGATGTGTGTTGCCACATGATATTAAGTGTTTATGGAAGGAAGAAATGTGGGTGTTTAGATGCTCTTTAATGCGTTGGTGTAGAGGCCTAACGGTACTACCGATGTAGAACTTTTGACACTTAGAGCATTGTAGGTTGTATACTGTATATGTGCGGAGGCAGAGGCCAGAGTTGGGGATGGGGCAACTAGCTAGAGAGCAGGGGTCTGGGGTGTAGTGGCTTTTTTTGGAATTCTGCATTATCTCCCAAGAATCCTACAATACTCTCGCCCTAGAACACCTCAGCAATACATCCCTTTACACACCCGATAATGACATCTCGCTACCCGCATACAAACCTCTATTAACAACGCTTGGTCCCAAATTTGCTCCAGACGTAATCTCCCCAAGGCTTATAGGCTCAATCTCACCACTAGAAACAGTAGACTCCCCACCTTTTACCATCTTATTAAAACCCACAAAACCAGCAACCACCTACAGATCAGACCTATAGTCTCCAGTACTGAGGGACCTCTTTATAAGATCTCCTGGCGGCTCTCCCACTTACTTAAACCGGTACTCCCCACCTTCCCGGCACACGTCAGCAGCTCTGACCAGGTAATAGATAGACTCAACTTGCTCCAACCCCAACAGCTCCGCGTCAACAACTACATCTTCAGCCTTGACGTAGTCTCCCTTTATACTTCCATTCCCGCACACCCCGCCATTGACCTCATAACTGACCACATCTCCTCTAACAATCTTGACTGTTTTGGGCTTACCCCTACAGACATTCATCAGCTCCTACGTATCATTGTGGATAACACCTACTTTAAGTTCCAACAAGACACATACAAACAAGTCTCTGGCCTACCCATGGGTTCCAGTCTCTCCGGCCTCCTCGCCATTTCTTACATGAACAGACTGGAACAGCAAGCACTTAGCACCTGCCATTCCCATATTTTCTTCTCGAGATACGTCGACGACATTTTGATCCTCACTTCATCCCGAGAGGAAGCTATCTCTATCTTTAATACATTTAATAATTCTGACCCCCACATTAAATTCACCATCGAACATCCCAATACCTCAGGCTCTCTCTCACTTCTAGACTTCAAACTCAGCATTAATGACGACGGATCTCTCCACACCACTTTCTATAGAAAACCCGCCTGCAGGAACCTCTTTATCCACTACAAATCCGCACTACCCCTCAAATCCAAAATTAGTTACGCACAAACCGAAATCACCCGCATACAAGACAAATGCTCTTCTTCTTCCGATAAAACAACACACACCGAAGCCTTCCACCAAACTCTATTGACCAACGGCTTCCCCCTAACTACCATATCTAGCCTTAATAACACCAGAAGACGTAGACACCACACTCTCACCAACACTTGCTTCTTAACTCCCCTTCTTTAGCGACCGTATCACTTCTGCTATCCGCAATGCCATACGTAGTGAGAACCTTAACATACAACTTTCTCACACAGGCACCTCTCTCCGACAACATTTATCCAAAAAAAGCCACTACACCCCAGACCCCTGCTCTCTAGCTAGTTGCCCCATCCCCAACTCTGGCCTCTGCCTCCGCACATATACAGTATACAACCTACAATGCTCTAAGTGTCAAAAGTTCTACATCGGTAGTACCGTTAGGCCTCTACACCAACGCATTAAAGAGCATCTAAACACCAACATTTCTTCCTTCCATAAACACTTAATATCATGTGGCAACACACATCGCTCCATTAGTGTCCGCATCCTCAACTCTGTCCGCAATATAGGTCAGCTTCGAATTTCGGAAGCTATCCTAATCTCTAAATTTCGCCCTACCTTGAATAACAGATTCGAGTTGTCATCTCCCTTCATCCTCTGATTCTTACATCCTCACGCTCCCACCTCCTTACACTCCCACCCCCAACTTACTTTTTCTTTTTTTTTTTTTTTTTTTCATAATCCTCCCCCTTCCCATAATCTCTTCTTATTCCCCCCCCTTCCCCTGCTAAAAAAGGTCCCATCCTTGGCTTTTATCCACTTCACAACTCAAATTCCTTCTCAAGTTTCCAATCTCATTTCTAAAGTCTAAATATATTATTTAGAATAAGTTATCTCCCTTTGACAGTAAATTTAGATTTGAAGAGAATAAATGAAAAAAAAAAAAATAAATAAATAAAGACTAATTGATAAGTCATGTAAAATGAAACATAATAAAATTTAAAAAATTGGTATATTACTAAACTAATGTTTATAATGTTTTAACCTTAGTTATATGATTGCTTAATGGAATTTTGACATTTTCTGCGTTCCTACTGCCAATTGTTTTCCCCTGTATTACGATGATCTGACACCGGTTTTTTTTCCCCCGTTTTTTCGACCCTCTCGGTCTTCTATTGTTGTCTTCTGATAATGAAAGTTTTTCTTTCGAAAATTTAAGATTACCCTTTGCCGATCTGTTACTTACCAAAAAAAAAAAAAAATACTATTTGGTATTTAATCAGTTTTCGTGAAATTATTAATAAATCGTTTTGAGTTTCACTTTCTCCCTGCGTTTATTTCTTTTCACTTTTCCATCTCACGGCAACCACATCGCATTGCTATAGCCTTGGACGACTAATTTACACTTATATATATATATATAGAGAGAGAGATAGATAGATAGATATATATATATATAGAGAGAGAGAGGGGGAGAGAGAGAGAGAGTCTAAGGGAAACGGGGAGAGAGACTGGATCATAAATAGAGGCAAGGAAATGTTTCTAAAAATAAGAAACTATGGCGATGAAATACAATTCTTATGCCCAGTTTTCATCGGAATGAATTAATTTTAACTAACTTAAATCCACCGTATAGTGAGACTATTAGTGTTGCTCTTGCGTAGGAGTTTTGGTGTTTTATGTAAGCATAATAATTAGTATTCTTTATTTCATTACATTCGGAATCCCACGTAATCTTGATGCCACATTTGGTTTAAACCATCCAATAGTTTGGGAGCAAATAAATGTTTATAATTAATATCTATATACCGCTCTGTATATAATATTTTCAATATGTAGCGGTTAGATAATCTGAATAGAATTATATAGATAGTTGCATATATATATATATATATATATATATATATATATATATATATATAATATTAAATTATCTTTTAATATTTTACCTGCGTACGAGACTGTTACTTTCCTACGCTGATAGGAGCCATAATACTCTCACTAGGGCAGGGAACTAACAATCTCAGACGGCCATAGAGTGCGAACGCAGTTCACAGAGACACCCTTAACATACGAGCGTTTACCCAGATCCACTAGGCCACAAAGGAATGTCACGTAAAAACGGAGAAATTAAGTGATATTTACACTGAAAGCGGCGAGCATAGATATCTAAACGTTCCATAGTACTCGACGACAGAGTCGGAGCATTGCACTGAGACTTTTAAGTGAATTTTTTAAAAAATCTTTCCGACAGGGCTCAACTTTCAATTTTACATGGAAGAGGCTTATAATAATATTACATTATATATTAATATTTGTTAATATATATATATATATATATATATATATATATATATAGAGAGAGAGAGAGAGAGAGAGAGAGAGAGAGAGTTATAAATATTTGTTATTATCTACATACGTATATGTTTCATCTTTTCAGGAATCATCAGTGTAGAGATGACTACTCATACCGATTGTCGAACTCGCACCCCAGAACACGAGTCAAATTCCAACGTGTTAGCCCACATATCCACTATCAACAACCCGGTACATCAGCGAGAGATTAAACCTATTTAAAGGCAGCCGTCGTCAATGTATTCGACTACTAAAAGGAGCATTCATTAGTGCTTCGGTGTACGTTGAAAAGAAATCAATGAAATGCACAATCGCAAAGAAAATGTTAGAGCTAATACAAATTAGTTATTTAAAAACTATACGTTACATACTTAAGAGACGTACCATGGTTTCATTGAGATAGGCTGGATTTTTCTTTTTCTTAAAAAGGTTGTTCGGTGATCCTTGATCTCTATTATTTGATTTGTTTTTATTTTGTGAGTTGCTAATGATTTGAATTGGACTCTAACGAATTTTGTAACAAAAATAAAAGGTCAGCCTATCTCAATGAACCCACGGTATGTCTCTGAAGTATGTAACGTATAATTTTAAAATAAATTATTTATATATATTTATACTTGTGTGTGTGTGTGTGTGTGTGTGTGTGTATAAGCAAACATATGGATAATATCATGATGAACGAACTACATAGACTGACCCCAAAGGAGAAGGTAAATGACTGAGAGGATGCTATCAAGCCCCCCTCCAAAGTAGGTGTTAATGCCTGGGAATATGATATCATGACAACAGAATATATAGTAAATTTCCCCCTCACAAAACAGGTGAAGGTAATCATAGGAGGATTGCATCGTGAGTAACGAACGTATATTATATTGTCTTCCCTCCAAGAAGAAGGTAAAGCCTGGGAGAAATTTATTATGACGAATGAAAATATACTACACAGAAGCAAATAAGCATAACATGTTTTAATGTTAATATAGTTAGTATAAATGGAAAACAACTTTTATATTTATTTCTTCAGATAACATTAAAAACAATGGCAAGTTTCATTTTCTACGTGACACGCCGAAATGAAGATTGGGCGGTAAAATATAGTCGCTATCTTTATAAACTAGCTAAATAAATACGATAACTTATTTTCATAATTTTCTAGTTAAAAAAGACATTTTTATAAACTTGAGTTATTGGTCTTCATTAGCTAACCTCTTTCTCGACTTGTTAGGTGGCGACAATATTTTTCTGACTTATATTTTATTTCGGCGTTTCACGTGTATAATGAAGCTTGGCATAAAAAATAAAAACCCTAACTTTCTATTTTTACTAAAATATGGTTTAAGTTTTAAAAATATATGTTTTTTTTATGAATAATGCCGAAACCTATTTCCCTCTAAATAATTTACGTGACTTAAATAGCAATTAAGCCAACAAAAAAAAGACTATTGTTGATAGAATAACTTGCAGGTGAACCACTTTTCCTATTTTAGTCACGTAAATTAGACGAAAGTAAAATAAGAGGAGAAAGGCCATCATGGTTGTTTATTATTATTTGTTCATTGGGAAATGCTGATAACAGGATTCATTAAGAAGAGAAAGAAAACTTTAAATAAAAACTTACAATCCCAACAGAAAATCCTATTGTTTTGGTTTGTATTTTAAGTGAAAGATGTTTTTTTTTATTTCAGACTATGTATATTTATAACTTGACAGAAAAAATGGTGAGTTCTTACTATTTCCTCTCTCGTAAATAACGAACGAATACTATCTTCCCTTCCCTCAAAAGAAGGATGTAATAGCTGGGCAGATTCCCATCCCCCATAAAAATGAAGGAGGTAATTACTGGGAAAATAATTTCATGACAACAGAACCGACATTACACTAGCCACTCTCATTAAAAGATATTTCCATTCAATCGATTTTTTTTTCATTCATGCCTAGTCACAATAACACTTTTTTATAGTTCCTTAGCCTTTTGGCTAATATCTGAGGGTAGTATCTGTTCTTCAGATCTCATCGACATTTAACATTTATTTAGGCAAATATTATTAAATAACACGGATATATTGTGTTTAATAAAACATTTTTTTAAAAATTCTTTTAATTTTCCGAATAGTCCATTTAGTATTTCGGTGAAATTGGTTTATGTAAGTTCTGTGGGTTTCTTGTTCCACACTTTTTTTTACCTTTTAGCGAGTAATTTTGATTTGATTCGTCAAATCATGATCAGGCAGTGTTAGTCTTGTGTCTTTATAACTTTGCCTTTACAGTTGAGCTTTTTTTATAACAATGCCTTTACAGTTGAGCTTATTTTACAACTATGCCTTTAGAGTTGAGCTTTTTTTACAACTATGATTTTACAGTGGAGCTTTTTTACAACTATGCCTTTACAGTTGAGCTTTTTTTATAACTATGCCTTTACAGTTGAGCTTTTTTAATAACAATGCCTTTACAGTTGAGCTTATTTTACAACTATGCCTTTACAGTTGAGCATTTTTTACAACTATGATTTTACAGTGGAGCTTTTTTACAACTATGCCTTTACAGCAGTTGAGCTTTTTTTTACAACTATGCTTTTACAGTTGAGCTTTTTTTATAACTATGCCTTTACAGTTGAGCTTTTTTTTACAACTATGCTTTTACAGTTGAGCTTGTTTTATAACTATGCCTTTACAGTTGAGCTTTTTTTTATAACTATGCCTTTACAGTTGAGCTTTTTTATAACAATGCCTTTACAGTTGAGCTTTTTTTATAACTATGCATTTACAGTTGAGCTTTTTTTACAACTATGCTTTTACAGTTGAGCTTTTTTTACAACTATGCCTTTACAGTTGAGCTTTTTTTACAACCATGCCTTTAAAGTTGAGCTTTTTTTACAACTATGCCTTTACAGTTGAGCTTTTTTTATAACTATGCTTTTACAGTTGAGCTTTTTTTACAACTATGCCTTTACAGTTGAGCTTTTTTATAACAATGCCTTTACAGTTAAGCTTTTTTTATAACTATGCTTTTACAGTTGAGCTTTTTTTACAACTATGCCTTTACAGTTGATCTTTTTTTATAACTATGCCTTTACAGTTGAGCTTTTTTTACAACTATGCCTTTACAGTTGATCTTTTTTTATAACTATGCCTTTACAGTTGAGCTTTTTTTACAACTATGCCTTTACAGTTGAGCTTTTTTTACAACTATGCCTTTAAAGTTGAGCTTTTTTTACAACTATGCCTTTAAAGTTGAGCTTTTTTTATAACTATGCTTTTACAGTTGAGCTTTTTTTAAAACTATGCCTTTACTGTTGAGCTTTTTTTACAACTATGCCTTTAAAGTTGACCTTTTATAACTATGCTTTTATAGTTCAGCTTTTTTTACAACTATGCTTTTACAGTTGAGCTTTTTTTACAACTATGTTTTTACAGTTGAGCTTTTTTTATAACTATGCCTTAGCAGTTGAGTATTTTTATAGCTATGCCTTTACAGTTGAGCTTTTTTTTAAACTATGATTTTACAGTGGAGCTTTTTTTACAACTATGGCTTTACAGCAGTTTAGCTTTTTTTTACAACTAGGCTTTTACAGTTGAGCTTTTTTTATAACTATGCCTTTACAGTTGAGCTTTTTTTTACAACTATGCTTTTACAGTTTAGCTTTTTAATAACTATGCCTTTACAGTTGAGCTTTTTTTATAACTATGCCTTTACAGTTGAGCTTTTTTATAACAATGCCTTTACAGTTGAGCTTTTTTCATAACTATGCTTTTACAGTTGAGCTTTTTTTACAACTATGCTTTTACAGTTGAGCTTTTTTATAACTATGCCTTTACAGTTGAGCTTTTTTTATAACTATGCCTTTACAGTTGAGCTTTTTTTTTACAACTATGCTTTTACAGTTGAGCTTTTTTTAATAACTATGCTTTTACAGTTGAGCTTTTTTTACAACTATGCTTTTACAGTTAAGCTTTTTTTACAACTATGCTTTTACAGTTGAGCTTTTTTATAGCTATGCCTTTACAGTTGAGCTTTTTTTTATAACTATGCCTTTACAGTTGAGCTTTTTTATAACAATGCCTTTACAGTGTAGCTTTTTTTATAACTATGCATTTACAGTTGAGCTTTTTTTACAACTATGCTTTTACATTTGAGCTTTTTTTACAACTATGCCTTTACAGTTGAGCTTTTTTTACAACCATGCCTTTAAAGTTGAGCTTTTTTTACAACTATGCCTTTACAGTTGAGCTTTTTTTATAACTATGCTTTTACAGTTGAGCTTTTTTACAACTATGCCTTTACAGTTGAGCTTTTTTTAAAACTATGCCTTTACAGTTGAGCTTTTTTTATAACTATGCTTTTACAGTTGAGCTTTTTTTACAACTATGCCTTTACAGTTGATCTTTTTTTATAACTATGCCTTTACAGTTGAGCTTTTTTTACAACTATGCCTTTACAGTTGAGCTTTTTTTACAACTATGCCTTTACAGTTGATCTTTTTTTATAACTATGCCTTTACAGTTGAGCTTTTTTTACAACTATGCCTTTACAGTTGAGCTTTTTTTACAACTATGCCTTTAAAGTTGAGCTTTTTTTACAACTATGCCTTTAAAGTTGAGCTTTTTTTATAACTATGCTTTTACAGTTGAGCTTTTTTTAAAACTATGCCTTTACAGTTGAGCTTTTTTTACAACTATGCCTTTAAAGTTGAGCTTTTTATAACTATGCTTTTATAGTTCAGCTTTTTTTACAACTATGCTTTTACAGTTGAGCTTTTTTTACAACTATGTTTTTACAGTTGAGCTTTTTTTATAACTATGCCTTAGCAGTTGAGTATTTTTATAGCTATGCCTTTACAGTTGAGCTTTTTTTAAAACTATGATTTTACAGTGGAGCTTTTTTTACAACTATGGCTTTACAGCAGTTTAGCTTTTTTTTACAACTAGGCTTTTACAGTTGAGCTTTTTTTATAACTATGCTTTTACAGTTGAGCTTTTTTTTACAACTATGCTTTTACAGTTGAGCTTTTTAATAACTATGCCTTTACAGTTGAGCTTTTTTTATAACTATGCCTTTACAGTTGAGCTTTTTTATAACAATGCCTTTACAGTTGAGCTTTTTTCATAACTATGCTTTTACAGTTGAGCTTTTTTTACAACTATGCTTTTACAGTTGAGCTTTTTTATAACTATGCCTTTACAGTTGAGCTTTTTTTATAACTATGCCTTTACAGTTGAGCTTTTTTTTTACAACTATGCTTTTACAGTTGAGCTTTTTTTAATAACGATGCTTTTACAGTTGAGCTTTTTTTACAACTATGCTTTTACAGTTAAGCTTTTTTTACAACTATGCTTTTACAGTTGAGCTTTTTTATAGCTATGCCTTTACAGTTGAGCTTTTTTTTATAACTATGCCTTTACAGTTGAGCTTTTTTATAACAATGCCTTTACAGTTAAGCTTTTTTTATAACTATGCATTTACAGTTGAGCTTTTTTTACAACTATGCTTTTACAGTTGAGCTTTTTTTACAACTATGCCTTTACAGTTTAGCTTTTTTTACAACCATGCCTTTAAAGTTGAGCTTTTTTTACAACTATGCCTTTACAGTTGAGCTTTTTTTATAACTATGCTTTTACAGTTGAGCTTTTTTTACAACTATGCCTTTACAGTTGAGCTTTTTTTTAAACTATGCCTTTACAGTTGAGCTTTTTTTATAACTATGCTTTTACAGTTGAGCTTTTTTTACAACTATGCCTTTACAGTTGATCTTTTTTTATAACTATGCCTTTACAGTTGAGCTTTTTTTACAACTATGCCTTTACAGTTGATCTTTTTTTATAACTATGCCTTTACAGTTGAGCTTTTTTTACAACTAAGACTTTACAGTTGAGCTTTTTTTACAACTATGCCTTTAAAGTTGAGCTTTTTTTACAACTATGCCTTTAAAGTTGAGCTTTTTTTATAACTATGCTTTTACAGTTGAGCTTTTTTTAAAACTATGCCTTTACAGTTGAGCTTTTTTTACAACTATGCCTTTAAAGTTGAGCTTTTTATAACTATGCTTTTATAGTTCAGCTTTTTTTACAACTATGCTTTTACAGTTGAGCTTTTTTTACAACTATGTTTTTACAGTTGAGCTTTTTTTATAACTATGCCTTAGCAGTTGAGTATTTTTATAGCTATGCCTTTACAGTTGAGCTTTTTTTTAAACTATGATTTTACAGTGGAGCTTTTTTTACAACTATGGCTTTACAGCAGTTTAGCTTTTTTTTACAACTATGCTTTTACAGTTAAGCTTTTTTTACAACTATGCTTTTACAGTTGAGCTTTTTTATAGCTATGCCTTTACAGTTGAGCTTTTTTTTATAACTATGCCTTTACAGTTGAGCTTTTTTATAACAATGCCTTTACAGTTGAGCTTTTTTTATAACTATGCATTTACAGTTGAGCTTTTTTTACAACTATGCTTTTACAGTTGAGCTTTTTTTACAACTATGCCTTTACAGTTGAGCTTTTTTTACAACCATGCCTTTAAAGTTGAGCTTTTTTTACAACTATGCCTTTACAGTTGAGCTTTTTTTATACCTATGCTTTTACAGTTGAGCTTTTTTTACAACTATGCCTTTACAGTTGAGCTTTTTTAAAAACTATGCCTTTACAGTTGAGCTTTTTTTATAACTATGCTTTTACAGTTGAGCTTTTTTTACAACTATGCCTTTACAGTTGATCTTTTTTATAACTATGCCTTTACAGTTGAGCTTTTTTTACAACTATGCCTTTACAGTTGAGCTTTTTTTATAACTATGCTTTTACAGTTGAGCTTCTTTTACAACTATGTTTTCACAGTTGAGCTTTTTTATAACTATGCCTTTACAGTTGAGCTTTTTTTACAACTATGCCTTTACAGTTGAGATTTTTTTATAACTATGCTTTTACAGTTGAGCTTTTTTTACAACTATGCTTTTACAGTTGAGCTTTTTTTACAACTATGCTTTTACAGTTGAGCTTTTTTATAGCTATGCCTTTACAGTTGAGCTTTTTTTACAACTATGATTTTATAGTGGAGCTTTTTTTACAACTATGCCTTTACAGTTGAGCTTTTTTCTATAACTATGCCTTTACAGTTGAGCTTTTTCACAACTATGCTTTTACAGTTGAGCTTTTTTTTACAACTATGCTTTTACAGTTGAGCTTTTTTTTACAACTAGGCTTTTACAGTTGAGCTTTTTTCATAACTATGCCTTTACAGTTGAGCTTGTTTTACAACTATGCCTTTACAGTTGAGCTTTAATATACGACTTTAAAATGAACATTTATAATACTGAGATGTCGCATGCGAACGGAATTACGTTCTATGCGCGGTCAAAATTCAAACGTATGATTTCTTAACGGCTAAGAATTTGGTAATATTAGTTATTATGTTAGACACTTTAAAATGTTGTGACTAGTTTCGTAATTCACATTAATGAATGTGTGATGTTTAGTTTTTATGTAAATAGCTTCAATAATTGTAAATATTTAGCTATTTGTATCGTGGTGTATTATTTTAGCATTATTAACTATGATGTGTTCATATTGGGAAAGGGGCAGTCATGTGTTTTTAGGTGTTGGAAAATGGAGCTAGTGTCGGAGAGATGTAGAGTGAGTCTTCCGGTAAGTGTTATGGTAATGACACCAATGTAACAATTAGTTTTATTATTATTGTCGGAGGTACATTCTCCCATGGAGCATTGAAACTGATATATTAAAGTTGTTCTTCCTAATGTGTTTTGGGTCTGGGAAGTGTTATTTTTAACTACATGGTTTGATGTTTTCATTTTTATAATAAATTTATTTATTATTTATTTATTTGTTTGTTATGCCTCCTTGGGCATCCCCTCTTTAACTATCTTCTCAATTCAACTGTTAAAAAAATAAAACTCTTAGTACAGTATCGATATCCAGATCAAATTCTGTCAAATATTTCATTTGACAACTCCCAAAACTTCCCCCTCAATTTCTCGCTCCTACCACTTTCTCTGAATTCATCAAACCTCATCTTAAACTGATCCACGTTATTGCTGTTCTTTATCTAATCTGGCAACTTATTCCAAAAACCTATTAATCTGTGAGCAAAAAAACTAAACTGCTTAACACATCTAGTTTTTGAAAACTGCCTTGACAATAACCTTCTAGATCCAGGAGAAATATTAAAAAATGATAAATTATATTTTATTATAACAGTTAATGGGCGATATGTATCGATTTTAAGTAAATGTAAGTACGAAGTTATTTTGAAAAATGTCTTGTAGTTTTTTGTAGTCTTTTTTATCTCATCAGTATTGTGTGCTAAAATAAGGATATCATCAGCGTAGCGAGCATAAAAGGAGGGGTTAGTACTTATATTAAATATTTTATTTTCGAGGTCAGCCGTGTAAAAATTACTGGAGGTCGAGCCAAAGACCAATCCTATAGAAACATAGAAACGCCGTTAATTTGGGTAGAGATGTTTCCTTTATTATCATAGATAGTAAATTGAATATATATATATATATATATATATATATATATATATATATATATATATATATATATATATATTTAAATATTTTCTTTGTCGTACAAAACTTTAAAATGGCATTGAAGAGACAATATTTATTATTCATAATGAATTTAAGAAATTAAAAAAATGAAAGGGCAGCTGACCGGTTTCGTACCTCGCTCAACAGAGCCAAATATCGAGATAATGTATAAAAAATATAAAAAGATGCTATGAGAATTATAGCGAGGGAAAGGGGTAAAAAAAAAAAAAAAAAAAAAAAAGAAGTTCAATCAAATAGAAACAACATTAAGCCCGAGGAGATTTTATCTTTGTTTGCAAAGAGAAGGTCTCAGTGACTTAATATAAATTGTTTCTAGGATCTTGAGATGATAAGGGGAGTGCGACTTACTAAGAATGGAGAATAATTCGACACTGAATTTAGAGGCACAGGTGCGGTTATTTATGAGATGTTGACCTATCGACGAACCATACGTATTATTCAAAAATTCGCAATGCAAATTATTTACCAACTGACGATTTTTTTTTTTTTACCCCTTTCCCTCGCTATAATTCTCATAGCATCTTTTTATATTTTTTATACATTACCTCGATATTTGGCTCTGTTGAGCGAGGTACGAAACCGGTCAGCTGCCCTTTCATCTTTTTAATTTCTTAAATTCATTATGAATAATAAATATTGTCTCTTCAATGCCAATATATATATATATATATATATATATATATATATATATATACGTATGTGTGACATTTATTATGCGACACTTGATATAGAAGCTCCTTTCATAATAAGTTGCTAATAATTCTTTTGAAAGAGAATTCTTTCCATGTTTTACGTCACAGAACTTTAATTTCGAGCCTTGCGATATCCAGACAATAGACAACGTCACACTTTGCACGTGCGTGTTAAACTGTGCATAGATATTTGGCTAAGAATTTTCAGTTTTTCTTTTTTTTCATTCAGTTTTTGGCGTAATCATCGTTGAATTCATATTTAACTGTCATTTAGTTTATAGATAGAACAGCTATAAATAGCAAATGTATACATATTTGAAATTCCAGTCGAAGAAAAGTTGCATCGGTATGTTTGCTCGGACAAGGAATCAAACAAAATACAGAAAACATGTGATTGAATGTTTCTGAAATTTTTAGATGAGGATTGATAATTTGTATTATTTGGATTATTCAGGCTACTGTTCTCATCCTGAGTGTTATTTTTACACGGTTTCGGCCGATGTAACGTCCAACTTTTTTCAGGTGTATATTTTCGAACTTGGAAATCTGTCTGCCGAACTCGAGAATTTATACGGAATTTCGAATGGAACACTTTATTTAATCCACGGGAGTAGCATGCTCTCGTTTCTTGATTGAATGTTTTTTTTTTAAGTTTGCAGACTCGTTCCGTGATTGAATGTTTTTTGGGTTTTTTTTTTTCGAAGTTTGCAGACTCGTTCCGTGATTGAATGTTTTTTGGGTTTTTTTCGAAGTTTGCAGACTCGTTCCATGATTGAATGTTTTTTGTTGTTTTTTATTCGAAGTTTGCAGACTCGTTCCATGATTGAATGTTTTTTGTTGTTTTTTATTCGAAGTTTGCAGACTCGTTTCGTGATTGAATGTTTTTTGGGTTTTTTTTTCGAAGTTTGCAGACTCGTTTCGTGATTGAATGTTTTTTGGGGTTTTTTTTTCGAAGTTTGCAGACTCGTCCCGTGATTGAATGTTTTTTGGTTTTTTTTCGAAGTTTGCAGACTCGTTCCATGATTGAATGTTTTTTGTTGTTTTTTATTCGAAGTTTGCAGACTCGTTCCATGATTGAATGTTTTTTGTTGTTTTTTTTTTTCGAAGTTTGCAGACTCGTTCTACGATTGAATGTTTTTTGTTGTTTTTTTTTCGAAGTTTGCAGACTCGTTTCGTGATTGAATGTTTTTTGTTGTTTTTTTTTTCGAAGTTTGCAGACTCGTTCCATGATTGAATGTTTTTTTGTTTTTTTTTTCGAAGTTTGCAGACTCGTTCCATGATTGAATGTTTTTTTGTTTTTTTTTTCGAAGTTTGCAGACTCGTTCCATGATTGAATGTTTTTTGTTGTTTTTTTTTCGAAGTTTGCAGACTCGTTCCGTTATTGAATGTTTTTTGTTGTTTTTTTTCGAAGTTTGCAGACTCGTTCCATGATTGAATGTTTTTTGGGTTTTTTTTCGAAGTTTGCAGACTCGTTCCATGATTAAACTATTTTTTTTTTTTTTTTTTTAAAGTTTGCAGACTTTCGATTCTCAAATTCTTCTCATTTTTGTTGTACTCTTTCTTGGTTGGGTAAACGTCAAGACTTAACCTATTTAACAAATCCCGATCATATTAAAACATGTATCATTTGGATAATTCAGACCACTATTCTCATCTTGCTAGTTTTAATCACAACGTTTCAGTCGATGTACTCTCCGACCTTCTTCATGTGCATCTTTTCGTACTCAAGAAAGAGAATCTGTATGTTGAATACAGATTATTCAGACTACGATTATTATCGTGTTTGTTATATTCTCAATATTCCGGCCGATACAACCTCCGACCTTCTTCACGTGCATCTTTTCGAACCTTGCCCCCTAATAGTCGAACTTTGGAATTTTGAACTGAAACCTATATTTAATCCGCGGGAGTAGGTTGTTTCCGTTCGGTCCGCCATGACTGAATTTGTATTTTTTAAAATTTTATACTGATTCTTAGGCATTATCTTTATATATCTACTAGCGGAACCCGTCGCCCCGGCGTTGCACGGGAGAAATTAGTACCTATTGCATGACGTCGAATAATAAAAAAACGGCCCATAGTTCTTTCTCCACCCCCACCCCTATACTGTGTTGGCGAATGTTTTAAATTAAAAAAAAAGAAAAAGTGGCAGAGTAGAATGGGATCGAACGCTGAAAATGTCGATCGTTAAATCTCCCTTCTTACCCAATGCGCCACCGTTACGAATTAAAAGTACATGTGAAAATAGGCTAATAACGCCATACTTGTTTATTGACATGCGTGTTATGTTAACATTTACATTCTGCCGACCAAATGGAAACTTCAACAATGACACGGTGTAGGTTATTTTTTGATGAAGTAATTTCATTTGGGCAATTTTTCGATAATATGCGTGTTTAAGGTGTATGATTTTGAAAATGTAAATGTATCCGTGTCTACCAGTATCTTGGTGCTTATTGAATTAAATAGGAAGTCGATCCGATCAAGAAATTTTAGCCGCCATGTTGAATCAATAAATGTTGCAGGAACTGTGTTCGTTAATTTCATTCGCTTAATTCTGGAATTAATTTAAATGTAGAAGGTAGAATTAGATAGAACGTAATCTGATATTCGCGAATAATCATCGGAGTGTAAGGGAGCGGTTGTTAAGTTTTTGCGTATTGCTTAATATTATGTAGTAAAATAATGCCAGACAAATACGAAATAACAATGGGTGCTTTATGAAAATTATACTGTGTTTATTAGTTCCCGGTGTCGATGAGTGTAGTCACAGTACAGAATTGTTAGGGAGAAAAGTTTTTACTACCACCTATATGGAGTTGGTATTTCGGAGAGTTGTGGCGGCCGAATGTAATATTCAGTGTTAGTTTGGAAAGAAGAATAAGAGATATACTAAAACACGCTCGAGTGAATAAGTGCAATGTAATTGTGAGTTCAGTAGCCCGTGATGCATGTGGTTATTTTCCTATTCTCCGAGAAGGTACAGGGGAAAAAAACGTCTCTACTTTATATATTAGAAGATATATCTATCTATACCATTATGTCGGTCTGATTTTAAAAGTTGGGCCTAAATACTATTTAACCTGACAAATTAAACTTTGTCTTTTACTAGCAATGTTTTACTACGAACCGAGGAAAGAAGCTATCAGAGTAGAAAATCTTTTGGCATCTATAGACCTCTACAGTGAAGGGGTGAGATTTTGCTGATAATCGGGTTGGTCGGGGGTATTTTCGTTTAAGTAGCAATGCTTATAAGAAACGACATTTAAAGAACAATTACTCACCTTGAAAGGGCCGTTCATTAAACGAGATATATATTTCTAAAAACTGTGGCATTTCGGAGTTAAGTATGGGTCTGTTCGCTCCTAGGAGACGATCTTCCCAGGCATTAACTCCTTCAAAAGGTGGCAGTGGCTTATAGCTGGTCGAATTAGGTGCCACTATCAAAATACACTGAGAAGGTCCGAGTACGGCGATTTGTGCATCTTGTAAGAGTGCCCGCTTTTTAAGGGATGCGGCGATAGTGAAAGCCCAACTATAAACTTATCCTGTGTCTAACTTTGCTGCAGCGACAGGCTAATAAGTTATTAACACTTGTCGTTACTATCAAAGTGTTGTATCTGTTTCTGTCTTGGCCATTCTGGAA
>OY744516.1:21079625-21082125 GCA_963556195.1 Sepiola atlantica | reverse complement strand
TTCGTACTTATTACATAATTTCTGCCAAAACCTTCTATAATACTAACACATGGTCTGTACCTGATTAACCTCATTCCCATGAAGATGGACCCGGATGGGTCTGAAAGTACTCTGGAGACAAATCTAAACTATGGCTAATTCATCAGCCAATTCCCCTCAGAAACTATGATCCTGATTCGGACTACTGAAAGGATCTACCAAAGGATATCTAAACATGAGTTGTATCTTATATTCAACAATACTTGCCTGCAAGAGAAGATGCTGCCTATATATATATATATATATATATATATATATATATATATATATATATATATATATATATGAGAAACGAAAGGATGAGAGTAATCCGACGTAATGGGAAATGAAAAAAGAAAACGCCAAAAGATGTTTTTTTATGTATTCATCAACGTTTATATTGAATGAGGTGGAGGGAAAGAGAGAGTAAAAGAGAGAAAGAGAGAGAGAGAAGATATTTTGTTCTGAAGAATGATACTTCACAATTTCAACAGGGATTAACAAATCCTCTTTGTTCTCCCTCTTTTAGTTTTCAGCTTGGGATAGAGCCTTATTAAAAGGTGGGTCCCCTTTTGTCAGTTTAAAACGATTCATCTTACACGGCCAGAATTCCCTTCAGATTGAAAAACAAAAAAAGCACAAAAAAAGAAACATGAAAAAAATGGGTCGTAATTGGTTTGAACTAAATCTGTGTCGTGTCGTTAGATAAGATGATCTCATGCCGACAAACGGCGTCTCTTTGATGGGTTAGTTGTTCGGCTTGTTCGGCTTGTTCGGCACGCGCGACCCTGCCTCTCAAATTACAAACAGCGTCGCAAATGTCAACTGTATTAAGGATGACAGAAGAAAACTACTTTCCCGCCTCACATACATACAGGGTGAGGCATCATGTCATACCAATTTCTCTCTCAGTAGACCATAGTTTATCGACCTTATTCCGGTCGTGCCCCCCCCCCCCATGACCCATTCATGTACACTTGAGTTCTTATCACCCGCACGTTCCTCAACGTAAGTAAATAAATAAATGACGTAAATAAATAAGAAAATATAGGAGTAGCAGCAGCGGCGTAAGAGAAGGAGAGTAAGAAGATAAACGACGTAAATAAACAGGAAAAATACAAAAATAGTAGCAGCAGCGAGTAGGAGCACACAATGTATACACTAATGTACAGTTACGAGAGTAAAGGGTTTGCAATTCCGAGTCTCCATGCATCCGAACATTATGCGATGCGCAAAATATAGCTTCTCATCAGTGCTTAACCGCCCGTGTGTGGTGAGAAGTCATATCGATCTGAACCCTAACTCTAACCTTGTTAAAATACATGGACATTAAAAGAAATGGTGGATCTAGACGAGTAAACCTTGACCACAAATCTTACTATTTCACGGGTAGCAGTAGTTTGAGTTGCACTCACCGGCAACCTGATGCTCTGGTTCTGAGAACAACTTGGTTTTGCAGATGATCATGTATATTTGACAATGGGAAGGCAGTTAGTGGAATATCATAGACAATATGCATGTTTGCCGTGCTTCATATACGATCAGCCATTAGAAAAAACATAATGAATTGATGAATGACTCAAGACAAGACATGGGTGTACAATTGACCAACGTTCGATCCAATGCGAGTTCTTCACAGCCAATTCATATAAACTTGAGTTTTTTTACCTTCCCATCACCTATTCCTCAACTTAATAAGGAAGTATAGTTGATAGTACTATGGCATCAAAAACGCAACTACAGTTGTAACTCAAGTGATATCATTTAGATAAATATTATATCAGATTAAACTTATTATTTACAAAACGAAGAATACATGTAAAATCAGCTCTATCTTGAATAGTATCAAGTACAGAAATCGATCAAACGTTTCACACCGTGATTGGCTTCTTTTCTCTTTTGTTTTTTTTGGGGGGGGGATTCAACTATTTTATAAACCGTAAGAAAATCTGAGAATATTCCAAAAGAAATATTTTATCAACAAAAAGTTGAAGTATAATTGAATTTGAGAATTACGGAAAATTAACAATTACAAAAATTAAAATAAAAAGACAAGTTTGTAAAAAAGATACCTTTATTCAAAGAAAAGAGTTTCATATAAAGTAATTCAAAACCAAAACTAACAATTTCGCATAAATCAGATTATTAGATAAATTTAACATTTAACTCCATAATAAATTCTATATGTTAATTTTAAATAATATTATTCACAAAATACTTTATATTTTGTGTGTACTAAAATTTCTGCTGTAGTAAAATGATATAAAACACTAATTTCAGTTGTAAATCAAAGAATATTATTTTTTCAATGAAAATTTTACATAAAAAAACTTATTTATTTGTCCAATATACGCAAATAAAACCATTATTTGAAAACAGATGAATTAGAATTAAATGTGACAACTGTAGAAAATGAACAATTACAAAAAACAAATATAAATTGAAAAACAAGTTTGTGAAAACAAATTTTAAATCAAATCAA
>OY744516.1:20939625-21074625 GCA_963556195.1 Sepiola atlantica | reverse complement strand
CTGGTGTCTATTCTCGTAAGAACTTCCTTCATATCCCGGGAGGAGCATCTTTTTTCGTATAATGTGCTTTTACTATACTTTTCCTTTTTCTTTTATTGGGGAGGGGTTGTTTCCCCACTTAAAAAAAACGAACTTGTGCATAACTCTGCCTTGTTGCGAAGGTCGAATGAGATGAGAGGTGATAGGAATTGTAGAGGGGGTAATGGTGCAAGTGGAATATAGAAGGACTACTAGTAGTAATAACAGAAGCACGATATACAGCTGGTAAAAAGATGACGTAAATAAATGAATGACGTAAATGAAGAAGAAAAGGCAAAGAAGAGAAGAAGACTAAGAGGGTATCGTAAATAAATGACGTAGATAAAGAAGAAAAAACAAAGACTTCATTTACACACTAATGTACACTGTACCAACGTTGAACCGTTGTTCGTAAAATCTCGCTTTATTTACCTCCTTCCCACGGCAGGAAGATGTGGCACAAGCGGCATTCCCCAGTAGGGTCCCTCAGACAATTGGCAATATACCAACCCCTTTCCCAAAGAGGGAAGGCAAGACCTGAGAGAGTTGACCTCCTAGGACTACCCAATACATAATACTTCACTACTAACGTAGAACCGTTATTCGCAAAATCTCGTTAATTACTGTAAAATTTCTGGACGTACTTTAAAAAAAATATATGTATTAATCTTCACATTCGGTTTAAGGAACTAAATGTGCGAATGTCGACCCAAGGGGTTACGGGTCGTCTAGCATACTACTGAAACTTATGATCTTGTTCGCTTGGTTACTTGTTTGTTTGCACATTGAATCTTTTAGATAGAGGGAGGAAGGTAAAAAAAAACAAGAAGCAGGGAAATAAGGGATGGTGGAAGTTACCGGAGAATGATGATAAATGAGTTCATAGTAGTAGCAGTAGTAGTAGCAGCGTTAGATAAATGAGTAAAAACACAATGTAAATAAATAAATGACATAAATATAGAAGAAAATAGGTGTAGTAGTAGAAGCCTGGGCGAAGGGGAGTAAGAGGACAGCGTAAATAAATATATTACGTAAATAGGGAAGAAAAGAAAAAAACTAAGGAAGTAATGGTAGAAACTGAGGTCTCGAACACAAAACGTATACACTGATGTACAATGTACCTACGTTGACTCTGCTTGATAAATACATTTTCTATTGATTTCGTTTTTTCTCTGAGAAATATTGTGGGGGGGGGGCACCCAATTTTATACTTTCGAATAAACCATTTTCCCATATGAAGTTGTCGTTCATGTGTGTTTATTTATTTGTTCAGTCGCAAACTCATTCCAGAGTTTTAGGTACAGACCTCCCACACTATGCATACTCTGAATCTACATTTTCCAGAGTACTTGAAAAAGCACATTTAATTTTGACCAGAAGATGCACAATATCATAATGGATTCCCGGTTTTCGCTTGAAATCAAACATAATACGACGTTTTATTGTATTTTATTCATAACGTGAAAATGATGGAAATAAAAAAATAAGAACCGAAATGTTGATAGTGATTTATAAGTAAGATTACACAGGTGCCTCTCATTGATTCCCGGGTGACGCCGGGTTTGCATTGAAAGGGTTAAATGTTATTCATTCAATGAGATTTATTTTAATTAATGTCAAGTTTCGTTGAAGTGTTTTAAAGAGATTAAGGGGGCATAATAGGGGACAACATCTCGTTTGAAAATTCAAATATATAAAATTTGCCTTAAATTTGATCTCGAGTAATTAAACACCAATTAAGAAGATTATTTCAATTTCAATTTCAATTTCAATTTCTCCGGTATTTTTTATATATTAGCATATTCATCAACCCATCATCATTATTACTATTTAACGTTTTTATAATTATGACACATTTTCTTCTGGAAAATAGAATTATATTTTCGAGTTATATATTTATTTCTCGATATATCCCTATTTACTCTATTATAGACGTTTTATCTTCTAATTATTTTAATTTTGTATTAATTTAAACTATACTCTATCTTGTTTTCTGTTTAAAATAAAAATTATAATTAATTCTGATTTTATTTATTCATCTATTTTATTTTTAAAATTCTTATTTATCCTTATTATTTTATTATATTATTTCATCATATTGTTATTATATTATTTTAGTTCTCAATAGTACTTTCTTATTTACCTTAACTTATTTTATTTTATTGTATACTAACATTATTATTATTATTATCAATTTTTTCTTTATTATTCTTAATATTGTTTAACTGGTGATACCAGACCAGGCTGCCCTGTGGCTCCCTGAGACGAAATTCACCTACATTGACGTTTTTTTTTTTTTTTTTTTTTTTTGTAAAACTTAATTATGTTCTACAATACCAAAAACAACAGCCCCTCTCCCTTTCTCCCTCCCCTTTTTTATTTTTATTTTTCCTACCCTACTCCCGGTCCTGGATATGACCTTAAACTACATCCGATGGTGAGATCCGGCCTACGGACTTTGGGGAATGTGGAGCCTCCTCTTAATTACCATTGCTCCCAGATCCACCCTGACCCGGAGTGGTAGTACCTGTTAGGGTCCCAACTATGGGTTAAATAGAAACAGATATTAAAAGGGGAAAGAAACAAAAAAGAGAAGAAAACAAGACCAGATTCGGCATTAAATAACCCAAAAAGGGTTGATATGCCGTAAAACAAAACTACCAAACCATACCAATATTGTTTAATATTGCTTATAAAAAATAAATATATTTTTTATTTATTTATTGATGTATTGCTTTGAATGTTTTAAATGTTTGATTTGTTATTTAATTTGCTGTATTTTTGTTATTCTGAGGTCCTTTCATTGGTAGTGCGTTTTTGTACTGAAATCTGATTTTCCCCCAACAAACCCCTGTATGTTATGTGATAAGGCGCTGACGAAGCGACGTTTTAGAATCATCACAAATAATGAAAAATAAAATAGTTCCAAACAGTCTTGGACACGTCGTAGTAGTTGGTATTGAATTCTTAGAACAATGTTCAAATTTTATTGATCTCAACTAACTTTATATATATATATATATATATATATATATATATATATATATATATATATATCTTATATATAAAGTAAAGACGTTTTTTCCCCTGTACCTTCGCGTCGAATAGGAAAATAAACTCGAACTCAATAGGTTACTGCAATCACTACAACATCAAATTTATTCGCTCGAGCAAACTCTAAACTATTACACCCACCTCGGGCAAATTGTTATTTTCGTTCCTCACTCAGTCACTCTCCCCAAACCAGACACCATACAGGTAGTAGCAAGAACATTTCTCTCTAACATTTTACTCCTCTCACGCTACCAGTCTACACCGGGAACAAATACACAACGGATAATTTAAAACTTATTATTTACGTTAAATATGCCTTCACCTCACCACACAGTAGCATAAGTTGCACAGAAAATATAACAGACGCTCCCTTCAATACATCTGCCTAGCGTACTATGTTACAAAAAACCTGTTACGGATTAACCGATTGACATTCTATTATTCTTGCTACGTAGCATTTACACGTTAGCGGATAACAGATTACATTAAACTGAACACAATGACAATCACAAACACGACGATTTATTCAACTTCATTGTGCTAATAAATACATTAGTACACTTCTGACAGAAAGTACAACATTTCTTATTCGATTTTATACGTATTACTTACTTTTCCATTAGTTTACTCTTCGCAAGCCTCAATCAGATCAGTTTACATTAGTAACAAGTTTCATATTATATTACATACTAAACAATATTTCAAATAACTTTTATGTTTCTGCCGGGGGGGGGGACCCTCAGTTTACACGTATCATATAGAAAGCTTATGGTGACAAGCAGATAATAATAGACAACTCAGGATTAAAATTGGAACTCAAAGCTTTATTTTTTAAACAATGGGAAACAATTTTCCGTGAGTAATATCGGAGAGATCAAATTGTTTATATCACGTATTTCGTCTTATTACTGACAGCGGTAGTAGCAGTAAGAGTAAGTCTGCCGTTAGTGAGTAAGACGACGCAGTCGTAGCAGTAGTGCAAATAGTTGTTGTTGAATGTTTGACGCTGTTACGACTGGCATGGTCGTAGCAGTAGTACGAATAGTTGATGTTGTTGAATTGGTTGCCGTAGCAGACGATGACAGAAAGTACAACATTTCTTATTCGATTTTATATGTATTACTTACTTTTCCATTAGTTTACTCTTCGCAAGCCTCAATCAGATCAGTTTACATTAGTAACAAATTACATATTATATTACATACGAAACAATATTCCAAATAACTTTTAGGTTACTGCCGGGGGGGGGGGGGAAGCCTCAGTTTACACGTATTTTTCACTTTCTTTCCTTATTTAACGTACCGAACACCGATTACATAATACAAAAATAAAAAATGTCAACTCTAAAATATAAGATAAAAATATTTAAGTTTTCCTTATGTTACGAAATATACAACTCAAGAATCAATATATACCAATAATTATACCTATCACTTACTTTAAAAACAAACATGTGACTTCTACACTATTTGAACCAAATTTATTTTGCACAAAGAATACACATCAAAAATATTATATTACATACTAAACAATATTCCAAATAACTTTTATGTTTCTGCCGGGGGGGGCCTCAGTTTACACGTATTTTTCATTTTCTTTCCTTATTTCACGTACCGAACACCGATTAAGTTTTCATTATGTTACGAAATATACAACTCAAGAAGCAATATATACCAATAATTATACCTATCACTTACTTTAAAAACAAACATGTGACTTCTACACTATTTGAACCGAACTGTTTTTTTTTTTCAAATCATTAATAAAATAAGCATATACTTTTTACAAATGGGATTTCATTTACCGACTATGAGAAGAAAAACAATTCAAAAGAACAGATCCTTGACTTTTAAATAAGGATACTTCTGTATTTCAAACATCACTTGGAAGACTTCCATTCATTCCACCGAATGCCAGACTGAATGTTAAATTTTAAATTCTAAATTTTCGTTTTCAACGATCACTATTGACTCTTCTAATAGAATTTTAATTCATACAATAAAAAAATTTACTGTTGACTATTTTGAGAAACTTTTCAATCATACAATAAATAAATCAATGACTATTCATAAAAATTATACATTTTCGTTTTAAAAATCACTGTTGCATACTTTGCGAAAGTTTTACTTCATACAATAACAAAAACACATTTACATTGTTTTTATAAGTTAATAAATAAAACAAAAACATTGTCGAAATCGATTAACTTCTTTGGGAAGAATTCCCTCACCGTTAAATACTTTGAGACAAGTAACAAAACAAACAAACCGATTAGATACATTTTTTTAAAGAAAGATAACAAACCACCGCGCTTGCAGATTAGACGAATATCATTCAGTTATTCTTCTTTCGTAACAATTCACAGTAATTGAATAACTGATTACATTAATCCGACCACCTTCACAATCGAAAACATGCTACGATACGAAACAAAAATTGAATAATTCTGATATTTCATATTATAATAATTTCAAAATATAATTCAACTCTAACAATTAATAAAAACATTTACGTTTTCCTTATTTACATAAAGTTCAAACAACTTCATTCCAACGAGTCAACCTGAAATGCCAGACTGCATTTTTCATTTTACATTATAAATGTTCGTTTTATACGATCACTATTGACTATTCTGATAGAATTTTAAGTCCCCCGTGCTACCGTGTTGCCAAATGTTTAACATTTAAAAAAATCGTTTTAGTAGAATGGGATCGAACGCCAAAAACTGTAACGTCGTAAACACTAACCCACCGATGGGGAATATGATATTAATATGAAAATTAATAGAGTTAAACGAAGCCTGTCCGATATATACTGAAAGCAAGTTACTTTGATTTCACCAGAAATTTTATTTTTATTTTTTTTTAAACACCGGCTCTGTCTGTGATAAGGGCCCTTGGAAAATTACAGAGGCCTACATAGCCCCATTAAAATCCACTGAAACACACAAATATAATTAATGTAAGCTGCAGAGCATTACAATTTGTATTCGGATGGGGGTGGGGGCACTAAAATTACGATTATATGCTTATTTTTAATAATGAAGACTATTCTCTATTTTTTTCATGATTGCGATTGAGTCACGTGAGCAAAATACGTTACGATTCACCTTCTGGCGAGCAAATGTACGGTCCACCATGTGTACGGGGGGGGGACATAACAATAAGTAATAAAAACATTTTTGTTATAACATTACATGCAGACAATCATCTTTACTTTTAATTGCTTGCTATTGTTTATACATGTACACTGTTGAATGGCAGAAAAGAGGATAAAAATTGAAATCCTCTGACATAGATTCAGTTATCAGTGCGGAAATTCAAGATCCAGTGGCAGATCCGGTTTTACATGATTTCATTAGGCACCATATGGTTCATGGAAACAGAGGTTCACTCTGTCTCAAAGATGGACACTGCAGTAAGAGCTTGAATAAAACTCAATCGGATACAAATGGCTACTCACAATATCGACGACTATCTCCTTTAGCTGGAGGTTTTGAGACGACACTTACCCTACCTGCCAACATAACAGTTCCTGTAGATGACCGATGGGTTGTACCACATAATAAACTGCTTCGTGAGATTTTTGATGCACATATCAATGTTGAATATTGCAACAGCATGAAATCAATAAAATACATTTGTAAATATGTAAATAAGGGTAGTGATCAAGCTATCTTCACAATTGAAAGTAATGCTCATGATGAAGTTAAGAGATACGATACGGGACGTTACATATCAACCAATGAAGCCATTTGGAGAATACTTAACTTTCACATACATATACATCATCCCCCCAGTTATTCACCTATCAGTTCATCTAGAAAATGGACAGCGTATATACTTTACTGAAAGTACTGCAGCAGATAGAGTTGCAAATCCACCTTCAACCACTCTAACAACTTTCTTCACATTGTGTCAAACACATTTTTTTCCACGTACACTTTTGTACTGAGAAGTTCCAGTTTATTATACCTGGGACACTAAAACTAAGGTCTTCAAGCGACGGTTACAGGGTAAGCCAGTTCCAGGCTATCCGTGCGTTAAAAGAACAGAAGTTTTGGGGCAGGGTATACACCGTGCATCCAAATCAATTTGACTGCTTCTGTTTGAGAATGCTTCTACACAATGTTAGAGGTTCACAGAGCTTTAATGACCTAAAAACGATCAATGGTCAAGTTATGACTACATTCAGGGATGCATGTAGTGCACATGGACTACTTGAGGATGATAACCACTGGGATGCTACATTACAGGAAGCATCTATATCTGAATCTGCCGACAATTTGAGACATTTGTTTGCCATCATGTTGACATCATGTGCAGTGTCTCATCCGAAACGACTTTGGGATGCACACAAATAAGCTTTTAGTGAAGATTTCCTTCTTAGGAAACACAATCAACAGCCTGAAGTTGATATAACATTTTAAGACGACATCTTCAATATGGCTTTAGTTCATATCGAAGATATGACTTATAAGATCAATGGTAAACCACTCACAAAATTGGGTCTTACCTCACCTAATCGATCTAATACACATCCGGTCATTACTGCATGGACGCGTGAAATTAGTTATCAACCTCATGAGCAAGCATCAATTGTTCGAGATGGTATCGCACGACTAAATAATAAGCAAATTCATATTTTTCGTACTGTAGTTAATACTGAAGAAGATCAGCAAGGTGGCCTTATATTCCTTGATGCACCCGGAGGTACTCCTGGTGGTAGGACAGCTCACTCCACATTTAACTTGCCATTATCTAACAAAAGATGCTGATCCAATTTGTCAAATAGAAAGAGGGTCAGATTCAGCAAAAGTCTTACAGAATTGTTCCTTCATCGTATGGGATGAATGTACAATGGCACATAAACAAGCGGTCGATGCTCTAGATAAAACATTGCGTGATCTCAAGAGACGTGATGCTGTTATGGGTGGCATAACACTATTATTATCAGGTGACTTCCGACAAACGCTTCCTATTGTTCCACGTAGAAGTCCCCCTGATGAGCTTAATGCTTGCATTAAATTGCCATATTTGTGGAAGTACATTAAAACTGTAACGTTCACTTCTGTGGATTCCATTCTCGATCGCGTCCAGGCTGTACAATACCCTACAGAATTTTTAGATTCATTAGAATTGCCTGGTATGCCAACACACAGCTGAAAGCTGGATGCCCAATTATGTTACTCCGGAATCTTCATGCTCCAAGGCTATGTAATAGAACGAGACTGTGTTAAATCCATGCAACCTCATGTGATAGAAGCTGTAATACTAACTGCTTTGGCAAGGGGCAAACTGACATTCCTTCCCAGAATACCCATTATTCCGTCGGATTCTGCAATAAAATTTAAAAGGCTTCAGTTCCCAGTTGAATTGTGATTTGCCATGACAATTAACAAGTTCCAAGGACAATCATTGGCAGTGGTGGGTCTAAACTTGACTTCACCTTGCTTTAGCCATGGGCAGTTTTATGTCGGATGTTCAAGAGCTTTGTACGAATAACTTTTACTACTATAAAGGAGACATCTGTTGGAACAAACACAAGAACGCTAGCGCACAGCTCCATGTTAAATCCAATTTTAATTACCTAAATTACTTCCAGTGAAATGATTTATTTTCTGAATCTATTCATTTAACTTAAAAAATTAAATCAGGCTGTTATATTTCCCCGGGCAACGCCGGGACACGGGTCCTGCTAGTATATATATAAAGTTAAAACGATTATTCCCCTGTATCTTCTCGAAGAATAGGGAACTAACCACATGCATCACACGCTACTAAACTGACCACTACATTACGCTTATTCACTCAGTCATGTTTTAGTAAATGTGTTATAATTTTCTCCAGTTAACACTAAATATTACTTTTGGCCCACCATCTTCGACTCTCCTCAAAACATACTCCATATAAGTGATAGTAAAAACAATTGGTCTGCTACTAATTAACTACATAATACAAACCATTACGCAAACATTTAATTGACGCAATTAACGAATTATGTTAATTAATGTATTTCGATATTCAACATGGCGGCTCGACTTCAATTTAAGTCAATATACGCCAAGATACTCAACATAGAGCCATAAAGCTGACATTTCCTGAATCTTAGCACTTTCACACGTATTATATCCAAACATTAGAAAAAACATCGATTTCTAGGAATAGAAATAATTAAAAAACGTGCGAATGATGGCCCCTAGATTTGGTCGCCTTATGGCGTATCGTAAATTATAACACATGCAAGCTCCCGGCTGTCGAGTGAGGGAGGGGGGACTAAATGCCGGATTTTTCATATTCAACGTTACCATGTAGTAATTTGAAAAAAGATTACTGTAATATTTAGTATTTTACCTATTATGAATATCATCATTTTCCTTCAAACGAACAGGATTTACTACTGCTCTACAGACTCCCTTAATTATATTTGTGTGTGTTCAGTAGTGCTCAGAAGGCATACTCATTTTTCTTTTTCCTTTTTTCTTTTTCCTTCCTCTCTAAAAAAATGAAATTTCTAAACAACGATAACCGGGTGGGAATTGGATTTGATAGGCTCTGTAGGCCTCTTTAATTTTGGATAGAGCGAGTGTTATTCCCCCCCCCCCAAAAAAAAGAAAAGAAATTATGAGTAAATACCGGTACCATGGGATGGACAAGAAGACTCATACAACAGCGTCTCCCTCTTTCCTACATTCTTTTCTTCCTTCTTTCACCCTGCAACAATTTCAAAATGTGACCCATTTGCGTTCGGCCGGATGTTTACACTCTTTAATTCATTCTTTTACATTTTTCCCGGGCAGCGCCGGGGGACGGGTCCAGCTAGTATATATATATATATATATATATATATATATATATATATATATATATATATATATATATATAATAGGCATTGTTTCTTCGACTGTAACCACACATTTTTATGAGAGGTTCAGTTCTGTCAATCAGTCCGCCACGCTTAAGAACATTCTCAGGGCTATTAGTCATTTGCGTCCGAAGTGCCCATATATTTACTAGTCTTAAAAAAAGAAATAAAAAAGAACGACCGGTCGCATTAATATATATCTTTTTCGATATCGGATTCCATTTCTCATAAGAATGATGACAAACATTTATTCGATCCAGGGACAAAACGCCGGGTGCGTCGGGTGAAAGCGATGAAGACGCCATTGTTGAAACAAATGGTGAACTTCCGGTGTCTGGTTCCCGCACTTTTTCGACATTTCAATGAGATACATTTTTTTAAATCGCTGGGGCGAAACTTTCTCATTTGAACGTGTGAACGGATAATAGATGACGGGCCTGAGTCATGCAATATGATAACGCAGAAAATAATGTCGTATGACAACAACAACAACAACAACAATAATCCTCTTTATATTAAAGAACAAAAGTTAGCGGGTGATAAAATGGCGGACAATACATTTTCAAGAGATTAAGTTAAGGAAGAAAACAAACAGCAAGTCTCAGACAGACTCCGCCGTCTTAAATGAATTCGGAAAGAAATTCGGCACTTTTTTACAGTAGGGCCCGCGCTAAATGTGACTCGGTATAGGCGCTTTCCGGATGTGTACGTTAAACGCCGTACAGTGCCGAATGAAAAATCCGTTGACTTACCTACGTCCAAAAAACACAGACAAAGGGGTTGTTTTCGAAATGTTTGCTTCTACATGAATTCCATCAGATAACTGTCTACAAAATCTCTGCTTGTTCCGCATTCTTTCTTGTTTCGCTGTTTCGGCTCCTTCCACATTAGCCCTACATGGTTCGTAGTAGCTTTTGTTTTCGGATCTACGAAATTTTTAGCGTGGTTCACAGTGAGATGTAGGAACACTTTTTCGCTTAGTTTGCTATATGTTCTCCAACAGTCGGACACGATTGTGGTCCCTGGTAACACATACCTCTTTATAATTAGAGGGAGGGTTCTGTCTGGGACTGTTATAAAAAAAAAAGCTTCATTCTCTGCAAGATCGTATCCGCCGAAGATTCATAGCGAGTGGAGAAAGCGTCCAACGTTGTGTTTCCGACGGTTAGACAGCGATTGATCAATCGCCACCGTATGCCCTGGGCCTCCGATTTTTCTACGATTTCTACAGAAATGTTGATGGCACACATAACGCAGGAAATTCTCCCAATCTGTTATCGTTCTAGTAGATGATACCATGTAAAAATTCATGTTGAAATCTTGTTTCTATCAGTTTGCAAGTTAAGCGTTTCATTCAGTTTGAAAGTTTAGCTGTCGTCATCTTATTCGTCTCGCTTCGGGCCTGTCCGGCGTTTAACGTAAACCGCCGGAAAGTACCAACGTCGAGGGGCATTTAGCGCGGGTCCAATTGTAAAAAAGTACCCGAAATCCTATACTTAATTTCTATAATGAGACATTTTTTTATTTTTCCCCTATCTTCACTCTATACTTATTGATACGGGTGCCATCAATTCCACAATGAGATAAACCAACAACAGGTAAGTCAATAATAAATAAAAATAGAAAAGTGTTAAACACAAACAAGGAGAGTAATGATACTGATATGCCTAAAAATCGTATCGCGTCACAGATATTCATTTCTCGCAATTTCTGGAAAATCGATAACAGTGTGGCGAACAATGGACAATTCACAATTTCCCCATTATCAATGCAGCATGATGTCGCATTCACGGCTATGGATAGTTCTCACTCGCGAGCCTAGTGGTTTGCCATTAACTCTAATTTTCTTACAACAGAAGTAAATGCACTAGGTGATCTGATAATCACCCATTCCTATATCCTGGCAATCATTAAACATCTTGAAACTTCCAAAGTACGTGGCGCAGACCTTATCCTTACTATAGTAATAAATAAATGCTCTTCTGAGCAGACTTCTGGCCTCTGACCTCTTGAAACACTATAACAAATGCCTTGCAGTGTTTCCCTGCTACTTGTAGAATCATTGTTCAAGATCTCCAGCGAAAGAACTAGTGATGAAACAATTGCAATAGTTTTCCCGATTCCGATACAATTAATAATTCAGTTCTAAATTCCCTATTTCGATACAACTGTTGATTTTGATTCTGATTCCAACAACAAAAGTGCCCGAAAGAACACAGCCACACCATAAAAGTAATCACATGCGCAACTATAGATCTTCTATTGAAAGAGTTCATTAAATGGAGTCGATTGAAGTTCGTTTATACAGAAATGTTCCAATAGTTGGAGTGTTTTTTATCGCAAACATTTTTCTAAAAAGAACAATAAGGTTAACATAAAAATACAAAAGTTATGTTTAAAATAATCAGCTAACAATTTGTTTACGTCAATTTTCTTTATATAATTTTGCACTGGAACAAAATCTATAAAAAAAAACCGGATATGTTCATTTTTTATCTCACCGATAAGTTATAAAATACAATACACATCAGGTAACTTGCAGAAAAAATCTATTTCATTTCGTGTAATAGGGGTTTATAGATTTATAACAATCTTATAAGGTTTTTTTTTCCTACGAATCTGCCAATGGAGAAATTTTACCTCAAATAATTCTACACAAAAGAATTTGACCCAACTGATATTTTTTCCTTCTTACCCCTGAGGGTTTTTTGGTAGTTTGGTTTGGTTGTTTTGTTTTACGGCATATCAACCCTTTTTGGGTTATTTAATGCCGAATCTGGTCTTGTTTTCTTCTCTTTTTTGTTTCTTTCCCCTTTTAATATCTGTTTCTATTTAACCCATAGTTGGGACCCTAACAGGTACTACCACTCCGGGTCAGGGTGGACCTGGGAGCAATGGTAATTAAGAGGAGGCTCCACATTCCCCAAAGTCCGTAAGCCGGATCTCACCATCGGATGTAGTTTAAGGTCATATCCAGGACCGGGAGTAGGGTAGGAAAAATAAAAATAAAAAAGGGGAGGGAGAAAGGGAGAGGGGCTGTTGTTTTTGTTTTTGGTTTTGTAGAACATAATTAAGTTTTACAAACAAAAAAACAAAAAAAACGTCAATGTAGGTGAATTTCGTCTCAGGGAGCCACAGGGCAGCCTGATCTGGTATCACCAGGGTTTTTTGGTGCCAGATATTTTTGTATGAACTTTTAGGACATTGATTGGATGTCTGACGCTGAATAAATTTATTATTGACATGTGCCGTTCAGAGCACTCTCTCTTTATTTGACAGAAGACAGAATCAACTTCTAAATCTAATGGGGAATTGTATTTTATGTTCCATACAGTCTCTTTCTCAGAGAAGAGACGTTGCTAGTTTTACGCTGCTCTATCGCTACTTTCATACGAGCTCTAATCCCCGGTTCTTCACTGTAAAACATTCAAGGCAAATACTCGTCTAGTTACAACCACTGCAAAATATTTTTCTCTCCTTCTATGTATCTAAAACAAAACGGACCTATCATGAACAAAGTTACCTTCCGATTACTTCCAATTTGTGGAATACAATACCGCGGTGCTGCATCCTAGTTGAATACAACATGGTCGTTTTTTAAGTCGAATGTTTGCACATTCTTGTCGATCCGCTCACTTAAATAATCATATTCTAACCATTTAACCCATCGTTTCCAATCCTATCATGATGTTGTTTATCGCCAATTGGCAATCCATTTGACCCTTATCCTCGGATGGCTTTCGGGTGTTGATAAACGGTGACCCATTAGTATAAAAAGCGACCTTCCCGATACAATAGCGTCTGAGATGGGTGTATTCGCTTGTGACACTACCTCTATTCACGGGATGATGGAAATTGTATGTTCACACACTCAAGAAAATTGCTAAATTCTCAGAAAAGTACTTCCAGTTTTTAGTAGAATGGGCCAAAAATAGATGGTCACACGTAATGCTACAAAGACAACGCTCATTTTCTTAACAACTTAAGAAACCTTTCTAACCACGATTTTCATGGCCGATAGAATCCTTCCAAAGAGTCCAATAGTCCAATCTCTGAGCCTGATATTCTTAGGCAATATCAAATGAAATAAGTACATAGAAGATATTGCCAAGTCTGCTTCAAAGAAGGTAGCTTCCCTCAACCAGGCTTATATATATGTTATGATTGTACTTGGAACTATAGGAAACCAACAATTTGCTATAGAATGAAATCACTGAACACAAGGTTCGCACTTCGCTGATAAAAGGTTAAAAGTAGACCAGAATGTAACCCCTGACCTTTCCGAATGTAAGAGAGTGGTGGTGGTGGTGGTGGTGGTGGTTGTTGTTGTTGTTGTTGTTGTTGTTGATGATGATGATGATGATGATGATGATGATGATGATGATGATGATGATGATGCCGCCGCCGACGACGACGATGATGATGATGATGATGATAATGATAATGATGATAATGATGATGATGATGATATTTCGCATCGTGTTTCTCCGAACTGCAAACAAACTCACTTAGGATTCGGAATTGATTTCTTGATTCCAAATGTCAGACTTAAGATGCGTCCCAATTTCTCTATGCCATTCTATGATCGTCGGTTGGTTGGTCAGTCACACTTTAGTTTGAAATGGAATTCTCAACGCTACACGCACAGATTAAATGGCCTGGTCGTATTTCGGATGCGTCTAAATTCTCAATGAGAGACTCCGGCTATTGTCCATCGGTCGGTTTGACACAATTATGAAATAGCATTTTCCCTCCGGTAGATCTCGCTAAAGCTTGTACCTACCCTCTTTATCCTGTGCAACTGCTGATTCTATTTCCATTTTACTTTTTATTTACGTCATTTATTTATTTACGACATCAACTCACTCTCCTTATCTTACAATGCTGCTGCGATTACTCCCCTTTTCTTCTTTATTTATATCTTTATTTTCACTGCTACTGCTAATACTACATCTTTTTTCCCCAATTTTTATCACTTCTTGGTTTCGATCGCCATTATTTACACCATCTACAAGATTCTATGTGCAACCAATGAAGCAAGCAAGCAAGCATGATCATAATAGTTTTAATATTATACTAGCTTACACGTGATCTATCTATCTATGTATATACTAAAATTATGTGGATCTTGTTTGTTTGTTTGTGGGTTTGTCTCATCCGTACGTTCTTAGTAATTTTTAAAAAAATAAATTGTACTTCACTACGTAATCATATTGCAAATAACATGGTAAAAAAGTAACAAATGAAAATTGGCTTCTCAGAAGTAAAGTTAGATGTGTAAATCTAAAGGCTATTTGGGTCTGACTTTGAAAATCAAACAATCAAGGGAGGCGCGATAGCGCTCTATCCCTTAATAGACTTCAAAAACGACCTATGCTAGAAATCTCATTTCTTTGATCAGTAATAACTCAAAAACCAATAAACCAAATTATTTAAAACTTTGCACAAAATTTTCATTTGATAGGTTCTATAAGTGTGTCGAATTTCAGCATCATTAGTCAAGGCCACCCAGAGATTCAGAAAGGTCAGGAGTGATTTTGTGTTATCCCTGTGTACGTACGTACGTACGTGTGTGCCACCCTGTATCTCATCAACTATTTGATTGATTCAGCTGATTTTTGGCAGAGATAGAGGTTCTAGGGTCTAGTTGATGGCATGTTAATTTCAGTTTACCATATACCTTAGTTTTCCAGAAAATTCAGAAAAAAACTAAAAAATTACCATTGTCTTGAGGCATAGCCTTTACAAAAGTAGTGACATTCCATGATAAATGCCAGTATACTGAAATCATATGCCCTTAATAGAGTTAAGATGAAAATTCATATACGCTAACTGTACAAAAGCAAGGAAATTCCCAAATTTTTACACTTTAATTGTCATTAAGGGTATGACAAGCCATTTCATTATCACATCACTACAGTATAAATCTCTATGCATGAGTGGATGAAGTGTGTGAGGTGCGCTGAAGAAAAATTCCTACCAGTAAAATACATAGCCCTGTTGTGCTCGCATACCCTTAATGACAATAAAAGTGTGAACATTTGGGAATTCCCTTGCTTTTGTACAGTTAGCGTATATTAATTTTCATCTTAACTCTATTAAGGGCATATGATTTCAGTATACTGGCATTTATCATGGAATATATATATATATATATATATATATATATATATATACTAGAAAAAATCAAATTACACTATACATTAGTTTGATCTCTATCACTACCACTTTCGATTTCAGTGAAACACTGGAAACTCATCCGGCAGGGGTAAATATACTCGATGTAATCGTTGTGATGATATAACATTACTTTTTATACTAAAAACCATCACAATATCTGCCGAAGAACTGTTACATTTATTATCTTTGCCCCTGGGGCTAGTTTCCAGTATTGCTGTAGACACGAAGTTCAAACTAGTGTATCGTGTTCTTTTAAATAAATTTAAGCCCTCTAGTCATTTATCTTATGCTAAAACACTAAATTACACTATATATATATATATATATATATATATATATATATATATATATATTTGTTTATTTTATTTACGAAACTTTGAACGAATCCAACTATTTATACCGAAAAATCATTTTACCTAAATGCTAAGTGGGAATAATTGTTCTCCCCACGAATGTGATATCCCCATATAGGGAGCGACACACACACATATATATATATATATATATATATATATATATATATATATATATATATATATATATATATATATATATATATATATATATATATAATTATCAACGAGCACGTGTTTCGTCGTTTACGACACGACCGGGTGGCTTAACCTAGCGAAATTCGAAATCAGGACCCCAGTGACTGAAACCTGACGCTCTAATAAGCAAGTTACCACTGTAGACGTAGAGGGCTAGTGAGAATTAGGTAAAGTTTTGGGGGTCATTCTTAATTTGGAGCTGTGCCGTAAGAAGCTTGTTCATTTTGGTTTTAATTTTCTGCATGTCGGTACATTCGGGGAAACAGAGAACAAGGAGGGAGTTACAAAGACCGGCAGCTCGAGGAAAGAAGTTGTTAGGGTAGAGGCTCTCTGGCATCTGGGGACCTCCACAGTGAATGGATGGGATTTAGCTGATTGTCGGGTTGGTCGAGTTTATTTACGTTGAGGGGGACCCAGAGAAGCAAGTTTATCAGAGCACAATCCATTGAAGTACTTGTAAAACAAGCAAAAGTATGCAACATTGCGGCGATGGGGCAGGGGCTGGAGTTTGGTGGATAGGGAAGAGAAGGGAAGTTGGATGGGTCCGTTTCAATGAGTTGTGGTGTGTATCGTTTTGCTTTCTGACCGTGAAGTTTCTTTTGATCTTGACCTTTGTCCCTTTTAGCAGTAGTTAATCGATATCAATAAGCCGAATCGAGTAACTAATTCTAAACGATGCGAAAGAAAGTACCGTTTGGTTAACCCAATCTCATGCAATCCCGTGTAATATTTATGAGCGAATTAATTGGCTTTTATATATTTCGATTTTCTAATGCTGCTACCGAAATTATTGGATTTTATAGGAAAATAGCTGTACATATCTGTTTTTGTCCGGTAGTCTTTTCATTTTTGAGTATTTTGTTTCTATGTGTTATATCTACTCTTGTCATTATACATTCAGGTAGTCGTCGGGAACCCAGGTTCTTCCTTGTCTGTGGATATAATCACTCGGACGGCGATGTTTAAATTTGAATAAAGGTTTATTAAGAAGAGAACAGTCACGGAAAACACCAGAGAGACAGGTTACTTGCATTCACATGAGAGAGAAAGACAGACAGATAGATAGACGGATATCTCGGCCTGCTACACTGTTGTCGCCCGTCCAACATTCGCGACAGACACTGAACGTCTTTTCTGCTTTAAGTCTCGCCAGCTAAGAGACAAAAAATATCCGCCCGGAAGTCACGTGGTTTAGTCCCCTCTGACTCATAAGGTGCCACTCAAGCTTTTCAATTAAAACAACGGCCCTCGTTATGTATAATCCCCCCACACATTTTTCTTAATCCCCGAATAAGTCTCTTTTACCAAAATATGTACATCTTTTAAAAAAATAATTCATCGATGGTATATGTTCTTTAAAACAATTCGGTTTTGCAATAGCAAGTCGATCGAACGTCTTTGAATCCAATGAATAATTTCAATGTTTTTAAGCTCTATCATGTTTCTCTTACCGAGTTATTACTTTTCTAATACGATTTTGAAAGTTAACTTACCATATTTACAAATTCGTTTCGTCATTAAATTATTAAGTAAACCAAGTTGCTTTAAAACTATAAGAAAAATAGAGTAAAGATGGGTCTTTTTGTCGAGAAACATTGATCAAGCGAAGCAAAGAAAATTTTCTTAAAAATATCAACAGGCAGGCTCATAAAGAGAAGGAAAAAGATTGAGTGAACATTTACGTGACGAATGCCAGGGGGAGGAACTAATTGAGGTCTTTTGTAAGATCGGAGAATAGGACATCATTTTTAAAAAGCTGTATTCCTTTAATTTCCTAATAAAATTATTTTTTTTAAATAGGATGTTTTAAATTTCGTTCCATTTTACACCATTGATTTTTTTTATTTATTCCAATCAATAATCGATGAATGATAAATAAAATAAAAATAATAATTAAACGTTTAATAGTCGAAGTTCCGTTGACGTGAGACAAACACACACACATCTCATTTTTTTGTTGTTTTAACATAGTTCGCACCCAAACAAGGCAGGCCACCACTGTAGACGTAAAGGGTTATTGAGAATTTGGGTGTGGGTTTTGGGTCTCACCCCAAGTTGGGAGAAATGTAGCGAGATGTCTGTTCACATTAGTTTTAAACCTCTGCATGTCAATACTGTCGGGGAAACAGAGAGCAGGGAGGGAGTTCCAAAGGCCGGCAGCACGAGGAACGAAGCTATTGGAGTAGAAGGCTTTCCGGCATCTGGGGACCTCCACAGTGAATGAATGGGATTTAACTGATTGTCGAGTTGGCTTAGTGAATTTACGTCGTTTAGTAATAACGAGCAGTACCTATCCGGCGTTGCCCGGGAGTCATTTCACTTTTATTTTTATTCTTTTTAATTATACCGTTAACTGTTAATACTCATTTCTTAATTGGATTCTGAAAGTTGAGTTGAATTATTTCGGTATCGTTTTGCCATGAAATTATTCTATTGAACACAGCTATGGGATGGGACATGCGTCGACACCTTTATACCCTCGTCAGTGACAGAATCGGCACAAACCCTGGAATGCAGCAATGTCAGCAGAGGACCACAAGAAATCAACTATGCTGGTCTTTTCCACAGATTTGTGTTCCAAATGGTCGCCGTTGAAACAGGGGGAGGGGAATAGGCCCCTCCACGCGCAACTTCTTCAATAGCCTTGGTCTGTTAATGACGCGCTATGTCGTGAATTGATCTGGTATTATGAGCGTTCTCCATGGCCACTATTTGTGGAAACGCCTTGAACCTGCTCTCGGCCTGCTAAGCCAGCAGGACATCAAATGAAACGTTCTGATGTTTGCAAAAAGGTTTTGAAAAATAACATTTGATTAATTAACTATTATTTATTTTTATTTATTTAATAAATGCCGTAATTTTTTTTGTTTCAATTATAAAAATATTGCATTCATGAAAATTCAACTTTTATAGTTCCTGATTGACCATCTCCATATATCTTGACACCCAGTCCAGTCAATAATAATAATAATAACAATAATAATAATAATTCATAATTACCAATTAATATATTTCTTTGTTAGCAAAAGTCTTTTGCCATTGTTGATCTTTCTCTTGTCTTACGAAGAAACCTCTTTCTTTACCTTGACGGTGGTTGATTTTCAACCCTACAAAACGTAGGTTATTTTCACTAAAACCAGGCAGAGTGATTTTTTTTTTTTTTTTTTTACATGGTTCACCCCAAACAAGGCAGGACGCCACTGTAAACGTAAGGGGCTACTGAGAAAAAAGGAAAAGGGGGGGAAGGATTGGTGGTTCAGCTTAAATTGGGATCTGAGCAGCGAGGTGTCTGTTTACATTAGTTTTAAATTTCTGCATGTCAGTACTGTCGGGGAAACAGGGGGCAGGGAGGGAGTTCCAGAGGCCAGCAGCACGAGGAAAGAAGCTATTTGAGTAGAATGCTCTCCGGCATCTGGGGACCTCCACAGTGAATGAGTGAGATTTAGTAGAATGTCGAGTTAGTCTAGTGAATTTACGTCGAGGGGGTACCAGAGCAGCACACTCATCGGAGCATAATCCATTGAAGTATTTGTAAAACAAACACAAGGATGCTACATTGCGGCGATGGGACAGGGGCTGGAGCTTAGCTGACAGTGAGGGACCTATTAGGTTGACTACTCTTTTTTGGACTTTGTCAAGGAGGGAGAGACTAGTAGATGATGCACCAGCCCAGATGTGGCAACAATACTCCATGCATGGGCGAATGGTGGCTTTGTAGAGATACATTGCAACCTAGAGGGAAACACGATAATACGTTCTGTAGCAGTCTGCTTCCGGAATGAAGAGAAGGTTTGTGATCCTCACGCCAGTTGTTTACGGCAGTTCGGTCGTGGTATGGATACCTCTTTTCGCGGCTGTCCCACGACAAGTTTTTCTCTGTATCCTCCCAACTCGATCTCTGCTACATAAGCGCCCCTTCTTCCTTCATTTAAAACCGCCGTTTATATTTCTGACTTTACACTCCAGTTGCCTTCTTCTTCTGGCCTCGTGCATCTGACTCTTTTAAAGGTTACCGAGTCGTTTTTTTTTTACGACATCATACTCCGAAATGAGCTCGTCGACCTCACACACCTGGGCTCGTTTAGAGGTCACCGATTCATTTCTGTTGTTCTTTTAGCCTAATTGACAATCTATCTAGTCTTCGGCTTTTCTTCATTATTGCGGGGTCATGCCCTTAACCTCCCTGTCACGTATTGTGCGTTATTACTCAACATGTCTGCATCATTATTTTACACATGTTTAATTCCAGTAAATATATCCGATTAATAGAAAATAAATAAACATATTAATTTAATTGCAGTAGGTGCAATAAACAACACACTAGACACACGTTAATTGTATTAATGTAGATATAATACTTTTCAAAAGAAAACCAGGAGAGATAGCATTAGCTATTGGCGTTCACTCGATTATGCTCGACTGTTTTTCAAAGTTTATTGCTTGTATGTTGCAGATAGAGGGTGGAAGGGTGAATGAAAAAAGAAGTGGTGAGAGCTTAAAAAGAGAGATGATGGAAATAAATAAATAACGTGAATAAAAATGGAAAAGAAAAAAATATGTATACTGTTCATTTCTAACTATGTCATTTATGTACTAATCTATATTGTACTAAACTTGACTCAACACGTCACGAGTTATGTTTTAATATAAACTAGAGCCATGGGGGTCTAGTTTAATATAAATTAGAGCCCCAGGAGTTTAGATGATTCAGCGAGATACAACTATAGTGATTGTGTACGTTTAAAATGTGTTACAGTCATGTGATATATCGCCTACAGCGTGAAAGCAATAGTCATGGATGATTAAAGAACACGTAATTTGTTATATATATATATATATATAATATATATATATATATATATATATATATATATATATATATATATTGTATTCAATTATATTTGCATAACGTTTAGAGAAGTGAGCAGCATCCATTTCTATTTTGAATGCAATAAAACGGGGTCTATTGAAATGGTTTCGAGTCGATTGTCTGTGTTATGAGTATTTAATTGGCAAGGAAGCCAACGTTCCAGACCGATCAATAAGTTGTTGAGTTGAGACAAAAGAATTGGCAAAATATGAATCATAAACACAACCTGAAAGGAATGAGAGAGAAGGAGAGAGAGAGAGAAGACAAAGAAAAAGAAGAAGAAGAAAAACAAAAACAAAAAGAAATAAAGACGATAGGAAGGAATGAGAGAGAAAGTAACAAAGTAGAATAAAAGTAGAAAGAAGAGAAGCGTAGAAGATTAACTACAGTTAATAAAGAGAAAAAAATAAAAAAAATAAAGTGGCAGTGAACGAAGAAGAAGGATGGATAGGATGTAAATATATATATATATATATATATATATATATATTTTTATATATATATATATATATATATATATATATTTATATATATATATATACATATATATATATGTGTGTGTGTGTGTATGAAATGTATAAATATATAAAACTCAAGTAGTGTGTGTATGTGTGTTTTTGTGTTGTCCGACTGCTTTTTACGGAATGAGATGTTAGAGACTCTACATACAATCTAAAAGTGTATTCTTATGTAAGATTTACCTGGAAATACAAGAGAAGTGTTCACAAATCTCGAAGTGCACCCCTAAATTACCTATGATTGTTTTAGCCCATTTAGAGTTCAAATACATCCTATTTTTACGAAATTTAAATCATATGTATTACATTTTCTTAAGAAGACAATGGAAGTAGTTATGAATTTCTACGTCACTCTCTGTGCCGAATATCTACGTGCCCTCACCTTTCAGTGACCCATGGGAAGAGAACCCTCTTAAAACTTCAAATACGTATATCCGATTTTCATGAAATTTGAACAATTTGTATAAAAAACTAATTCAGAGAGTTGTCCAAAATTGTAGCTTCTTCCAACTATATTTGAGGACGAAACGGGAGGAGGGGCAGTAAAAACAAAGAAAGTAATATGGTGTTATGAGCTAATTTTAATGAGTTAAAAAGTAGATAGTAGTGATCCTCATTCAATCCCGAGCAACGTCGGGTCCTCCTGCTGGTATGAAATTAAAAAAAAATTACCTGTAAGGTTGCTTACTTTTTCGTTGAGGACTAATTCAGCGTATTTGACTGAATTCTCTGTTAAATAATTCTTGAAATACTTAATCATGTACCAAATGTACTAATTTTTAGTATTTTTAGTATTTTTAGTATTTTTAGTATGTTGTGGATTTTTATTACTTTTTAATGTTGGTTTCATCTGACATTAATTATTCTTCTCATCTGTTTTTAATCCCGCACAGCAGTGTACGCACTTGATTTTACCCCTCCGCCATACAGGGTCAAAGGTTTAGATAGGATTACACGACCATCTTTAAATTTTTCCCCAACACCATCAAGTCCCGTTTTCCGTGACGGTGTTGTCATTTGCGTACCAGACGTTTTTCTTTATGTTTAAAAATCGGCGCAACACCGAGTCAGATAAGAAGGCCAACTCAAGATCTTCAGCCCCTTCTTACTTTCCTCGTCGACGACCAATACTCGGAGCCGTACAAAGCAACAGTTAATACTATAGACCGTTAGATTTTGAAATTTGTTCGATTATTGATTCGTACATCACAGGAGACACCGTTAGCAGTACGTCATTTAAGCCATACAGCATTGATTCGAGCGGTGATTTCGCCGAGGATAAGGGAGTCGCTACTTATAGTCAAATCGACATATTTTAAACCGTTCATCCTGAGAAGATGTTGATCATCTCCCTCGGTAGTTGCTACCTCATCTTTATCAGCAACTGCCTTTCACTGTGTTTTGATTTAGAGCGATAATGCGGATATATATATATATATATATATATATATATATATATGTTTGTTTTGTTTTACGGCATATCAACCTTTTCCAGGTCATGTAATGCCGAATCAAGAAGTATTTTTTTAAATACTTTGCAAAGTAAACGAAATTCTTTTAAAAAAAAAAGTATTTTGAAAACATTCGTTAAACGTTTTTCCTTTTTTAACGGCATATCATCCTTTCTCAGTTCATTTAATGCCAAACCAAGCTGGATTTATATGTCTCTAGGTAATTATATCTTTTTATATAGATCAACAGCTTTTAAGAAGTTCAGTATTGTCTCTACTTTATTTTTCTTAAACAGTTCCTTCATTGTACTTGCTCTGTAGAAAGTTTCTCTTTTAGGGGCCAGATCAATGCATTCAATAAGAATATGCTTGATGGTGTAGGTAGTCTGGCATGCAAAGCATATTGGTTGCTCTTTGTCTTCAAGTAAGTAGGAATGTGTAATCCTTGTGTAACCTATGCGAAGTCTGGATAACACTACTTCTTCCTTTCGGATTTTTCGTGAGCTTTTTTTCCATTCTCCTATTGTAGCTTTGATCGCTAGGAGTTTGTTGTGTGTATTGTTACTCCAACGTTGTTGTCTTTGTTGTTGGATATATTTGTTGATTTTCATATATATATATATACAGGGTGATTAGCTATTTAAAATGATTACCATATGAAGCACAAACATACTATGAACTTTTGATGATTGTTATCTTACTCTCTAATTACTGCTATCTGTTATATTAAATGTGTTCGTTTATATATTTGTTTCTATATATATTTATTTCATAATCAATCAAATATGCTACAAAGAGTCGTAAATTCCTTGCAAAAAAGAATGGAGCTATGCATGCAGAACGAAGGTGGAAATTTTGAAAAATTGCTGTAATCTTAAACTCCCATGAATGAATTTGTTGAATAAACTTTTTGTTTTGTATTACCGTATTTTTTAACTTTAGAATTTCAAAAATAAATAGCTAAGTGACTTATGAATCACCCTGTATATACATATATATATACATATATATATATATATATATATATATATATATATATATATATATATATATATATATATCTTATTCACCCCAAATAAGGCATATTGCAACTGAGACGTAAGGAGCTACTGGGTTTAGGGGCCAGATTTATATGATGCATTTTTAGTTGGGAGTTGTACAGAAAGATGTTTGTTCACATTACATTTAAATATCTAGATGTTAGTACAATCAGGGAACAGGGAACAAGGAAGGAATTCCAAAATAAATCAGTCCCAAGACAAAAGCTATTAGAGTAGAACATTTTCTGTCATCAAGGAACCCCTACAGTGTAAGGGGCAGACTTTGCTGCTAGTTGAGTTTGTCAGAGCACATTCCGTAGAAATAATTGTAAAACAAGCTCAGTAATGCAACATTGTTGCGATGTGACAAGGCCTTGAGTTTGGTAAATAGTACGGGACCTATTAGGTTAGATACTCTTTTAAGATGGACAGTCTAGTAGTTTCATCAACCCAGATGTGGTGATAATACTCCATGCATGGGCGGATAGTGGCTTTATAGAGATATCAGATACTAACGAGTGTGTGAAGTTTTCTAGCCGAGTAAATGATGTTTACCTTCTTTGCAGCAGACTTGGCATTATCTGATATGCATGTATTCCAATGTTAAAACGAGGAGTTTAAACATTGGACTCTTGGAAAGAGTGCTATAAACTATGGCAATTGGTGGTTTCTTATAATTGTTAAAAGAAAAGTTAGCTTTTTTCTTGCTAGGATTGAATGTAACCATACAATTTGGCCCCATTTTACAACAGGCTAAATGTCATTTTCTCAGGATTCAGTCATTTTTTTTTGGATATGTGTGCGTTCATTTTGTCTGTATGTCGAGAATGAACGTAGTGTCATCAGCAAATACATCCATATCGGACGCGATTGCATCATGGAGGTCGCTTGTAAAGATCAGAATAAATAGTTGTGCAGATATCGACCCCTGGAGCACACCTGAATTAATGTGATGTTTGGATGTATGACCATCGAGAAAGACCTTGATTTTTCTTTCAGCTAGGAAAGATATGATTATATTAAATATTCGTCCAGTAATACTGTCTGAATAATTTTCATGAAAAGACCTGCATGCCACACCTTGTCAGAGGCTTTACATATCAGTAATACTGTCTGAATAATTTTCATGAAAAGACCTGCATGCCACACCTTGTCAGAGGCTTTACATATAAGTAATACTGTCTGAATAATTTTCATGAAAATACCTGCATGCCACACCTTGTCAGAGGCTTTACATATCAGTAATACTGTCTGAATAATTTTCATGAAAAGACCTGCATGCCACACCTTGTCAGAGGCTTTACATATCAGGCGCTATCGTCCTCGCTTTGACTACCTTATCTAGTGTATGTTGTATGCGTTCAGAGATAACCGTTTGGAAGTACGCAGTAGAACAGGATCAGTTCTTTCATTAGAGTTCTTAAAACTAAATACCACAGAGGCAATTTTCACGCTATCAGGTAATCAAGATTCAGAAAAGCATTTGTTATAGAGTTTGGAGAAATAAGGACCAGCTCAACAGAGCATTTTTTTATTGGTATAGCAGGGATAAGATCTGATCCACATGTTTTGGAAGTGTCATATTTAAATTTTAATAAAGAATTTAATACGGTATCTCATTATCGTTTACTCGTGAAAATAAAAATCTGAGGTATTTCTAACTTAATAATAAGCATTGTAAAATATAATTTGACATAAAGAACTATGGCGACAAAGATTGGAGACTAAAACTGTGGAAACTAAAACTTTGGTATAGATGTAGCTAATCGGGAACTTGGTTAAGGGTCTGGTCAACAATTCCTTTGTGTCATCCTAAGGAACAATTGGCTTAATCAAAGGACAACCCCTATTATTGTGTTGTGTTCAACAGCTTGTGAACAAGCAAGCTGGAATAAGATTTTGCATACAAAAATGTCAAATACATTTTTATCTTAACAATATACTTTACTATACTTAACTAACACTGTGGGTGCATTACTAAATTATAAGAGTAGATTCAGAGCGTCAAATTGTTACATCTTCTAGTCTTTCTTTATTAGCTCAAACTGATTTTTTCATCCTAGAAAAATCTCCCATATAAACCGCCTCTCTACTCACATCACCTCACAAATGTATATTCTAAGTGTTCAGTGTTTCATCCTTTTTCTGTTTTTGATATTCATAAATTATTCACACTGTCTACCAGCCATTGTTCCATCGCCGGAAAGTTGTATCTCTGTGCGTTTTTCGCAAGTACTTCAACAGAACGTGCCTCGACGAACTTGCTCCATGTATGCCCTCTGAACATCAGAAACCCGACAAGCAGCAAAATCACACCTCTTCACCGTAGAAGTACCCAGATGTCAGATGGCTTTCTTCTTTACTAGCTTTTTCCTCGAGCCGCTTGCCTTTGAAACTGTCTCCCTTCTCCCTGTTTCCCTGATTGTACCAACGTGCAGAAATTTAAATATAATGTGAACACGCATCTCGCTGCACAACTCCCCACTTATGATGCCTCTATAATGTGGTCCCTTATTCACAGTAGTCCCTCACGTCTCAGTGGCAGTGTGCATTGTTTGGGGGTAATTGAAGTAAAACAAACAATGATATGAATTCAAAACTAAAATAATAGTCTTGAAATATATTCTTTCGATGTACCAATACCGATCTTCAGTGCATCCATTGCCTATTTTCTTTTGCATCATATTAACTCCAACAGCTCCACATGAAAAGATTATGGAAGGAAATAATTTAAGAAAGGGAATTTAAATAGGAAGAAGGAAAGAAGAGATTAATAAATGAAAGGAACGAATGGCAGATAGAAAGTGAGAAACTAAAGAAAACATATACGCCGAGAAGAGACAAGGTAGGAAAGGGAGAGAAGAAAGAACGAAAGACGAGACAAATGAAAGAAGATGAGAAAGAAAGAAGAAAGGAAAGAAGAGAAAGAAGGAATTAATGAAAGAAGCCGAGAAAGAATGATGGGGAAAAGACAGAGAGAGAAAAAAGAAGAAAACAAGGAAGCAATGGAGAAAGGAATCAATGAAAGAGATAAACTGTCTTTCATAAAAGAAAATGAAAATAAAAACAGAAACGATGTTGACGAAACAAAAAATCGTCTGATGAAATGAAGGAACGATGAAAATAAAAAAGAACAGAAAAGCAAAGACAAAAGAAAGAAAGAACAAAAGTGAAAGGAAGAAAAAAAAAACGACAAAGTAAAACAAAAAATAAAAAATAAACATTCAAAGACAAAAGAGGAAAACATTTTTCAAAAGGAAAAAGAAAAAGAAAGAAAAATTAACAGTAAAAAGAACAAACAAAACAAACAAAACAAAAATAAAAACAACGACATCCCCCCAAAATCTTATTAAAAAAACAAACAAAGAAAAACAAGACTAGTATAAATTGTCGTTTTCTGCATTCGCCAAAATTGCAGGAATTCTTTCAATAACAGCTGGCATTCTTTCGGTCCAGAATGCCATTACTCCCTTGTCAAAAACCTAAAGAATCAGTTTCTCAATAAAGAAAAAAAAACTAATTACCACCGACCAACCCACTCGACGCGCTATTCAAACCACCTGCTAAAGAATGTCCGCCATTGATGATAATACCCCGAAATACATCCAACTAAAATGACAGGTTTTCATATGAAAATTTACGCTCGCAAAGATCGAGTGAGATAAAAGAGACAGACGGAAAAAATAGATAGATATACAAAGAGGAGAACGGACTATTAATACATAGATGTATAGTATATCTTAACACACTAATAAATAAGAACATATATATATATATATATATATATATATATATATATATATATATATATATATATATATATATATATATATATATATATATATGTATGTGTGTGTGTGTGTGTATGTGTGTATATATTATAAAAAACTTCTTACAAATAATAAATTCTTACAAATTCACCATAAAATCGGTTTTTATTCGCATACAATTGTTTCGGCTTACCACAAAGATATATGTAATGTTCAAAACGTATAAGGCATTTATTTTTCTTATAGAAATATCATCAGTACTCATAAAAAAGGGTAACCCTCCAGACTAGACAACACTGTACTGCATTGCGGATTCAATTTTTTTTTTAATTATATACAATAATGTATAGTGAAACAAATAATAAAAAAAATAAATTCATGCGAAATGCATGACAGTTTTGTCCTGTCTAGAAGTTTACTCTCTTTTTTAAGGGCACTGATGATACCCTCTGCAACAAAATGAATGCCTCATACGTTTCGAACATTCTATAGATATTGGTGAGAGGCCGAAACAATTGTATACGAATAAATATCAATTTTATGGCGAATTTGTGAGAATTAGTTCCCTACATTTGATGTTGTTTCTATAATATTAAAATAGTTTGTATTACAACTCTAGTCCTACACTATCGAGCTATTGTAAAAGTTTGTGTTATAAAAGTTTGTATTTAAGATTTTAAATGTAAATATATATATATATATATATATATATATATATATATATATATTATATATATATATTAATGACAATATTTTATTAGCATATACTATCACTGCCCTTTTACTTTGCAGTCTCCTTAAAAGATTCAGCTCGATGATTGTGAATTAGTGACAACAGAGCAAATATAAGTAAGTTCAAGATACTTTAATCCAATAACTTTTTACTCTTTGTGAATTTTTCTGAAGATTTTGTAATGTTGCAGAGACGACATTAACATAAAAATGTTGTTTGACACAAGACAAATGAAACGGACCGGAAAAAATATATCTCACAGATATGTGATGCTTTTTAGAAACGTGAAAAAATAAAAATAATAAAAATAAAAACATGATTATTGGAATATAATTTGAACCTGACTTACACACATATATATATATATATATATATATATATATATATATATATATATATATATATATAGGGTAATCTCCTAAACTAAGGAACGGATAATTAAGAATTTAAAATATATTCTAAAACAATACGGTGAGTATTGATTTACTCCTCTCCAGGAGTTAGGTACAAGGCCAGTTTTTATCTTACTCCCACCAGTAAGATGTGACCCAAGGTCGTGTCGAGAAAGTGGGGTTTAAAAATTGCCTGGGCAGCCCCGTCAGCATTCCCCGGTAGGGGCGCCTCAGGGAGTAAGCAATAAACTTACTCCTCGACAAAGAGGGGAGGCGAAGCCTGGGAGGGTGGACCTCCTAGAACTGCACAGGACAGACCCATAGACAGGCGTAAATCAAGCCCCGAAGGACAAGACAATACCAGTCTATGGGGTGCAGTAGCCATCGGAACAGATACTACAGTTTGATCTTAGCCAAAAGGCCAAGAAGAATAGTTACGGTGAGTAACATTCTTTTGTAAATGCTAACATTTAAGTAGTGCATATATATAATTAAAAAAATATTGTTTACTTTTATGAACCGATCATTATGAACATTTAATATATATTCTCGACAACCCGGTGAGTAACATGTGCACATTACTTTTTTGTAACCTTTACTACTTAGGGGTGTTCCCACCCAAACGTTCGTCCCGTTTAAAATAAGTTAAATACAAATAATTTAATAGATAAATAATTGCTCTACATAAAATTTTGTAGTTATATTAACTAATACATTTTAAAAAGGAGTTGTGCGCCTGCGCGAACGTCAATAATATGTATGTGTTTGTTAAAATCGAAACCTATTGTATTTAATTTTGATCGTTGGTTGTATTTTGTTCAGTTCATTGCACGATTAGGCATTCCAAAGGTTTTGTTATTTATCAGTTATTAAATATTTTTTCTTGATTTTTGATCTGTATATGGACATTTTGTGTTGTTTCAATACTGCAGCGTTTTCCACGAAATACAATATAGCTCGGTATCCAACAGATGATTGTTCTTGTGTTGCGGAGGTTATTACATCTGCTGTCCAGTTAAATAATTAGTAGATTGTTTCATAATCTTTCAGATGAGAATATATCAGTTGTATCATTTGGTTTATTCAAACTACTATACTCATCTTCGTTGTTATTTTCACAACGTTTCGCACTATGTTACTCTCGACATTCTTCAGGTGTATCCTTTCGAACTCGGGAATATTTATGTGTAAACTCAGGAAACTGTATTGATTTTCAATCTAAGCCCTTTATTTAATGAACGGGGGTAAAGTGTTCTCGTTCCTTCAGTCATGACCGCGCTAATTAATTAGTTTATTATTCTTACTCATTACCGCCTGTCACTAAGATTGAACCCCTAGAAGACTGTCACTGATTTTTAATCAACACCTTTATTCGCTGCATTACATGAAAACGTGGTTGCATTGACCAAACCGTTGTAAATGACAACCAAGATAAAAATAGTAGTCGGAATAATCCAAATCTTACAAGTTAGTGGAGTGTCCATATTTTGTGTTTGTTAGTAACTTAAATAAAGTTCTTGGGTTTGTGCAAAACATGGATTCGCTTAACCTGCTTTCTTATTACGTCCAATGGTAAATAAATGGCTGTTATTGCAACAGTGAAAATTCATTATGGAGACAAGAAAGTAGACCTTGCGTTTACTTTCGACAGCATTCAATGGATTATGCTCCGATGAACTGGCTACTCTGGTGCATTCTCGACGTAAATTCGCTAGACCAACTCGACAATCAGCTAAATCCCATCCATTCATTGTGGAAGTCCTCAGATGCCGGAGAGTCTTCTACTCCAATAGCTTCTTACTTCGTGCTGCTGACCTCTGGAACTCCCTCCATGCCCCCTGTTTCCCCGACAGAATCGACATGCAGAGGTTTAAAACTAATGTAAATAGATATCTAGCTACACAGCTCCCAACTTAGAATGACACCCTAAACCTACACCCCAATTCTCAGTAGCCCCTTACGTTTACAGTGGCGTCCTGCCTTGTTTGGGGTGAAATATCATTAACAAAATTGTAACTTTTGCTTACCTACTATTTTACCCTTTAGTCCCCACATTCCATGAGCAGTGTTTCTGACAAACAGGGAAGATTTGCAGTTTCCTGTATCGTCTATTGTTTTGAGTGCGTTGTGTGCGAAGATTTTCAAGTATCTCATAGTATTCATTCAAAGGTCAATCTATCCATCTCATTAATCATTATCCTCGAGTGACTTTTGGCCTTTACAAGTGACGACTAATTAGTAAAAAATAATTAAAATTTTATTAGTATGGAGACTGAATGGCTTAGTAGCGTTTATTGTTTTCTTAGAAACTTTTAATTATTATCTATTAAATACAGTCGTCGGCATCATAATAATGACAGACAGGGAAGATTTGCTGTTTCCTGGATCGTCTATTGTTTTGAGGGGGTTGTGTGCGAAGATTTTCAATCCTCTCATAGTATTCATCATCATTCAACTGTCAATCTATCCATCTCATTAATCCTCGACTGACTTTTGGCCTTTACACGTGACGACAAACTAGTAAAAAAGAATTAAAATGTTATTAATATGGAGACCGAATGGCTTAGTAGCGTTTATTGTTTTCTCAAAATTTAAAAAAAGTATTATCTATTAAATACAGTCGTTGGCATTATAATAATTTTGCAACATATTGGAGTACTAGTTCTTATCTTATCAGTGTAAGAGCGAGTTATTTCGATTTAATGTTGAGATTCTCGACCGCTGACGTGCCGGAGGTCTCCAGAGAAAGTCTCACTCTCTGCTGGTGAATTGATTTTATTTATTTTTAGATATTAGAATCTTGTGACCCCATCGATGAAACTGCGGAGGTCAAGTTTTCACTTCACAACTGTTCAGTATAATTTAATTAGTGATTTATTATCAGCTCTCTAATCAGTGTCGGCCACCAGTCGGAGTCGATTGATTGACTTGTTAAATTTTTGTCCGGAATACTTTCTACGAGGGACGAAAAATAAAAACTTCTTATCAAATAAAATGCCCAGAATTTTTAATATTATTTTATTCATCTCTTATTGTGTTTCATTTGAATTCAGCTTTAAATACAAATCATAATACATTTTGTGCAAATTGCAAAGATACATAAACTTCTGATTTCATTTAAACACACTTACAATCTGCGCTTTGTGTGGTGCATTTAGGGATTGAGTTATTTTACAATGTTATTTGTTTTCATATAAAACAAGGTTACTGAGAATGTATTCCTTTGTGGTACACACTTTTCTATATCTTTTAAGTCAGATAGTGTAGTTCTTGTTGCATAGTCGTCCCGGAATGGGTCGTGGATGTTCTCGCTTTGTATACCCGTCCCGGAATGGGCCGTGGCAGTTCTCGCTTAAACAACTGGTCATTTTTAACACCAAAAAGGCATATGTTGCATACCTTTAATTTATCGTACCTTCTCTCTTTCCTCGTTGCGTGGAGGGGGGTCGTCTCGATGTCGTCTTGTTTCTCGTACCTTTTCTTCTTTCATCGGGTGGAGGGGTGTCGTCTAGTGGTTGAGTTCTCTCTTCGTTTCTGTACTGACGTGAACATCGCTGTTCGCTGTGTCTGCAACAAAACCTTCATGGCCGATTCACGAGACAACAATCTTTTAAACTTTTAATTCTGTTTATTTCAGGCGTCAGTTTACCGTCGATGGAGATGCCTCACTAACGTTGGGGGAGATACCAAATTCCTACTTTATCGTAGTTACATCCTAGGTTAAGTCCTTAGCCATTCGAGGAGGGGGGAAGAAGGAATCTCATGCCTGTATTCTCTAAGGGAAATAAATTCCCATTTCTCATTTCGGACTACATAGAGAAACACGTCTGTGCGATTTGCTTCCAAAACCCAGACTGGCAAAACTCTGCTTCTCACACAAAAGCCCGTGACGTCACAGAACCCCTATGCGCAGGTGCACCTTGACCCTTGATCTGAGGTCTCGTCAACGTGGTGACCCTGACAACGTCTGTGAGCTCCGACTGTAGGAACCAGTTTATTTGGCACTCGACTGTACGGGTCCACCCGCACTAAATCGCGCAAGCCAAAGCAAACGATCTCCCTAATATGCGGTCACTTTAAGATGCGTCCGACTCCACAGAGCCATTATCCAACAGTTCTAACTTATATACGATAAACAGTCTGATTTTCTAGGAGGTTTTGGAAAAAGTGAGGCAATCTGCCATCTAATCTGAGGATATAAATATCCCTTATAATTCCGTAATTCTCCTCTATGTCACCCCGCCACCTCAAATCCATCTTTTTCACCTATATCTTTCTTTTTTTTCTGCCTTCCATATTTCCAAAACCTTATAAACTATTCATGTTACCCCAAACTATCTGAGGTATTTTACTTACCTCTTCTCCAGAAGTGTGGTTTTGAAAATCCAGCGCTCTAGAAAGAAAACGCACTCTGGCCTATAAAACATGTCTGAGCAGCTTCGTCGGAATTCCCCGGTAAGGGCGCTTCAGGCGATGAGCAATAAAATAACCACTTCTCAGAGATAAGATAAAGCTTGGGAGGATGGACCTCCTAGAATTGAACAGAACCATAACTAAACCCGGCCGCACTATCGGACTGATGATCAAGGACGTATATCCGACTGGTACGGACACCTACTCCAGTTGAAGCAAAACTGCATGCAGTTGTGAGGTCTTGATTGGGGAGCTTTATTGATTGGGGAGTCACTCCTGAGTTACCTCTACTCCCAAGTCCACTCTGACCTGGGGAGTGGTAGTATCTGTTAGAGTATCATCTATGAGTATTGATTTACTCCTCTCCAGGAGTTAGGCACAAGGCCAGTCTTTATCTTACACCCACAAGCAAGATGTGACCCAAGGTAGGGTCGGGAAAGTGGGGTTTAAAAATTGCCTGGGCAGCCCCGTCGGCATTCCGCGGTAGGAGCGCCTCAGGCAGTAAGCAATAAACTTACTCCTCCCCAAAGAGGGGAGGCAAAGCCTGGGAAGGTGCACAGGACAGAGCAATTGACCGGCGTAAATCAAGACCCGAAGGCCAAAACAATACCAGTATAGGGTGCAGTATCCATCGGAACAGATACTACACTTTGATCTTAGCCGAAAGGAGGTTCTCTTTACAGACAATATTTGTTTACGAAATATACGCCTACATACCAATTTGATCTACAGACCAATTGTAGAAAAGCATGTAGGGTTTCGGAAAATACTTCAATGGGTTGTGCTCTGATGAACTGGCTGCTCTGGTGCCCCCTCGACGTAAATACACTAGACTAACTCGACACTCAGAAAAATCCGATCCATTCACTTTGGAGGTCCCCAGATGCTGGAGAGCCTTCAACTCTTATAGCTTATTTCTTCGTGTTGCCAGCATCTCGAACCCCCTCCTGCTCCCTGTTTCTCCGACTGTACCGACATGCAGAGGTTCAAAACTAATGTAAACAAACATCTAGCTATACAACTCGCAACGTAGGATGACACCCAAAACCTACACCCTAATTCCTAGTAACCCCTTACGTCTACAGTGGCGGCTTGCCTTGTTTGGGGTGAAATATGTTTTTTTTTTAAATGACGCAACGGTGGTTGACATGCCGTAAAACACCAACAACCTACAAACGGTTGTATTGAATCTGATGTGTCACCAAATATATGATTCTACTTAAATTCTAAATGAATAAATGCTGTTCATTTTTTATTTACCATTTCGTTACGGCTTGATCGCTCAACCGTTACATTTCCCAACCAAGGCTGTTCTTATGCAATGCGACATGGCTCACTTAACGTGAGTATTAGTCAGTGTGAAGAGTAGATGCACATGACCGAATTTTTTAGGTTGTCTGTCGTATGACATATCGACCTCATTTCCGTATTTTATGTGGAAATTGTAAAATAAAAAGTATCTATTTTATCATGACCGTCATATATGAAATCTGAAATTGCGAACCGGTGTTAATCCCTCAAAGTTCACTCGTTTGTTTAGCTCGCATTTTTATTTTGATCATTTATAAAAACCAGTGTAAATTTATTATTATTTGTTTTACTTAGTAATATAGTTATATTTGTTAATAATCAAACTATTTAAAAAATCTTTTAAATAAAACAAAAATTTCAAATTATAAAAAAAAAGTTTTATTAGATTATTTGTAAAAGAAGATGTTCAAAATATTTTTTATTTTAACTTCCTACTTAACAGTTTTATTTTATTATTTGTTAAACTATTTAAAAAATGTTTACTAACAAATTATTTGACAACAAAAATCTGGCCTAAAATATAATTGTGTTTTTTTATTTGATTAACACCGGTTCGAAATTTTCGATTTCAGATGAGGCGGGCATGATGAAGTGGATACTTTCTATTTTACCGTCGAAACACAATATCCCTTGGTAGCGATTAATTGAATACAATAAGTTGAACACAAATCAATATTTGATCCATAAACCGGAGAAGAAGTTGTTGGTTCATTCCTTTCCCACCAATATTAGTACGTAATAAACGGAAAAGAGCCACTATTTACCCGCTTCCCACTGCGAGAAGATTAGACTTACAGTCGCTTTTACGTGTGTGTGTCGAGGGGAGGGGTTAACTTCGACTTCCAAAAGAGGGAACAAAGGGTACAAAATTGTAGAGAATAGATCCATCGGCATTCCTCGGTATGCAACCGGCAATAATTCAACCCCGCCATCGCAGGAGAAGGTAATGTCTGGGAGGATGCGTGTCTTAGGACCAAGCAGGATCATATATCAAACGAACAAAGAAAAGGCTATTGGTTCAGGACAACTTCTAGGTTACCAGAATGATGTCAAGGAGAACCTTGGCTGGTTTGAATAAGTGCCATTCGAATTTGAATTCGGCATTGCATAGACCATGGCGGTATGGATTAGACCAATTAGTCACACCTTTGTTATTTTAAGCACCAGTAGATTCAGTCATGCTGTATAAAGTGATGCCCCTTAGAAAATGCTAGATCTTTTTCGTCGATTGTAATGACGGGTCTTGTTTAAACAGAATGTATTTTTCTCTAATCTCTGAAGAGCTTAAGGAAAATGTATAATTTTGTAATTTGACACAAACATTCTCACATTTCATGCGAAACAAGTGTAGAAAGGAAATATATATATATATATATATATATATATATATATATATATATATATATATATATATATATATATGATTACGTTATCGTTTGGTCTTGATTTGAATCTAATTGCTATGAAATTATAACTAAATATATATAACTGTTGTTTTACAGGAGGATTTGCCTATAATTTTAAAGTCAGAAATGACTTTCCATTAGTCAATTCAAATGCGTCGATATGCCTTTCAAATTTCGAAGCATCACAAAGTAATTCATTCTTTTTTAAACCATTAAAAAGATACAAACTACTAAATTTACTTTTATTTTACGCGACTGAATTTTTAATTTCAATACGTATTTAATTTATAGTAAATAATAAAAAATAATTCAATTTTTTTTCATTAACAGAGAAATTATAAAAAAAATACGTATTAAAAAATATTCAACTTTTGTCCGGTTAAATCTTTTCTTAAATCGACTTCCAAAATACGTTATTTTCGAAAAACAAAATATTTTACATATGTTTTCAAATATTTAAAAAAAATTTGTTATCGAATTGTGATACAATAAAATATTGATGTGCTTCGAACACAGATGAAACGACTTTTGACTATAAGCTTTAATTCTAACCGGAAATTATAAATTAGTTGACACTTTCGAGGCTTCAAAATAACTTTCGAACACAAATTACTAACTAAACCAAATCATTGTATTTTAAGCGATTTCAACATACTAATTCAATGTGTAATTAGGTCGAATAACGTTGAAATTCTGTAATTCTGAAAAAAAAACGCAGTGATTGGTCAAATCTATGTTGATTAGCATATAAAACAACCCTTTACACTGGTGCATACAAAAACGTATCTTATAAAATAAAATGTAATCTTTAATTAAATACCGATGGAGGAGTTCTTAGTGTGAGACTTAAATGTCTCCCTCCTCCTACTATTATATCTGAAAAAATAAAATATTGATCAAGATTAAACATTAAAATCGATTTGAAATTGTCTTAAGAACACGAATCAATATTTAGCCGTAAATGACTGGCGAAACCGAGTTAAGTTTGCATCTTTGTTTTTTTAAAAGACCCCAAATCACGAAGCGGCGAGAAACAGAAGTGGTCTACTTTCGATATAAGTTTTTGTATTGATTCCGGGTTGCCTTTCTCTTTGAAACATCACAAATATGTTGTTTTATTTATAACTCATGTCGTGACTTCCGGCAATTTTCTTTTCACGCATGCGCATATGTACCGGTGTGAGAAAGAGAAAATGGCTGAGTAGATGTAAAGCGACGTAATAACCCTTAGGCCGGTGTCAGCAGCATTCCGTAAAGCGCTCGTTTAATAATGGTAAAAGGATTAGAACTTAATCTTTCAGCTCTGTCGAACCAAACACAACAGGTGCAATTAATTATGTCTTAGTATGCAATTATTCTTTAATGCATTATTAGTTATGCTCATGGCATTCATTTAGTATTATTCTCTCTTGTGTGTTTTATCTTTTCAATTATTTACTTTCACTATCAATTACGATCCTATTTTAGCTCCGCATATCATTAGGTTGTTTGGAAAATGATGACCGATTTCGGAAACAAGCATGCATTTTGCGTGTAACTAGTGGGGTACAAGTAACTAACACATAGACTTGTAGTACGTTTAGTGCAGGAATAATGGCTTATCAGACAGAAAAAAAACCTCTATTCTAATAAGGTTCCGGTGTTTCTGGTTCTTCCACATATACACGTTATAATCGAAATCGGTTTTCATTTTTTAAATTTATTTAGGTAATGTTGATTTCGGACAATGTGTGTTACGCTTCAAATGAGCTTATGGGTTTTGTCGGATTTTTAACAGACATTTTCCGCTCGGTAATTGAGTCTGTCAACAGTTTCGTCCACTTTTAAAGATCTCAATAGACAGTGTTCACATGTCACATTTACCGATTCTTCACGATTGTTCAATTTGGAATCTGAACATCTCTACATGGGGAACTGTGTCCCTTTCGCAGTTTTCGTTCATCATCGGTGGGAACAGGCTTAGGATGAAGAAATGAAGACGATCCCACCCAATTGATAAATTATTCAATCATGCAAAACATCATTTCCGGCCGGAGAGGATATGTTGCACCATAGATTTCACTTGTGAGAAAGGGTTCTGATTCACTCTTCGGATATTAATTCGGCTAATAACTTTACAGTTTGCTAATTGAGAATCTTGTGTTGATTTTGAAGCCCTGTGTTGAGGTGTCGAGTTAAGTTAGCAAACAATGATTTAATGAATCTCTCCATAGGAACTTACAAATATTAGTGCGTTTTTTCGTTCATAGCCTTCGCTTTCGATTTTTATACTTCTCTATTAGAGGTATCAAAAAATATCTCAGACTCTCAGTTAGACCTTGGGTGATAGCGTAATGTACATACCATTGATTCAAGGAAGGAGGAAAGAGAGACTGCGAAAAAGAGAGGGAGATAGTGGTAAGCGCCAATTACTTTTATATACATTGGAATTTTATACACACTGGTTCTAATAGAAGTCCACTTGATTCTGATACAAGTTTACTCGTATGACATAATAACGACTTATAAGATAGAAATAAGACACCATTTCTAATTACGAAAACGAGATAAAGATTGAGGTAGAGAGAAATAGAAAGAAACTGGTAGGGATAAAAGGAAAGAGATATAGAGATAGAGGGGTAGAAAGAAAGATTTATAGCAGTGAGAAAGAAAGAGAGAGAGAGCAGATAGAAGATGAAAAAAGAGAGAGATAGAGAGAGAAAATGTGACAGGACCGGGAAAAATAGACAGTGAAGGAAATAGAAGAAAATGAGATGTAGAAAGAAAGGGATAATAGAAATAAAGAGAGAGAGAGAGAGAGAGAGAGAGAGAGAGAGAGAGAGAGAAAGAAGGGGGCCGATGTTGAGAAAAAGAGAGAAATAGAAGTCTATGTGGATTTTCTATTCAAATTTATAAGTCACTAATCGATTGGTCAGTGGTTGTTACCCTTGTCCCTTTATTGGCTAAAAGGTATCATAATCACTGCTCCTATTTATCTACGTCCCACACAGTAGAATGTGACACAAGGTCGGAAAGTGGGAATGCACTCCAGAGGAGGAGTGCTAGGGGCTTTTTAAAAAATTGCCTGGGCAGAGTGCCTCAGACATTAAGCACTAAACTCAATCCTCCCCAAAGAGGGGAGGCAAAGCCTGGGAGCGCCACTTCCCAGAACTGCACAGGACAGACCCATTGACCGGCGTAAGTCCAGATCCGAAGATCCAGACAATACCAGTATGGGGTGCAGCATCCATCGGAACAGATACTACACTTTGATCTTAGCCAAAAGGCCACTGCTTGATTAGGGTTCACGTGTTTATTTACTCCTCGCGGAGTTAGGCACAAGGCCAGTTTTATCTTACTCCCACAAGTAAGATGTGACCCAAGATCGGGTCGAGCAAGTGGGGTTAAAAGCCAGCGCTCGAGAGGTGAGCACTCTGGCCATTTAAAAATTGCCTGGGCATCCCCGTCGGCATTCCCCGGTAGGGGCGCCTCAGACAGTAAGCAATAAACTTACTCCTCCCCAAAGAGGGGAGGCGAAGCCTGGGAGGGTGGACCTCCTAGAACTGCACAGGACAGGCGTGCAGTATCCATCGGAACAGATACTACACTTTGATCTTAGCCAAAAAAGGGTTCATGTGAACAATCCTATATAAACTTAAACGCTTAGCGCTCCAGGCTCCTTTACTCCTTTTCTAGTTATCCTACCACCGTGAATTTATTTAATGACGAAAAGAGACGTGTGCAAGCTGTTACCTGAACACTCTTCTTTAAGATAAGCTCTTGCGAAACCATTGAATTCTGTATGTTTACCATTTTCTGATGTATATCATTTTTTATTACTTGTCCAAGTAAAATTGTTAAATTAATATACGTTGTTCGTTTTCTTCAAAAAATGTCGCTTCTAATTCAACCTTTACCGTTTATCCGAGTCTAATTCCTACTTTCTAAGGTGCGCGAATTGAAGATTTCTTTGGGATAAAATATATATCTAACTCACAGCAGAGTCTGATACAGTAGATGTACACCGTTCTTATCATTGTCTCAATAGTTCAATCTGAGATCCGGACTCTCGGCGTGAATAACTGTATTATTATCTTGGTTTTCTCTCCCAGTAGATAGACACTGACTTAAGACGACTGGATGAATACGAAATAACGCCGAACATTCACAATATCAATTTATTCAATTAAGCAAAACATGATCTCCGGCCGGGTGCAAATGTTGCGTCATAATTCCTCGACACAATTATTATTTTTCTTTGCCAGTTAAGGAAATCTTAATACTGAAGTCTATCTATTTCAAGTATGCCCCTCTTTCATTCCTAACACGTGATCGCGTTCAACTAATCAGAACCTTTTGTACATCTCATTTATGCTTTACTATCAAACAGTCTCTTAAAATTGTTTCTCTTTCCTTCTTTTCTTTTTTCTTATGATTTCTTATTTTGTTTAATATCTCATTCCTTTTCTGATATTTCGATATTTTCACTTTTCGTCTCCCCATATTTCGTGTTTCAGTTTCTATCAAATTTCGGTTTTTACCATCATCCTTCGTTTTATTAAAGTAGTGATCTTAATGCCCCTCTCCAGAAAAAGGTGGCCATTTGCTTTTGCGTACATATTACGTCCATTATTTTGAAAGACAGGAAAACCCCGGCGGGAATATCCAAACAAATAAAGAAATATTGTTTAAAAGCGGGAGTATTTTCTTCTTTCTTTTTGTTCGCCTCTTCTGTCTCCTCTTCCTTCTCCTCCTTTTTCTTTATTCTTTCTTTCTTTTTTATTTTTCGTCGTCGTTATTTCTTTCTTCTTTTTTTCTTTATTTTTATTTTTCCTTCATTTTTTCTTTTTTTTCCTTCTTTATTATTTATCTTTTTCGTCATCATTGTGTATTTCTTTCTTTTTTCTACTTGTTCTCTCGCTTGTTTCAACGGTCCTCCTTTCTTCTTTTTCTCTTTCTTCTGCTATTTTTACTCTTTCTCGTTCGATTTTTTTCATTCCCCTTCTATTTCTTGTTATTGTTGTTGTTGTTGTTGTTCTTCTTCTTCTTCTTCTTCTTCTTCTTCTTCTTTGTATTCTTCTTCTTCTTCTGTTTCTGCTTTCTACTTTTCTCTCGTATTCTTTTCCCCCCTCTTTCTCTTTGTTTCCTTCAATTTATTATTTCTTCTTTTGTTACCTTATATTTCCATCTTCCACCCGTTTCTCACCCTCCCCAAATTTGTTTTCTTTCCTTTGTTCTTCTTGCTATATATTTCCCCCCACCGCCTTCTCCGTCTACCCAGCATCTAACTTCTTCCTTCATAAATTCTACTTTACATCGCGCGAAATCAAAACTCGCCCAAAAGCAACGATTCAAAATATATTGCATCCTCACCATCCCCGCCGTTATCACGCGTTAAAGTAAGAACTTTCTCTTGTTATTTGAGTTGTAAACATATTGCGCATTCTATAACACACATTAATAACTGATCATAAATCGGTAACAATGCAATATCGAATGGATGGAAACGTACAGGAACCGATGATAGACGAGTGGTTTTGCTTCAGGGAAGTATTTTCGAAATTCTCAATACGATATATGGTTCATAGCCATTCGATGGAAGGATGCGCATTGGCCGTTCTCCTCATATCTCTTCTTTCTCTCTACCGCTCTTCCGTTCTCGTGGTCAAGGCTCAACGATGCGCTATCAGTCGATAATTTAGACAAATTTCACACATAGAAGCAGAAAAGAAAAGCCAATCCAACTTAAGTTATCTTATTAGCTAAACTGGATCCACATTCCCTGACCAAAAGTTGCTTCCTCTTATCTGCTGAGTGTTCTCTATATTTCTATTTGAATTTTTCCATGTTCAAATATAAACTTTATAACATAAACAAATAATTATAGCTCAATAGTGTAAAGCCAGAGCTATGTTATATACAATATTTCTTATTCAATTTTATATCATATACAATGTTTGAAAGACAGATTCCCATATTTCACCGAATCTATTTTCTTATTTAGAATACAATTCTTTCGGCATACTATACTTATAAAAATATTTTGAATACTATAGATAATTTTCTAGATATTAGTAATGACGTTAACACTTGAAGGGTAGAAATTGATAAGGCCGTGTACTTCCGGTAACTTGGAAAAACGGAAGTAACCCAGTTTACAAATATGGATCCCAAATGTAAAACATTAAATATATAATGGAAATCGATGACAATTACCCGAAAAGTAAATTAAAAAATTGTCAAAAAAAGAAAGGAATGTAAGTGGAAAAATATATATATTAATTTAGGAGATTCTGAATCAAAACATTAGAGAATGAGGAACAATTATAATATTGACAGTGCAAACTATTAGATGCCTATATGTTATGACTAGTTCCATTGGAGAAAAAAATGGCTTGATAATGAATACTGACTGTAATTTATGAACTTTAATGCCTTTGGTTTTGATTATTTTATTAATAGAATTAGCACTGAGGATAGCCACACGAAAAATAAATGCATAGGAACATTTACATATATGTTGGTGTAGGCCGAAACAATTGTATGCAAAATAAGAAAATAAATTCAGTGAAATATGGGCATCTGTCTTTCAAAACATCAGATATGATATAAAACCAAATGAAAAATATTATATATATATATATATATATATATATATATATATATATATATATATATATACTAGACGTCCCCATGACCCGTACACCCCAAAAATCTACTTAGTTATAATAAATTGTAACATAGTTTTTTGTAAGATTTTTTTTGCCACGTGGAATTTTTGTTATTGTCTTGTCATTTTTCCGATATATTCCTCCAGAATGTCTTTTGTTCGGTATGATTGTTCTGTTTTTTTGTCCGTCCTTAGTTTAAGATTTGATAAAACTAGTCTGGATTTTTTTCAAAAGTCCTATGTTGTTTGTGCTGTTTAGATTTGTATATGTCTGTTCTCAGGCTTTGCTTTAGTTCTTCATGTTTCTCTGGTTATTATTTGTTTTTCTGTAGCCAAATATTCCAATTTCCATCGTTTTCTGGTCGCTTTAGCCTTATATACAGATTTAACTTCTCTCTTTAGTTTACTGATTTCGATTTCTTTATATTGTTTTCCTCTATGTCTTGTCTCGCAATTACACATTATTATTATGTATGGTGTGTGCGCGCGTGTAAGAAAAATAAAGAGAATATTAGGGATAAGTGAAGATAAAAAATAAGATTAATAGCAGGTTCAATCACATTTAGCCAACAACCGGTCTAGTGTTCGACTTTGTAATTGACAAAAACACACACACAATCACAAACACCATACATCAAGCCAGTTGTTGTTATACAAGGGGGTGCAGCACATTTACCAACTCTTCGGCATACATAAACCATCCTATTTGGTTCTAAAATCTCGAACTTTGCTTTCACGGATCAAAGGACTTTATTCTACTCTTCCATTGTCCAGTCTTTCTTTGTCTTCGCCTACTGCAGCTTTATGATCTGGGTCTCCTTTCACACAGAAATTTTGCAAGGCGGGCTTCGCAAAGTTTTCTCCTCGCCGTAGATGTTTACACATTTTGTTTCACGATATTGCTCCAGTTGTGCAATGATGTTTGGAGCCGTTCGCAGTCTGTCAAGACGACTATGTCGAAATTGTCATCTGCTCTTGTTGTGTGTTTTAGTGTTGTCCCATTTCTTACGCCTAACAGCATACTTCAATATAGTTCTGGAAAATATATTTCTCTTCGTGAATATTCTTCATTTTTTTTCAAATTGTCTTTGTTCAAGTTTAACTTCACGTATTTTCGACATTTTGTGAAAACACTTTTGATCCAGAAGTAGATTGCAAAAGTTAAGTTGTAATAATATAAGAAAATACGAATAACAGATTTCATTACTAGACAAAATACATTTTGCAACAGGTAAAACAGTTGACATCTAGCAATCAGTAAGTCAACATTATATAGTCTAATATAAGTTCAAATGGTGATGACTTTGTTTATGATCAGTAAGTACGAAAGAAGAAAACCGCGTTCAAATCAATTTGTGTTAAATATAACTGGTTATACAAAGGCCAGAACTACTGAGGACGATTTGCATGTGTTATAATAAATAAAACTATTTTGGGGGCTTAATTTATTGCATTAAAAATAAGAACTTCAGGGGACGAAAGATCAATTGTTGAGCTAGAGTTTACAAGATGCATGGTGAGGCGGCTGGATCTGGCAGTGGTTGTAAAATCAATGGAGTTATTAGCTTTATTATTATTATGGGAGTTACTGTCTCTCAAAGGGCATTTAAACTTATGAATAACATTGGTTCGTTCAAATGTTTTAAGTGTTGTGGAGGAGTTATTTTTACTATGAGATTTCCGGTCTTGAATTTCTTATAGTAAATAATGAGTCTAATTTTATTATTGTCGATTGGGGATGTGTATCTATGTACATTGTACAATATGTTTATGGATTTTTCTTCGGATATAAAGTTTGGTTGCATTTAATTACAGTAGTATATGTTAATATAGTTTGAGATGTAATGTCGAATATTATAATTATTTGTAGTGGTATTTTTTTAGTTTTAAATCATTAAGTTCATCGAAAATATAATTAGGTAATTCATTATTAATAAGGACTTGTTTTATAGTTTTTGATTCGATGAGTAGTATTCTTTAGTGGAGGAAATTAGTTTTGTCACGGTTTAGTAGGTGTTTAACTGTTACACCGGCCGTTCTTACACAGGAGAAACTGCACCGGTTGTCACTATAAATGGTGCGAGTCACCAGCGTCACCGGAGACACAGAGAAGACGAGGAACAGTCTTGTAACTGTCTAGCCAAGTGCTAGTCAGTTTCTTACTTTGTTAATACACTTGTTAAACCAACCCTCGACTTGACTTCCTTTATTTATTATTTACTGTTGGACAACTTCACAACAATAACAAAGCCTATTTTGTAACGATGGGAGGATTCTCTCTTCAAATTTAAAAGACTAGAATTGGTTGTTTTCTTTTATAAGTAGAAGTGTTAAACGTATTATTAGAGGTGTTAATAGGAACATCAAGTAATGCGATTTTATTATTTACGTTTAGTTCGCCGGTGAATTAAAGAACAGAGTCCTTTTTGAAAAGGTCTTGAAGTGTGTGTATTTGTTCATTATTATCCGCTAGACTAAGAATATCATCGACATAGCATACATAAATAGATGGTTTTATTATGTTATTAAATAATTTGTTTTCTAGGTTTGAGATATAGAATCCGCTCAAAATCTGCCGAGGACTGAACACACTGAAACTCCGTTAATTTGAGTGTACATTTTTCCTTTGAAGTCATAAAAAGATACTTCAGTAGTGCAAATTAATAGCATTATTTAGTAATTGTCTATAGATTTTAAGTGAAAGGAGGGATTACTTATTGTATAAATTATTGATGATCATATCAATTGTTTCTTTTACAGATACATCAGTGAATGTGATTTCTACGCCAAGAGAAGCAATGATTTCATTGTTCGGTTGTTTTGTTCGTAAGATTTGTAATAATTCTAGTGTTGACTTAACACTATATCTAATAGGTAGATACAGGCTGATAAGTGAATTTAAGAATTTTGTTAAGGGATGTATTGGAATAATGATTTGGGATATGATAGGTCTGATGGAATGAACTAAGTTTATCTATCTTAACTGTTTCGTATAAATAATCAGGTTTGTAATTACCAATTATTTTGGGAAGTAAGTAATTATCAATTAGTGCATTATTGGAAGTGATAGTTTGTTAACTTGTGTCAGTAATATATAAGTTGGATTGTTGTTAATTCTTTTGAATTTTGTGTGGTCATCAAGAATTTTTTGAAGTTGAGCGTGATAGCCGGGTGTATTAAGTACCACAAATATGTTTGTTTTGTTCGTTTTTTATATAATAATATTTAAGTTGTCGCAGAGTTCATTAGCAACTTCTTTTAGATTGGGAGAAAATAATGAATTGGATTGTTGGTTTTTATCATGTCGCATTTTTATAGCTTCTGCTTTTACGATATCACGTGAGCCGGGATATGCTGTAATTTTATTTTCTGTTTCTAGTTTAGTTATGTTTTCATATAGTAATTCTATATTTCTGCTTTGTTTTGTTTTGAGGGTTGAATCGATTAAAAAGGTAGCAATGACGTCTAAGATTTAGGAATTCTTTTTGGGGTTTTGTAAGTTCGTGGTGAGATAGATTATCTATACATCACTAGCTTTAAGGCATAGCTCATTGGGTAAAACTAATTCGAGTTCCCGGTACTTGACAATGTTTACATTGTAGATATCACTTACATTCAGCCAGTATCGTATGACAGCGCAGGGGTAGAGGCGCCGACCGTCAGCTCGAAGGTTGTGTTTCCCTCCCGACTTGAGACACTAGCTGGTCTAGTCGCACTGAAGAGTTGTGATACAGGTGAACAGTCTGTATGTGGATGACTATATATATATATATATACAGGGTGGGCCAAAATAAGGGTCCTATCTTTAAATTTGAATAACTTGAATTTGAATAACTTCCACAAAATAAAAGTTAAACTCACCAAACTTTGTGTGTGTAAACTGACCCTTCCGAGATTTTTTGAAATAAACAAAATAAATTTTAGCCGAAAAACACTTCTTAAAACTTACAAAAACTAAAGTATTGTTTTTTACACTGTTTTGAGTTTTTTAAGCAAAAATAATGTTTTCTAAATGAGGGTACGTTCCTTAGGGCTAATACGGCTCAGGCTTGATTCGGAAGGGGTCCTTTACTTATTCTAAAAAAAAAAAAAAAAAATCAATAAATAAAAAAGTTATGAATTTTTAAAAATAGGACCCTTATTTTTGCCCACCCTGTATATATAGGGTGAGCCAAAAGTATGTGGACAGTAACACATTTTTTTGTCGAAGCGTAAGAGGAAGACTTCAAAGCTGTGTAAATCAAGAAGGAAAACGGTTTGAACACTTACGTTGATAAATAACATTTAATTTTCATTAATATAATTGTTTTATTACATGTAATTGTACGTACAAGTGATCTCTAAATAAATGTTTTCACTGTCCACCTACTTTTGGCTCACCCTGTATATATATATATATATATATATGTATATATATATGTATATATATATATATATATATATATATATATATGTATATATATACATATATATATATATATATATACATATATATATATATACATATATATATATATATATATACATATATATATATATATATACATATATATATATATACATATATATATATATATATACATATATATATATATATATATATACATATATACATATATATATACATATATATATATATATATATATATATATATATATATATATATATATATATATATATATATATATATATATATATAGTACTAGCGGGTACCCGCCGTTCGATTTTGCCAGGGAAAAATGTAAAAGAATGAAATAAAATGTGTCAATAGACGACCGCACGCAAATAGGTATCAAAGGATAGTGTCAATGTAAAAAAACAAATGTCGGAATGTAATTTCGGAAAATCTATGTACCCAAGGAAATGTTTATCTCGGAGTATAAAAAAATAGAAATTGGCAGAGTGTAGAAGGATATCTTCTTCGTTAGTGCATTTATAATGTAATTTTGTTTTATCCCGGGTTAAAAGATGTAGTGTGTGCTACAGAATTTGAAGCGACCCGAACAAAACCGACTTTTGCAGAACAAAAGTTAAAACTAATATAAGGATAACTGTAGGGTTATTTTAATGTTTCCAAAAAATTCCCCCCCCCCTAAAAAATATTTCGCTCCAAATTGTGTTTTTTTTTTTGTTATGTAAATAAATAAAACGTATAAGTATATTTTTATTATTCTTTTGTTTAGTTTTTAATCGAATTGTGAGTTAATAAAAATAAAAGTTTGGTGAAAATTGCCGAACGAAAGTTAAAACTGTAGGGTTATTTTAATGTTTCCTAAAAATCGTGTGGGGCCCCACACAAAAACTGTTCGGTTCAAATTGTGTAGAAGTAAAAACATTTTTTTTGTTTTTTTTTAAGAAATAAACCGTATAAGTATTTTTATATTTTGAATCTCTTTTTTTTATTTTAAACTGAATTGTGAGTATAAAAATAATAAAAATAGTTCGGTTCAAATTTTGTGGAAGTAGTAATATTTTCTTTATTTTCTAAATAATTAAAAACACATAAGTATTTTTTATATTTTTATTCTGTTTTTGTTTAGTTTTTCAACAGAATTGTTATAAGCTCCCCCTACAAAAATCAGTTCGGGTCAAAAATTAAATGAAACGCAGAATTATTGTTATGTGTTGATTACTAAGTATTCGTTGTGTTTAATTTTTAAGCGACTTGTTAGTGTTATGTTAAATATACGTATATTTAAATAAAAACGAACTTGATATTATTGATATTGAAAGTTAGTAAACCATAAAATATTATTTAGGTCACTCCTACCTACCTTATAATCATGTGCGAGAGGCGTAGTAAGAGTAGTGAATATTGCTTAGTTAACGCTTATTGTCTGGTAAGCGAATACTTAATCCCGTGTCTTTGTTTTTATTTCTTTGTGAAATAGTAGGACAGCTAAGTAGACCGGTGTTTATGAAGGTAGTGGGAGGACTTTTTTGTTAGCGAGAATATAATGTGCTACCATCTCTTTGGCTAACTTATTTGGGAGGCTGAGAGGGGGATCAAAAACAAATGTATTTGTTTATGGTTCAAAAATAATTTTTATTTTCTGGAAGCACGGTCAGAGTTACCAAACGACTTAAGTGATGTGTTTCCATGCGTGTTATGCATTGGTTTCATAGTCTATTTCGAACTGACTTTTGGTGAAAAACGTTTTACTTTATATAGAAGATATATATATATATATATATATATATATATATATATATATATATAATATTGTTGCCACATTTAGGTTGGTGCACCAACACTAGCCTCTCCTTTTTGGACAGGGTGCAAAAAACAATTTCTAATCTTATAGGTTTAGCACTGTATGTCAAGCTCCACCCCCTGGAATCACCGCAGAGTCTCATATCTGCGCCTGTTTTCCAAGTCCTTCCACGGAATGTGTTCCGATAAACTAATTGAACTTGTACCCCTACCCAACGTAAATACTACCGACGTACTCGACTGGCAGCAAAATCTCACCCTTACAATATAAAGGTCTCTAAATACCAGGCGTATTTCCCTATATTTATTTAGCATACAAAATACATCTTCAAATACTCTGGAAGTTGGTTATGTTTTTTAACACATTTGAATTGTTTTAATTTTAAATTTCCTAAACAACTCACTCATCTGATATTATTTTACTGTTATTATGTCACTTGTTTGATCTCCTCCCCCTCTCTCTCACCTTATCTCTCTCTCTCTCTCTCTCTCTATTTATGCACAGTACAGGTAATAAAATTAACTGTAAAATAAAAAATTAGAACATCGAAAAATATCGAGGAATATCTCCGAGTATTAATACTATTTAACCAATCGATTAACAGAAAAAAGAAGTAAACAGAGAGAAAGTGGGAGAGAGAGAGAGGGAAAGAGAAAGAGGAATAGAACAATTTTGGATTTTTTCACGAATATACAAAAAAAATATCAGCACCGGTAGTAATACTATTGACCCGGTTTTTGCATAGCAAGAGAGGTAGAGGTAGAAAGAGAGAGAGAGAGAGAGAAGGGGATCGTGAGAGAGAGGGTGCGAGAGGTAGAGAGGGGAGTGAGAGATGATGAGAGAGATATAGCGAGCAAAAGGAAAAATAATTTCGGATTTTGTCTTTTTTATTTTTAATTTCATGTTTTATTGACTTTATAAACTCACTTTTCCCGATGCAAACAATCTAACCAGGTCTAAATGGATGACTCAACGGGTCACACCTTTTTCTAGTTTATAATACTCAAGCTGTCTCTTTAATTTTAGTTCCAATTCGGTCTTGACACGGTTTCCATCATAATTGTTTATCTGTTTTAATTACATTTCAGTATTGTTTTATAATGAATCATTATTCTATGAATAAAAAATACTAATATATATATATATATATATATATATATATATATATATATGAAACGTATATATATGTCGATAAAAGCAAATATTCATAATTTGTATATATATATATATATATATATATATATATATATATATATGTGTGTGTGTGTGTGTGTATAATTATAAATATTTGTTTTTATCTACATACGTATACGTTTCATCGTTACGGGAATCGTCAGTGAAAAGAAGAATCCTTAACACCGGTCGCCGGACTCGAACCCTGGAACATGAGTTATATTCTAAACTCAAATACCAACAACCTAGCACACAACTCGGTAAATCAGCGAGAGATCAATCCCATTTAAAGGCAGCTGCCGTAAAGTGTGCTACAATTAAAAGTAACTATGCATTGAAGCCACGATGACAGCTGTGTTTATACTGCTAACTACATAAATATTTGTTTTATCTACACACGTATACTTTTTATCCTTAGGGGAATCATCAGTGTAAGGAATAATTATTCACACCGGTCGCCAGACTCGAACCTCGTAATACTAGTTATATTTCAAACTCAAATTCCAACGTCCTAGCCTACATGGCCGTTGTAAAAAACTCGGTGAATCAGCGAGAGATTAATTATTTTTACAGGCAGCTGCCGTAAAGTGTTCTACTATTGAAAGGAACATTGCATTGAAGGCACAATGACAGCTGTGTTAATACTACTCATCACACAGCCCAGCCTACATTAAGGAGGTAGGGAATAATTATAATATATATATATATATATATATATATATATATATATATATATATATATATATATCGTTGAATATGACAGACAGCTTATGTCTGAATATCTTTGTGTAGATCCTTTCCATTCGCCGAATCAGGGTATGCGTTTGTTGGGAATTGGCCGATAGATCTGCCATAACTGTAAGTATCCAAAGTACTTTCAAGCCCATCCATGTTCGCCTTCAAGGAAACCAGGTTAATATCATGGTGTTAATGTTAATATTAATAGGTAGTTTTTGTGGGAATTATATTATTAATACAAAACTAAAATTAGAACTATAAACATTTTGGAATGTTATCGCTAGTGTTAAAGTTAATTCTGTTAATGGCTGTTTTTTGGTTTTGATGTATAAGGCTTCTAATATATAGAGTTTTGTTTATTATTGGTATTGTCTTATATTGTTGTGTTTTCTACTAAAAGTTTTTGAAATTGGGAGCGGGGGCAGGAATGATGATTAGTAAGGTGCTGAGCTTTGACGCTGGTAGGGGATAAATGCATTGTAAACTTACTCGACAAAGTTGTAGTAGTCGAGCCAACGTATATGTTTTTTTTTTCACTGTCAGAGACACAGTCTCTCAATGGGCATTTTAATTCTATATACGAGGTTTTGTCCTATCCAAATGTCTGGTCGAGTGGGGCAGAATTATTAGTAATAATAAGGTTAGCGGTTTTTAATTTACTGTAGTAAATGATAAGTTTTATTTTTTTAAATTTGGGTCAGTAGGAATTACGTTTTTATTAATAATATTTGTTAATACATGTTCATCAATCTTATAATTGTGATGAAACTGATTACGGAAGAATTATTTTATAAATGTGTTAGGTGGAAGTTTGGGTTTATCAATATTTTCGTGGGGATTATTTCAAAACTGTATAATTTGTTGATCAATAATATAGTTAGGGAAGCCATTGTTTATTAGACTTTATTTGATATTGTTGAGTTGATGTTGTAAGATAGTCTGTCATATTCAATAACATTTGCACTACAGAGAAAACATATATACACACACACACAGACACACACACACATATATATATATATATATATATATATATAGTCATTTTATTGATATATCTTAATGTTAATCCAATGAAACTCCGATGTTTATACAATAGTGCTCAATAACAATTAGAACTGTATTATAGTGTAAATTCTTTTATTTATACCAACAGTATTGGCTACATATGTGCATACATGTTTCAGATGACATTTCATTCGAAATTCAGCTTCTCCGGGCCAGTACAAATTGAAAATGAAACTGAAAGAGAGAAAACATATATATATATATATATATATATATATATATATATATATATATATATATATATATATATATGTGTGTGTGTGTGTATGTGTATGGGTATGTATATATATATATAAATATATATATATATATATATATATATATATATATATGTATATATATATATATGTGTGTGTGTGTGTGTCTGTGTGTGTGTCTGTATAAAAAGAGAGAGCTATAGCAAAGGAGAGAGAGAGGGGTTATATATATTTTGATTTAGCTTAGCATAGCGTAGATATCAGATTACTTAACCCTTACTCACAAGATGGTTTAGGCATGTTGCCCCGGGGTCAATCACAGAGAATTAACGGGGTTCTTGGGTTTACTTATTGTTGGCATCCGTCTGTCTTTGGAGTTATATGGAGTTCTACGCCTCAGATTTGTCTATTACCGAATTGCAGCATCTGCTGCGACTGTGCAAGCCTATCCTGGGTCGACAGGCTCTGTTGCAGTTCTCACATATGTAGGTGGTGTCTGGTTGCGAGACCTCTGTTGCAGCCCTCTTCTGACTGTGCTCTCTCCTCTCCTTCCACTTCTTTAGTAAGTCTTTCTTGATATGCCACCCTTGAATGTGTAAATGTCAGGTGATCTAATGGTTACAGCGCTTGCTTACGGAGTCTAGGTTGATTCGGTGGCAGGGGTTCGAACCGTGCGACCGTTTGAGATTATCATCAATGCGCTGATGAGAGCGAAAGCTTGAAACGCTAGCGTAAGTAGATAAATATTATTTAATATTATTTATTTAAAATTAATAGTGTGTGTATATATATATATATATATATATATATATATATATATATATATATATGTATATATATATATATATATATATATATATATATATATATATATAGAAATTAACTTCACTTACTGATTTGAAAAGATTTCTCTTTGTAAAATCTAGATTTACAGGACATATACGGACTTACACTCTGCTTTATTTCATATTGAAAAAAAATAGATAATACATTTGTTAAATAGGTAACAATATATTTGGTTATTTTCGCTCTTATTTAACTGCTATATATATATATATATATATATATATATATATAGAGAGAGAGAGAGAGAGAGAGAGAGAAAAAGAAGGAGACAGAGAAAGAGAGAGAGAACGAGGCTTAGAGATGGGGAGCGAGAGAAGGAGAGGGAGAGAGAGGGAATGCGAAAATAAATAAAACTAGTTTATAATTAATTTATATATTGATTTTTGTCTGTCTGCGGAACTTTTATAGCATATCTTTTGGTAGCCATTAAAAAATAATGACTCTTGTCTTTCGTCTTTAATATTCTAATAATATGGCTCAATCAGTTCCGACACACTTTTAACAATTCTTCATTGGTGGCTCTTTCGTTTACCTACATCTGAGCAATTATGAAATTTAGGGAAATAATAAAACTTAATTGGCGAAAAGGAAGACGATAACACAATAATGTTAATTAATAATTACCTGGATACTAATTCAATAAACCTTTTCTTTCCCATTTCAAATGAACGCACTTAACTTCAAAAGGCACCTCGGTTTACGTCGTTAAAGATCCCCGTCTTTTCTTTAGGTTGATAGCTTGGTAAGTTTGGACATAATGGTTATGGTCTTCATAAATGGGCAACGAGATCGGTGTTCAATCCTTAGTCTAGTTATACCAAAAACTCAATAAATGATACTTTATGTTTCGTTGCTTTACAGACAGCATCAGAAAGTGAGGATCAAGGGTAAGTGGAGCAACTAAAAATAAAGTGGCGCTACCTACATCTCGGTTCAGTAGCCTATTAAAACGGAACCATCCGAGTCGATCTCGGCTACAGTCAATCGATTTTGATGGCGAGGTCTTACGGCATGTCAACCGTCGTTTGGTTAATTTATGCCGAAAATGTACATATGTCTTTCATACGATTTGTTTTTAGATCAATTTGTTTTCTGGGCCTTTGTTTTGTAAACAGTTTTTGAAACGATAGGAACTACCACTTATAGACATGGTGGACCTGAGTGTAGTGGAAACTACGTAGTGACTCAACACTCCACAAAGCTCCAAAATTAGGGCCTCACCACCGGTCATAGACAGGACTTGTTTTCTTTGATACACTTATGGAGAATATAACTGTTAGAAAAATTAATAATTTATAGAATGGAAGCGAATAGAAAAAAATAAAGATTATAAATAAGCGACACGGACCAAATCAACCTCGATTCAACTGATTCGGCACAAGACCAATTGCCGACACGAAAAAAATGCTGCTAGTTTTCCCCTACTCTATTGTTATTTTAATGGAAAGTGCTCGACTGAGCTCCAATCGTGGTTTCATCTTGAAAGACATTCACTAAAACAATTCGCTTTATTACAACACCAACTTTCTTAACCCGTGTGCATAACACAAATAGAATTTCTTAAACAAGGGTTATCCCAAAGAACGACATATCTGTGGACCACGACACTGCGGACTGCAACATGGTCGTCTTCAAATCTAAAGTCACCAAATACTTGTTAAACTGTTCTCTACACTAATCAAATTAGGTTCATTCCATTCATCATTTTCAATCACCTCATAATATTATTCATCTTCAACTGACAATTTATCCGTCTTATTTACCCTGATCCCCGAGTGTTTTTATTGTTTGATTCAGCTATGTTAGCATCGGTTTCGCCATGATTCTTTTTATAATCAGCTAGGTACAGAAGGGACCTCATGTAGTTTAGCAACATTCATAGTTATAATGGTGCTACGAGAACCACAAAACCACAACAGAAAACACACGCCCCCCCATATATATATATATATATATATATATATATATATATATATATATATATATATAGAGAGAGAGAGAGAGAGAGAGAGAGAGAGGGGGGAGAGAGATAGCTACGTATGTCAAAACGTTTTGTTTAATACATATATCAAAACAATTTTTGTAATACATATGTCAAAACGATTTTTTTTAAATACATGTATCCAATCAATTTTTTTAATCCATATATCAAAACATTTTTTTAATATAAATATCAAAACATTTTTTTAATACATATATCAAAACATTTTCTTAATACATATATCAAAACAATTTTTTAAATACGTATATAAAAACAATTTTTTAAATACTTATATCAAAACATTCTTTTTAATACATATATCAAAATAATTTTTTAATACATATATACAATTAATCGATCAGAATGTGACCAACGCAGTCACACATATTTATCAACATTAATATACGCTTTAATCTGAAATATTATTTCTTTAGCGTTAAAATTGTAATGCGTCACAACATCTCTATGAAGCCATCATTCGCCCATGCATGGAGTATGATTGCAACATCTTGGCTGGTGTACCAACCACTAGTTTATCTTTCTTTGACATGTTGCAAAAGAGAGCTTCTAACCTAATAGGTTCCGCACTGTCTACCAAGCTCCAACCCATGTTCCATCGCCGCAATGATGCATCCCTGTGCTTGGTTTACAAGAAAATCAACGGAATGTGCTACGACGAGCATACATACAACTTAAAACTAAATAATCGAATCAACCTGCATAAGCAGCATAAATACACCCCTTCACAGTAGAGGTTCACAGATACCGGAAAAATTTCTACTATAATAGCTTTATTACTTCGGAGCGATTTCCTTTGGAATTCCCTCCCTGCTTCCTGTTTCCCCAACTGTACCAACATGCAAAAATTAAAATGTATGTGAACAAACATATTGCTGCCAAACTCCCCACTTAGAATGCTCCATGTAATCACAGTAGTCCCTTTCGCATCAGGGGCAATGTGTTTTCTTTGGGGTTAATAAAAGTAATAAACAGACATCACAATATTTAATTATAACCTTATTTTGTTGTCGAAAAGTCGTATAGATGCTCATTCCTATCACGTCAGATAAAACATTATTCAATCTAAGTGTATCCCTCGCGATTCTAAGACTCTCAGAATATATTGCGCCATAGAATATAAAAGATTGAATTACATAACTCTTGTGTCCCATTCGTACAATATAAAATGGGAAAGAGTCTCTCTCTCAAATTCATTTATCGAGGGGTAACTAAATGGTTAACGACACGGACTGACAATCTGGGTGTGCCAAGTTCGAATCTAGTTCGTTCCACAGAAACACTTTCACTTAAGATATTGGCTACGTCCGCGTGGTTCCTTCCGTAAGTACTTGATGTCTTTCTAGAAATGCTTCTGACTAGGAAAATATCGGGGAAACCAATGCCAACCATATACTCATCTGATTCATACGAAATGAATGAATAAATTTATAGAGAAAGAACTCTTCCTTAACTGTAACGTTTGGATAAAGGAATGTTGCACGACTCTCGTTATGTTCGCACTTTAACTCTAGTTTTTTAGGGTAAATCAACTTACATGAAAGCTCAAACTCGCCACCATCATTTTAACAACACATATCATCTCTCTCTCTCTCTCTCTCTCTCTATATATATATATATATATATATATATATATATATATATATATATATATATATATATATATATATATATATATATATATCGGTTACACGAATCAATGGGAACATATATAAATATTATTATCTCTACAGTTAAAAATTAGCCCTAAAAGAATCGGAGTCAATACTCGTATGAATTCCAGTAGACTTCAACAATCATTTCTTTTATATTTTAAAATAACTTTCGCAAATTAGATTCTCAACTATTGACTTAAGTAGATTGATCTTTTTTGTATTATGCCAACAAACTCTTTCCTCCGTAAATCTAATAGTTTTATTTTACTTACCTCCCTTCAGAAACTAAAAATATTTTCTCATTCAATTCTTTTATCTGGTCCAGATGCATAACCTTAGTATAAAAGTACTGAAATCATAAGTCGAAAGAGATCTGTCACTCTTGCGTGTATTTATAATTTCCAGCTTTTCTATTACACACAGGAATTTATTTATTACTCCAAAACGTTAACATTGCTATAGAATTTATGCTTAAGGTAAAAATTGATTCACTTAGTTGTGAACTATTTAAAAAATTCTATAAACGACCCTACTAATTGGTTTAGTACTACATACCTCATATACCAATATAAAGCGAGCACCAATCTATTTCTTATGTATTTTAGGAATCCAAAACATAATTGGCATTTTTATTATCTTATTCGATGTTTAATTTTAATTTCTTGCATAAATAGATGCTATTTAAAATTATTACATTAGAATCACGAGTAGATATTTTATACGTGGTGGATAATGGCAGTTTGGGACGTTTTACTTCTCCGCATAAAAATAGTTCGATTGCCTCAAGTAAATAAAGAAATACGAAGAATATAAATATAAAAATGTTCAAATTCTTATTAAAATAAAAAATGTATCAGTGAACATTTATCAAATATTTTTTATAAGAAAAGGGATAAATATTTTCTCTTTAAATTAAACAATACGTCAGTGGATGGTAACATTTAATGCTGCAAATACAAAGCTCCTTTCATTCAATAACTACATGAACCTATTCAACCACCGATTCTCATGACAAATAACACCCTACCTGAGAGTCAAACGTTCATACTCGGCCTAACACCCACTGGTAACATGAATTGGAATAAATATATGGAGGACATTGCCAGGTCTGCTGCAAAGAAAGCTGGCTCCCTTAACTGTGCTAGTAAACTTCTCACACCTGACAGTATCCTATATACATATACAAAGTCACAACCCACCGCTGTATGGAGTATTGTTGCCACATCTGAATATACACCATCCACCAGTTTGTCCCTCTTAGACATGGCCCCAAAAAGAGTATGCAATCTAATAGGTCCCTCACTAATCACGAAGCTCCAGCCTCTGCCTCATCGCCACAATGTTTCATCCTTGTGTCTGTTTTACAAGTACTTCAATAGATCGTGATCCGATGAACTTGCTGCTTTAGTGCCCCCCTCGACGTAAATAAACTAAACCAACCTGACAATTAGCTAAGTTCAATTATGTCAAAGAACCTTCTACTCCAATAGCTACGTTCCTCGTACTGCCGACATCTGGAACTCCCTTCCTGTACCCTGTTTCCCCGACTGTACCGACATGTAGAAATTTAAAACTAATGTGAAGAAACATCTCGCTGCACAGCTACCAATTTAGGATAGCCCCCCAAAACTTCCACCCTAATTCACAGTAGCCCCTTACGTCTACAGTGGCAGCCTGCCTTGTTTGGAGTGAACTATGATAAAAAAACGTAATTATACGTCAACAGTATAAACAAATATTATAATCATGTTGTTCGGTCGGCTTAAAGTGAAAGCTAAAAATGTCGGAACATTTGTTTCTTAATGTTATGTTTACGTACTTTTTTATTTTAAATAATAAGTTAAAAGAAAAAAAATCAAGAACTTCTGACATTAATAAAAACATCGGCTAGACGGTGCTGATTGCAAATCTTTGGTTAGTTTCTCTCTTAGCTCAACCGCTTAACTGCGATGTTGCGACACCTACATATATCTTTGCTTTACATATATAAATGTTACATGACGTCATTTTTAGATTGTTTTCTTTGTGTGTACTATTACTTTTCATTTGTGATTTTGCAGGCTTGTTTTTTTGTATTCGCCCGAAGGTATCCCCAGTAGTCAACGACAGAAAGTATGAGTAATCTGCGATAAAAATAAACTAGAAAATCACCCTACTCCCCCGTGTTAAGCTCTCACGGCTACATAATACTTCCCTTCCTGTTTCGCACGCTGTTCTATCAGACCCCAAAAGATGTACATAATTACTCCAGTTATATTACTGTAGCTTTCAAACCAATTCTTTCCGCACACACTGAAACATATAAACATGCACACACATACACAAAGTGTATTTATGCAAATCTTACCGTGTTACTTGCAAAAAAAAAGTCTAGTGCTTTTTTTTAAGGGGGGTCAGGATTTTCTTCACATTAATAATCGAACTTGTGTCTAAATTTGCCTCCGTAGAGGACAACTAAATAGGGGCATTTCTCCATCTCTCGAGGCCCCTAGCCCAGTCTCATAATACAAAATCAGCTGTGACAATCGCATGTTCATGATGCCCCAGAATGAATTGAAGGTTTCTTTAAATCTATATAAAAAAGATACATTGATTTTTGATGGCAGCCACTTAAAGTATAAAAAGTTCAAATCTAATTATTCAGAAATTCGTTTAATCGATTTTCTGTCCATCCATTTATAATTTTGAATTGTTCATTTACTTTTCAGAGCGCCAGTATAGATGTGAAGCTGAAAGTTGATCTCGTTCTTTCAACAGTTTGGCATCACTTATTTATGCCTCCCCTACGAAGATTAAGATTAAGATATAATGCCACTAAATATCATGTCTAGAATACTTATTCCAATGTTGATCAACATCAATTAAATGATGTTGACTCTAGAACATGCCTAAAATGTAAGGCTTAAGCTTAAGGAGTCTTAAGAAGAAATTGCAATTCAAGGAATCTTGCCTAGTTGGAGTCTCATGACTATGAATCAAATTCAATGTAAATCGGAAATATTTGAATTTTCGAATTAGAGGTTGTGCCCATATTGTGCCTCCTAAACATTCTATAGAATACCCCTCCCCCCTCCAAAAAAAAAACTGAATTTTTGGAGAATATTTAAGTGATATCTAGTATCTATTGTTAAAGTATCACAAAAATCGGATCTATATAATTTTTTAATTAAGAACCTCCACCCTCTCTTTCCCCCGTTTGCACAAAACTAAATCACGCAAAATATACCCCATACCACACACCCTTATATCTAGCATCTGTATTCCAATATTTATAATGATCGGTTAATTAGTTTAGGAGTGAATCCTATACATTAAGATTATACACAGATATACACATATCTAATTGTATACATATTTAATTAATTAATTAATATCTTACTTTTGTTATTGTATTAAGCGATAGAGATAAAGTTTAACTTATATTTTCTGGAGTTCATATATTAAGTCCATTGCCCGTTCAGCTTCTAGTAAAGTCTTTTCTCTCTATCGCTTCAAATACTTTCTCACACCTGAAGCTATTCTCTATCTCTACATATCTACTATCAAATCATGTATGGAGTACTGTTGTCATATCTGGACTGGTAAATTTATGTCCTATTTGAGGGTTCTTGATAAGGTGAAGAAACGTATCTGTAATTTGATTGGCTGAACCTTTTCTTCTTCTCTGCACCGTCTTTCTCACAGACGTGATGTTGCTAGTCTCAGTCTTTTCTGTAAATACTATTATGGCATGTGTTCTTCAGACTTGTGTGATCTATTCCCCGCTTCTTTTGTTACAGCTCGTTTGACTCGTTAGTCTAGCGGTCGCTATTAATTCACTGGTTTAATACCTCATTGTAATAAAGCTACCTATTCCAGTAGCTTCTTTCCCAAAACTGCAGGCTTGTGGAACTATCTTCCTGCTGACTGTTTTCATCCTACTCATAGGCTTGTTACTTTCAAAACTAAGGCCGATATGCATCTCCTGTCATTGCGATTATCAACTTTCGTTTTTTTAAACTACTTATATTAAGTGGCTTCGTGCCTTGCCTGGAGCGATTTCTATTAAAACACACACACACACACACACACACACACATATATATATATATATATATATATATATATATATATATATATATATATATATATATTATATACTAGAAATAAGTGACCCGTTGAACGCTGGATTTATCTTTAGAAGCAGGATCACGTGAGTTTGCAAAACCAGTTAAATAAAAAAGATAAAAAAGCAAAATCCAAAATTAGTCTGTTTCTAAAGCATAATTTAAAAGATTCCTTTCTTAAAACTAGCTACAGTAGTTGGAAAATAGTTTCCTCGAAGAAAAATAATAGTACAGTAGTAATACTATTACATTTTATTCGGGAGAAATGGAGGATTAAGAGGAGGAAACAGATCGGAGAGAAATTGATTTAAAAAAATTAATAAATGCAGAGTGCTAAAGAGAGAATTACATAAAGCCGGTCTGAAATAAAGTACATTAAAAGAAAGGGAGAGTGATATATAGAATCTTAGAGAAAGATGGGTCATTTGGTTAATTAATTGCAAATTATGTCTTATTGGATGAACTAATTTTATTTCTAATGTGAACTACTTGTGGACTCCAGGAATATTATTATATGTATTTTGTGTAACTTAAATTTCTGGCGTAACAAAATTAGAAGTTGACGTGAATAGTTTTAAAACTGTTTCGTCGTATTACAGCTCTACGGTGTGGCTAGATAAGCAAGCGCTTCAAGCTGGGATTGAAACTCAACTGATCTTTCCACATTCGGCGTTTCTTACTATTAGGCTATTAAGAACAGGCCCGAGTAAGTCGCTTAACTTCGGTGATCTAACGGTAACCGGTGTGGCAACGCAATTATGTGAGGAAGTGAAATTAAAAAAAAATTGGTATCAGTGAATCCAAACGAGTGTTAGTCAAACGTGCATGTTGTCATGTAACGAAATAGCTAACACGAAATAACATGAAACAATGGAGATAATTATTGCTAGATTCTTCCTGGAATTCTCATGGATGGTTCTGCTCTTGGGGAGAAATCGATTCTGAAACTTATTAGTCTTTCTCTCTCATCAAATATTTCTTTGAGTTCATATATTAGATCGATTGCTTTTTCTGGTTCACGTAATGCCGATTCTCTCTATCGCTCCAAACGTTTCTCATACCTGAAGCTATTTTTATCTTTACAAATCTACTATCATACCATTATGTAGTACTGTTGTCATATTAGGCTGATGAATCTCTGCCCACTTTGAGGGTTATTTATATGCTGCAGAAACGTCCCTGAAATTTGATTGGTCCCACCCTTTCTTCTCTCTATCATTCCTTTCACAGACGTGATGTTGCTAGTCTCAGTCTTTTCTATAGGTACTATCATGGCATGTGTTCTTCAGAATTGTGTGATCTATTCTCTGATTCTTTTGTTCCAGCTCGTTTGACTCGTTGGTCTAGTAATCTCCGTCAATTCACTGTTTTGATACCTCATTGTAATACAGCTTCCTATTCCAGTAACTTCTTTCCAAGAACTGCAGGCTTGTAGAATTCTCTTCCTACTCACTGTTTCCTTCTACATATAGCTTTGTTTTTTTTTCAAGACTAAAGTCAATAGGCATCTCCTGTCTTTGCGATAGTCATATTTCGTTTATGTTAGCTCCTTACACCAAGTGGCTTCCTGCCTTGTCTGGAGCGATTTCCATTAACAAAATAAAATATCCCATAACGTCAAGAGATGTCGCGGGGGAGTCTTGCGGATACTCTATCTGTCCTAACTTTTCAGTGGCCATGATAGAACCTGATGGAGCCCATGTCGTCTCCAGGCGACATACATCACCTGGTATTCCCAAATGGTCACCCATTTAATACTGGCCAGTCTCAACGTCGCTTAACTTCGGTGATCTAACGGTAACCGGTGTGTCAACGCACTTATGTGAGGAAGTGAAATTTAAACAAAATTGGTATCAGTGAATCCAAACGAGTGTTAGTAAAACGTGCATGTTGTCATGTAACGAAATAGCTAACACGAAATAACATGAAACAATGGAGATAATTATTGCTAGATGCAATGAGAAGTGACGTGCCGATTTTCTATGTCCTTTGAAATCGTGAACTTTAGTTGAGTTCAAACTAAAGTGGGACGCGAATTAAGCGACACTGAGTCATCAGGCGAGAATGAAAACAGGTTTCTTCTTATCAAAAGATAAGCTAAATGACAAAATCCACTCGGTACTCAGGACTGTCTAAAATATACAAATGTACGCGTGTGTCAAAACCCACGGGAACATATTCATATCGACATGTAGTATCCTGAAATTAAATATATTGTTAACATTGCTAATATAGACGTTAATTTGAAATAACTAAAATTTATTAGATATGAAGTCGACGCGCTAAGTCATTTTTTCGTTATTATGGCGTGAGAATGTTCTTGCTTATGTTTTTAAAATTTACATCAGAATTCGAGTCCCAGTAAGACTGTAATCGCATTACAATATAAGGACATGTGGGATTAGAATACACTCCTGAGAATGGTATCTACCGTTGAACTGCAGTAAAGTGTTTAATAGTCCACATTTTAATTATGTATTAGCGTTAACAGCTCTACCGGAAAGAATAACCCCTAGCAGCTGCATTTCATAATTCATAATGATCGGTTAAATAGTTTGGGAGTGAATACTGTACATACAAATATATAACCATATACACATACGTAACTTCATTTTATTTATCTTCCTCCCACAAGGTAAGATGTGACACAAGGTCGGGAAAGTGGGATTTAAAAAGCCAGCGCCCGAGAAGGTGAGCATTCTGGCCTACAAAAAATGCCTGAGCAGCCCCGTCGGCATTCCCCGGTAGGGACGCCTCAGGCAGTAAGCAATACACTTACTCCTCCCAAAAGAGGGCAGGCAAAGCCTGGGAGGGTGGACCTCCTAGAACTGCACAGGACTACCCACAGACCGGCGGAATCAAGACCCGAAGGCCAAGACGATACCGGTATATAGGGTGCAGTATCCATCATACGTAACTTCATATATATATATATATATATATATATATATATATATATATATATATATATATATATATATATATTTGAGCTACTTTCTTTTTTAAGCTATATTTCATTAAATATTACGGACAACTTGTCTCTTCAAATCTTTATTTTAATCCTTTCAAACTTTTGTCGAAACTTTTAAAATAACAAGAAAAAACAGCGTAGTGAAAAACTAAAAAAAAATATAGCACTAGGAAGGCTTCAAACGACAGGAGGAATATTTTTCAAAACTCTTAGCAAAGTTCTCAAGAATTAGTTTTCGATCTAGAACTGATCGATGTATTTACCGTGCTTTCGGGTCAATCCAGATCCATCTTCAGAATAGGTTATCAACTAAAGAACGTGTATTTTTAAATATTTAGTAATAGTTTGAGCGGGAACCGTACGATTGGTTGTAGTATTAATAAGGTATTAGTATTATAAGCATTTCCGGACGTTTCACTATTATGATAATTAATTTTGTTAATCAATGGCTTTTCTCATTTTATGTGCAGAGATTCTAACATCTGTAGTTTTAGTTTGTTAGTTGCAAAAAACTATTCGAATTTGAGATCGGGGGCAAGAATGTTCAGCTTTTATATATATATATATATATCTGGTTGAACAGGAGTGCCAACTTCTGTTTATTCTTTTTTTGATCTAATCTTTCTACTCGTCGAACAATAGATCTTATACTATCAACCATGGAGTGTAGGAAATCTCCATATTTCACGCAAACGTTTTCGACCATCATTGGTCGTCTTCAGGCGGATGATTGATCAATGCAAAATAAAATTGGTGAATTTATTAAGAAGACGTTTCCATGTGATTAAAAACATTAAAAACATTAAAAACATTCAACAGCATTTCAACACGCCTTCGCACCCCTCATAACGAGCATGGTTGATGTTGGGCTTTTTTAATTGAATGGACAATGCTTCCATTATGGGGAGGCGAATACCGCAAAATGACACAGCAAGGATGGATGTTCTACCGGTTAAAATATTTCTAAAATTATCTTATCGTTCCTAATAACGAGCATGTTCGACGAATAGAAAGATTGGATCAAAAAAAGAATAAATAGAAGTTGGCACTCCTGTTCAACAAGATATGTATAAAAGAAGGAATGTTGCCGAATTATACAATATATATATATATATATATATATATATATATATATATATATATATATATATATGTAATAAAGAATGGAAAAAGTTTTCCGACCTAATGGAAATTGAAAAAAGAAATTCAAAAATATTATTTATGTATTCATCAACGTTTCGTCCTTATTATAAGACTTCTTCAGAAGGATTGTCTGAAGATAAAACAAACACAAGTACCGAATGTTTGAGACAAGAGGTGGTGGCGGGTGTGAGTTTAAACTTGGGCCGCTTATAAAAATGTATAATGAGATACAAATAGATGGTGGCAGTGGGCAATTGAGTAGCCGGCACAGAGTATATATATATATATATATATATATATATATATATATATATATATGCATATAAATATATATATATATATATATATATATATATATATATATATATATATATATATATATATATATATTGCTGGTATCGGATAAGTGCATAGCTAAACGTCTCGAAATAGGTGTAGTAGTAAGCCTATGTATTTATGTGTTTTTTTTCATTTCCGAAGAGACACAGCCAACCAAACGACATTTTAACTCAGTGCTTGTTTTCCCATCCCGAAATGTTGGTTGATTGGGGAAGAATTGTTAGTAATGATGAGGTTTAGAGTTTTGAATTTATCTATTTATTTGGGTCAATGTTTTCATGATTCATATTTTGAATACGTATTCGTCTATTTCATAATTATTACGTGGCTGATTTCAGTAAATTAATGTTATGTATTATTCTCACTAAAACTATTACTAAATATTTAAACATACACGTTCTTTACTGGATAACCATATCTGAAGATGGATCCGAATGGATCTGAATGTACTACGACTCAAAATGAGCACGGCAAATACATGAGAAAACATTCGCAAGGTCATTTGACGAGTGTAGGAAGTATTTTATGAGTATTATTATTGTTAAATACCCAATCGTTGAGTAATTAGTAAGAAAAACGTTCTTAATTTTTTTAGATAATTTAATGGTATCTAAATGTATATTGGCAAATTTCAACATTACGCCTTACGTGTCAAAATATAAACAAAACATAAATTTTCTTTTTTACATAATAAATAATAGACCCTTAACAGATTTGAAAAAGAAGAACATGGTTTTGCAATTAGTAAAAATTCGTTTTGTATTTGATAAATGAAAACAACAAAACGACAATCTCCATATTTAAAGATAAAATATTTTGAATAATGTATTCACAAAATACATTATTCAAAATATTTTATTCCTTCTAGAATCATGTAAATAAGAATTTGAAAACGTAATATGGTAGAAAAAAAGTTTAACCTTTATTCTAAACACATGTAATTGCTTATCAGATAGTTGAAGTATAAAGATAAATGGCAAAACGTTTATTTTTATAAAGGCTAAAATTCAAACTTCAGCTAATGCCACTAAGTAAAAATCTTTTCTAGTGAGAAATTATCCCTAGCCGATTAAATATTATTAGAAATTTGGTAAACAAAGAAAATTATATCAGTGCTAATAACACAGTGAAAACAAAAGGACTTAAATTTATATACTAGATATATATTTATAAGCTTGTATTGTTTATTTCAAAAAGTTATTTCCCCAGAAAAGTATTTTTTATATCTATTTATAAGCATTCAAGGTCCAAATACCCCAAAGCTAGAGCGTTACGTTCATATATATATATATATAGAGAGAGAGAGAGAGAGAGAGAGAGAGACAGAGAGAGGGGGGAGGGAGAGGGGAAGAGAGGGAGAGGGAGAGGGAGAGAGACATTAAATATATATATATATATATATATATATATATATATATATATGTGCGTGTGTGTGTGGGTGATGTGTGTGTGTGTCCAGCTCGCCTACGCTGCGCCGAATTAATTTGGTCGCGCTTAACAATAAGAGACCACCCGTTGAGATTGGAACACCGCGAATTTGCGGATTGTTTACCAGACAGACTTGCCATTGTTCATCAGTAATCCGACCCAAGGCGTTTAAAAATATCGGCTCTGTATGGCACATGCACAACAGTAAGGAGCTCACAGAGGACATTCTGATGATCTCATATTTACGATCGCATCGATGCAAATCGACGAATTTTGTTTATGTTTTCTCTAAGTCAGACGGTGTGCAATTTGTTCCATTACCGTCGAGATAGGATTGAATTCAAACTCTCATCAACGTAGATTACAATAAGGTTAGGACAATGTTTAATCCGAGCTATCTATACAAAATATCAAAGTGAACATATGTGTAGGGTGATCGTAAGCACATGAACACAGACATGTGCGTGTAGACAAAGATGAGCACGTACGTATACATCAACAGACAGGCATAAAGATGTGTCGATACAATGTATAGACATTTCAATATACACCAACAGACAGGTATACAAGTCAACAACTGATTACTTATTTAATTTTCATTTCAGACTTAAATAAATTTGAATTAAGATGGCAGCCATAATTTGATTTAAACTGATGTAACTAGTTGACTTTACCACGTCTTTTATGGGTTCGTTTTCGAAATCCACATCGCCAACTGCTATTACTTGGTAGGTAGTTATGAATAACAAAATAACCCAGAGTGTACAGGTTTTTAAATAGTACGGTTTATGCCAACGTACATATCTTGTACAAACAATAGTAACTACAGGTAATTCACTAGAATTTAACAGAATAAAATCGAATCCCCCATACTACTGTTCGTAGTAGTATTTATTGTCCAGACGAGTTCACTTATTTAGTGACTGAGGGAAGTCCGGTATCCCATCACAGCAGAAGCAAGGGACATTTATTCTAAAATGTTAATGGAAGATGGACAACGTAGTAAAAAAACGTAGATTCGCATTAATCAGCATGTTATGACTAATGATCGACTAGATTTTGTTCTCCTGAATTATTTTGAGACTCAGGTACTTACAGGTGGGATTACGTGAACTTTGCCAACACACATCGTAAAAAGTGATGCTATGCTGTAAACATGTCCAATTCTGCATGTTTAATGGGTTGCATAGTTGCATAGCATTCGAATGCTGGGAGTGAAAGCATTTAACTAAGAGAATTGAAACCAGCAAAGAAATGAGAAATATGTATTTGATTTCTCATTGGAAAAGTTAGTATCTCTTTAAATGGGGTTTCATACTGAGAGATAATGTCACTAAAAGTAATGTTTCTACAGTTACGAAATTTCTTTGCTGGTGTTTTGATCCACTTGAATTCTTTCGAAAATAATGGCCGACAGATGCAGGACCTCCTAGGCATTAGGTTTTGATGTCCATAGATTTGCAGCATATTAGCTTTTTCAAGTGGATATCTGAGTGGTCTTTCTAGTGTGGTCCCTGTGATATATATATATATATATATATATATATATATATATATATATATATATATATATATATATATATTCCAGCAGAGGGTAAGAGGGCGGTCATTTGATTTTCTGAGCACTTCACAGTCAGTTGAGATTTGTGTGCCTCTCTCATTAAGATGGGCGTTTGGGGCTCGATTAATAGATTGGGTTCGGTTTTGCTTGTGTTTTGATTTTGTCAAGCTAAGAATTCTCATCTGCAAGTTTGTTGTTCAGTAGAAGAAAACGTTAGTCCACGTTGACCATCACTTCAGCACGGCCAAACCTCGACAATACAGTTAAAGGGCAAAAATAAAACAATTTATAAAAGGCTTACATTTCGGAACTTTACTTTTCAGACAATACCTCCTCATCAAAGTACAAAATTCACACTCAACCTCTTAGTTAGTAAGCGCTCCCAATGATGGATGAATCCGGGTAACATGAGCTACTATTGATCCTGCTTCCAATTTGTACAATCGCAGTGTCCTTTACCGTAACACTGGGATGTTAATTTGTTAACGACACAGACTGCCTACCTGGGTGTTCCAAGTTCGAATCCAGTTCGTTCCACAGAAACACTTTCACTTAGGATGTTCGCAATCTTCACGTGACCCCTATTGAAAGTATTCTGGCTAGAAATATGCCAAAATAGAATCATCTGATTCATAAGATATGAATGGACGAATGGCCGTAAGCGGGCTCAAACAATATTGCTACCATGTATTATAGTCGTTCAAAAGACGTTGTTGTCACGTTTCTCGTATTTAGACTTTCCCTGTTGTAACCTTTTGGTGGCTATTAGAAGCCGTTTTCTTAACTGTAACTTTTATTCATCCCAAAGAAAGCATATTTACACTGTGATGTAAGGAGCCATAATTGCAGGATTATAGAGAGCATCTCACGTGGAGAGTTTGGCAGAGAGATATTTATTAACATTACATTTAAATTTCTGAATACTGATACAATCGGGGAAACCAGGAACAGGGAAGGTATTCTAAAGAAAAGCGATTCTAAGAAAAGAAGCTATTACAATAGAAATTTACCCGCATGTGAGGACCTCTACAGTGAAGAGGTGGGATTTTGCTGCTTGTTGAGTAGATCGGGGGTATTTTGGTTAAGGGGGCACAAGTGCAGCTACGTTGGAATACTTGTAAATCAAGCACAGGGATGCAACATTGCGGCGATAAGACAGGAGCTGGATGTTCGTAGACAGTGTGGGAACTATTATATTAGATATTTTTTGCATCCTGTCCAAGAGGGAGAGAATAGTTGTTAGTACATCAGCCCAGATGTTGCATCAATGCTTTATGCATGGGCGAATAGTGGCTTTATAAAGATATATGATCCTGGCAGGTGTGAGGTGTGTTTAACACAGCCACAGCAATAGTAGTTATTTTGCCCGTCTCTCTGTCTTTTCGTGGCCGTCTTCGTAGTCATAATGTGTGCTGAGTTGTTATTTCTTTCTTCTACCCCGGTTTGATACTTATCCTAATAGCAGCGGTTGTAATAGTTGTTGCGGATTGACCAATTAATAACAACACGTCATCTACGTTTTAATTTGTTGCTTTCTTTTATCTATTTCTTTCAGTGGAAGTGGTAGAGGTTCTTCAAACAATACGTCTCTCCAAGTCGACATAAGAAAAACGTATTTTGCTTTTTGCGTTTTGTAACGCTGTCGACATCTTCGTTTTGAAGATCTTCTCTTTTTAATTTAATTTTCTTACGGGTTACTGTTAGCATTTTTATAGCAATATTACGTATCTCCCGAAGTAAGGAATAGAAGACGTTCTTCAAAAGACACGTATGCCCTGGTCGACAGATAACAGAAAGACACACTCTGCTCTTTTTTGTCACGTATCACTCTCGGTTTCCTGTTCGTGACTTTATTACATTCGAACAGGTTAATTCTATTTCTAGACTTAATCTCTAGTGGAAATTTTCTATTCTCACATAATCTAATTTACAGGGAAAGTTTCCTCTGTCTACATAATATAACACACTACATTACTATAGTATGTGCAACGTTATATTTTAACATTTCAAATACGATGCAGTGCTATTCCAATTTACAGTCTTCGCAAGATAAGCTAAAGGTGAAAGACAGAAAATGTTAATCGAAGTAAAGATAACCAATTTGTTATCGTTATAATTCATGAACATTTACAGATTTATTAAAATGGTGTCAAGTATTGTTTACGAATGGATAGCAGATTGCACAGAGATTTTAGAATGTCAATTCTTAATCGTTGTTAGTTATTCTCAACAAAGAAAGATATTGAGAGGCATTTTATATTTCATATACCACGCGTACGGCATAATTACGTTTACACACCGGTTTCCGCTATATAATCTAAGTTAAACAACGCTGAGCCTGGCCAGTACTAAAATGAATGACCATTTGAGAATACCAGGCGGTGTATGTTGACAGCTAGCTATGGGCAAATAGCGTCGCCAACCCGCAGTGCCTAGCGTTGCGGCTATGACAAAAAAACAAAATGAAAGACACTGATCAGGTGGTCGGAAACCAGGGAGGGGGTCCTCCTCTAAGAGTTATAAAGAACCTCAATGGTGATGATTATGATACCAAGCGTGTCCGGTGTTACAAATGTATTTCAATTCCAAAGAACAGAACTACATTGGAACCCCCTTAAAAGTACCCCCCTTCTAACTCTTCTCTTCGCACTGCCGAAAACATTGTTTCGTGGGCTGTCAGCTCTTTAAACAGTATTTTTCACATCAGGTTAGAGTAAACGTAAGGTAAGAGCAGAAGAGAATTTAAAGTTAAGACTACGTTGCAAAATAAGACCTTATACGTGTAATGGATGAACAAAGAAAAGATTACTCATTTTACTGAACCGCGAGAAGCTTTTAAATCATAACTATGTGGCAAGATATGACGTCACACGGAGGAAGTCGCTAGTGACACGTGACGAATAAGCTGATCAGATCTGTCTTCTTTTTTACTGAACTGCAAGAGGGAGCACTTTGATTTTGGAATAGCTGCAACTACTTATAGGGGATGTATTCTGGCTAATAGATAAAAAGAAAGGTTAATGGATTGAGAGACAGAATGAGAGGGAGAGAGAGAGAAAGACTAATAGATTAAGAAAGAGAAAGAGAAAAGAAAGGTTAATGGATTGAGAGACAGAATGAGAGGGAGAAAGAGAAAGACTAATAGATTAAGAAAGAGAAAGAGAAAACAGCTAAAAATAGAGAGAATAGGATAAAATATAAATGTAACGATATCGAACTTTGGGTGTGTGAAAATAATGTTCAGAACGGGGTAGATTAAGAAAATGGAAAATTCAATTAATAGTTTAAAGCTTTTAAATTAGGACTATGTGGCAGGATATGACGTCACAGACAGGAAGTCGCTAGTGCTACGTGGCGAATAAGCTGATCAGATCCCTCTTCTTTTTTCTGGGCTGCAAGACAGAGCAGTTGGATTTTGGTGTAGCTGCAACCACTTATAGGGTATAGAATTTTGGGTATTATGTAAGCATACATGTATACTTTAAAGAAAAAGAGAAACCTCAAATCTCCAAATGATTTTTTGCTGTTATTATTTTATCAACCTGCATCACAACAGAAAAGCAACGAAGCAGAAGAATAGAGAAGGAAAGAAATTGTGGGTAACCAGGGGCTACTCAAGTATAGGAGTTAAATAGTTGGATGATGATCACCACCGCGAGAAGATTAGCAAACAATGGGTGGAATGGGCAGAAAATTACTTAAGATGAACTCATTATCCAAGATGAAGAGCGAACATGTTTTTTTTTACATTAGATTTGAAGACGGCTATCCTGCAGTCGGTTGGGAAGCAAACTCGTGGTATCTTGTTCGAACGATGGGATGTAATAGAAAATAAACTTTGTTCATGGAAGTTTCGTTTAGTTTTTCGTACAGCGAAAGGAAAATTAAAGCTAGACGGGTTCTTGCTGGGAATATTTTATATGGCCGATCAAGGATTTGAGCTCAGTCAAGCACCTACCATGAATATAACGATACAGTAGGAAGAAGCAATCAACATCTCTTTCGATTTTGTACGAACTGCTGTTACGTGTCAGAAAAACAACAAAATTAAAACTATCTACATTATTAGCTGACGTCCAGGAGAAAACTGTTTACGCATTTGATGTAAGAATAGCGTAAATCCGGGATTTTACGACTAAATCACGTTGACACAACGATTCTTGTTTAACTTTTTAAATAATAAAAGTTGTAGTTTTATTTATTTCAAGTTTGACCATTAAATTGGGAACAGTTCTTTGCTATTTTGTGGTTAAGACATCAGAAAGCCCAGAAAGAGACGCAGTTGTTTTATATGTGTTTTTATATACACTGTTGGTCTAGCGAGTTACGCACTCTATTAAGCTGCGCTCATTATAAACTGTTACCGATGCTAAGCGTTTTTTTATGAGAACAAAAAAGTATAAAAACACGAGTAAATGTTACTTGTGAGGTCACTCACTGAGTTGGGGTTAAATCATGGAAAAATGTGTTTGCAAAGCCAGTTAAATATTAAATAATAAAATACAACATCCAAAATTACTCGCTTTTAGTTCGATCTCTCTCCACTCTCTCTCTATCTCTCTTTTATTCTCCAGCTACAGGTTAAATAACATGACTACCTGTGATGATATTTCCTTTTATTTATAACTGCCTATGCCAATCTTTTTATTCTTACCTGTATTTACTATCTTAAACAAACGGAGAAAGCGACAAATGGAGAGAGAGAGACAGAGTGTGTGTCTGTGTGTGTCTGTGTGTGTGTCAGTGTGTGGGTGTGGGTGTGTGTGTGTGTGTGTGTGGTGATAGGTATAGATAGAAACAGTGATTCACTTGGTGAGTCGATTACAAATCACAGCTAATTAGAATAATTCAAATTGAAGCTTTCTCAAAAATAGCTCAATCCCAAAACCGAGTAATATTTTAACATGTATTTTGTGTGATTAAAATATATGAGAAAAAAGCTTTAGAGAAACAAATGATGGCGAATTCAGGTTTATTATAATGATAGATTATTCTTTATGTTCGTGTTGCAGTTTATATTTGAAAGACCTCGCGTTGGTGTCAGTTAAAAAAGAATTACAGTAAAAAAGGAAGGAAATCATTCAATAAAGGTTAAGTGACGTTGAGACACCGGTTCGCGGTAGATCATCAAAGTTAAGCAACGTTAAGCCTGGTTAGTATTTAATTGGGCCTGGAAAATGGCAATCGTTTTTCTAAAAACAACTTTAATATTTTAGGGCTTTTTCGACCCAATTTTTCGACACATTTTCAGGTCAAGTATCGCAATCGACAAACCAATTTTTAATTTTTAATTTCGAAGATACTTACATTAATACAAAGGTATTTTAGAAACGAAGATTTTGTCATGCTTCTAAGACCATCTATAAAACTGATATTTCAGTGCCTTTCATTCGCGCCGGAAATTCATCAAAGAAAAGACGTTTTATAGATATCAACAAATATCTATACTCGACTTTTTTTCTCTTCTTCGGATGAAGAGTAACTTCTTTCTCGGAAAATGGCGCCTGTCTCTATTAGTGTATTTTCACCTTTTTGCTCAGTTACAAATGTATTAGTTTTAGGTTGTGGTCGCGCATTTTGAGATCAACGAAAAACGGAGAGAGAGGTTTAATTAGTAAAATAGCGTTTTCAAGACTATAAAAAATGGAGACTGATGCGTGAAGATCGTGAGATTCACGGGGAAACTGTTGGGTGGTCTCTATTTACTTTCTATGGGTTGATAATACCACACCCTATTAAAACAGAAGACCTATGCAACCTTAATAAAATGCAACCACAGTGTGTAAAAAACAACCTTAGTCTATGTCTGACGTGCCCGCCAAGTTTCAATCATAAATAGCCAACAGTCTTCTTTTTATCGCCGTTCAGTGATAAGCACACCTGGATAAGACGTAATAAATTCTCGAGAACTCTGAAATACTCTTCTATTGAAACTGGTCGGATTTGGGCTGTAATGGCTCTCTTAAGTTCAGGCTTAGGGTTAGGGCTAGGATTAGGGTTAGGGTAAGGGTTAGTTTAGGGATAGTCTAGAGACAGTTTAATCGACATTATATTTGAGATAATACCACAGATAACAATCTGGAGAGAGGTAAAGGGCTGGTGAGTGTGGAGCCCTTTCAATATAATACCTTCTACTGATAATCCGATCACCAAAGTGTCCCCGCATATCATTGAACGGCGAGGAAACAAAGACTGTTGGACAGTCATGACTGTTACTTGGTGGACAAGTCAGGTATAGACTGAAATTTATTTGTACCAAATATGGTTGGATTGCAGAAAGGAATGTGAATTTTATTAACAATTTAATGAGTGGAATTTTTGGTGTTATCCACTACATACAGGACCACATCAACGAAATACAGGGCCGGTGGGGGGAAATATTTAGATCCACTCATATATATAGTCTAAATAAGCTTTGAGTCATTTTAAACAAAAGAAAAAAAAGGAAAATGCAGTTTAAATTCCCAGAGAAACTAACTAAATCCAAGATATCGCAGGCTTAGCATTCGTTGGAAAATTCATAAATAAAAAAAGAGGGATTCAAGTATCTAACAGTGAAACAAAAACAGGGGACCTTAACTTAAGCGTGAAATATTAACACGGAGATCATCAGCTGTTTACCATGTAACAGTTTCGGAGATTTAAAAACAGGACAGTTATAATATTCGTGGCTCTCCAGTGGTACTGATCAAACGACTATTTCTCCAATAATCAAATGTAGAAATAATGCAGCTTAAATTTCACTAATATATACATAAATAAATAAATAAATAAATAATAATAATAATAATAATAATAATAATAATAATAATAATAATAATATATTACCCTTAAGACTACCGTGTGATATGGTAATTTGCATATAAAAAACATTAATTATAACAATAATAATAATACTATTCAAAAACTACAGCCATATATATAGGTATAAATAATTTCATATTTATTTGTAAATATTATTATAAAGCCTATTTAAGAAATTAAAGTCAAGCACTGTCCGCAGATATTAAAAACAGACTGACACTTAGCGATAAGCAAGGTTCCGATAATGTTCGTTAAATCCTCTAGACTGTTCGTTGTTTACTGCCCGCTCTATTTAGGCATGAATAGAACTTAGTTTCTCCTGTATAACGTTATAATTTATGATGACCGTGGGGATGGAGCGAAAGCGTGCGGAGTCTTATTTGACTCTGTGAAGCGGGTTCCGTCCATGTGACCGTCTAGAATTGTCACTTCCGACACTGATGAGAGCGTACGCTTGAAACGCCGTCGTATGTAGGTATAAATAATTTAATATTTATTTGTAAATATCGTATATATATATATATATATATATATATATATATATATATATATATATTCCATGATAAATGCCAGTATACTGTAATCATATGCCCTTAATAGGGTTAAGATAATAATTCATATACACTAAATGTACAAAAGAAAGGGCATTCCCAAATTGTTACACTTTTATTGTCACTAAGGATATGCGAGCACAACAGGGCTATGTATTTTACTGGTAGGAATTTTTTCTTCAGCGCACCTCACACACTTCATCCACTCATGCATAGAGATTTATACTGTAGTGATGTGATAATGAAATGTTTTGGTTGATATGTAGTCATACCCTTAATGACAATAAAAGTGTAACAATTTGGGAATTTCCTTTCTTTTGTACATTTAGTGTATATGAATTTTTATCTTAACCCTATTAAGGGCATATGATTTCAGTATACTGGTATTTATCATGGAATGTCACTACTTTTGTAAAGGCTATGCCTAAATACAATGGTAATTTTAAAGTTTTTTTTTTAATTTTCTGGAAAACTAAGGTATATGGTCAACTGAAATTAAAATGCCATCAACTAGACCCTAGAACCTCTATCTCTGCCAAAAATCAGCTGAATCTATCAAATAGTTGATGAGATACAGGGTGGCACACACGTACGTACGTACACACGGATAACACAAAATCACTCTTGACCTTTCTAGATCTCTGGGTTGCCTTGACTAATGATGCTGAAATTCTACACACTTATAGAACCTATCAAATGAAAATTGTGTGCAAAGTTTTAAATAATTTGGTTTATTGGTCTTTGAGTTATGACTGATCAAAGAAATGAGATTTCTAGCATAGGTCGTTTTTGAAGTCTATTAAGGGATAGAGCGCTATCGCGCCTCCCTTGATATATATATATATATATATATATATATATATATATATATATATATATATATGTAAATAAATTGTTAGTGGTACAAAATTTTAATAAAGCAAGGAATACAGACGGTTGTGACATTTTTGGGGTGGAATGAAATTGAAAAAGTATAAAAACGAGAGGAAATAATTTAAAAAATTCATGAATATACTAAACTGGCTTTCGTTCACACTCATCAGAGTATCTACGTAGAAATAATTCAAGCAATTACGACTAAAAACTATAAAAAAGTAGAATGAAGACCAGTGACAAGTTTAGAAGAAAACCAATGGGGGGAGGGTCACAAGTTGATCACCTTGAATACTAGAAGCAACTCCTTTTGTTTACAAAGGGAGGGTTTGACTGACTTAATATATATAGCTTCCAGCATTTTGAGGTGGAATAAAGAATGTGATCTACTTATGACAGAAAACCAGTCACTAGTGTAAGTCGATTTACACTAGAGCTGTTGGCATCTGGAACTCTCATCCTGCCCCCTGTTTCCCCGACAGTACCAACATGCAGACGTTTAAAACTAATGTAAACAGACATCTCGCTGCACAGCTCCCAACTTAGGATCCCACCCAAAACTTACTCCCTAATTCTCAGTAGACCCTTACGTCTACAGTGGCGTCCTGCCTTGTTTGGGGTGAATAGAAAGACCCGTGTTCCGGCGTTGCCCCGGGAATATAAAAGATTGATGTAACTGAAAACATATGAGAAAAAAAAATTAAATAAAAATGTAGATAGTTTATCTTTTAGAATGGGTGATCACTTTCCTATATTAATTTAACGTTAAAAGAGATGGAGTTATGTGTGTTAACTACGTTTATATTTTTATTTTATTCATTTTGGTGGGAGGGGGATTTTTTTCCTACAAAAAAATCAAGTGCGGAAACAATATTTAATTTTTTGGGGATACATTTTTTATGCCCCCCGAATTTTGTTTGTGTGTGGATGGGGGAGGGGTAATGTTGGTACTTTCTAGGAATAGACATTCATACATCTACAGTCCTTACGTAAGAAGTTTAGACTTTCCGAAGAAAGCCAAATCAAGTTCTGATGCTTCTGCACAATACGAACCGAGCGAAACCGATTTTCAGACTAAAACTAAAACTTAGTTTATAGCTAGGTTAGCGTTATTTTTGGGTTAGGTAAGGGTAAACAATTATAGAAAGATATTTCAGTTCGTCTTGTGCAAATTTATGTAAATTGTGTAAATTGTTTGTTATCGTTACTTTAACTTAGCTAAACACAGGTATTTTGCCATAATGGTCGTTTTGTTGTGTCAAGTGTTCGCTAATTTAAGATTAAAAAAACTCCGCACACTTAAAAAAAATCTAAATAATTGAACCTTTTAAAAAGTAAAATCCCCTTCCACGCATATTTAAAACAGAAAATAAAAACAGGAAAAAAACTGACTTGGATAAATACAAAGAAAATTCAACCAATTTTACCGTCCCCCAAAATACTAAAAATCTTCCGGTTATACGTCTCGATTTAAGAAGTGGGTGCTTATTTTATAAAAAAATGATCCCCCACTTTAAAATCTACATATTTATTTAATATTCTTTAAATTTCTATTTGGCGGATATATTTTCCTGCTGGTTACATGTAATCGCTAAAAAGTAGAATTTGACGTATTTGAGGGATTAAACTGTAATGAGATTATATATAACACACGGATGAGATTATGACAGGTACAACCTTTTGGGAGTCAGAGTGGACCTGTGAGTAATGGTTACGAAGAGGTTACTCCACACTCACCAAAACTCAAAACTCAAAAATTGGATATATTCAAGATCATGCCCAGTACCGAAGTAAATAGGGCGAAATAAAACTATGACTAAATCATGTTATTTCATGTTTAAAATTAATAAAATTCTAACTTAAACTGTTATTTTCTTGTAAATTATTGATTGCTTAAAACAAGATTAAAACAATAAAAATTTAAATGAATTTCTGTTATTATACAAAGGTTGAGTAAACCAACGTTTGTTTCACTTTTTTTCTATATATTGTAATCACTCAAAAAAAAAACGTTAGAATATTCCGTCACTTTAGGATTGGGGTTATGTTTGAAATATCTTCTATTTTAGTCGTTCTAATAAGCCGTAATTTGTAATTAACTTACCAAATGCCCCATCTCTTACTACGCTTCTGCCTATCACTTTCACCTTTTCTCACTGTCTGTTGGTTATTTTCTACACTTTCGATCACAGTCGCTTCCGTCTCTCTCTCCCCATTTCTCCCCTTTTCTCCTCTCTCTCTCCTACTCCGTCTCTCTTTGTGATTATTAACAATCATAAGTAATAAAACTAACTATCAGATTAGAATAGTCCATTATAAATTAAAGCAATCACCACAAGTAGTAATACTATTTAACTCGCAGCTGGAGGGGGGAAGAGAAAAAGAGAGACAGGGGATGAGCAGAAAAAGACTAATCTTAGATTTTGGTCTTTTTATTTTCTGCTCAATTCTAACTGCTCTTAATTTAACTGACATTGTAAACTAACATTTTTCTGATCCAATCAATCCCACCCGAACTTAATGGATGATAAAACGGGTCGCATTTTTTCTCAAAATGTCATAAAAAATTAAAACCCCGCCCAATCGTGTGCTGCATTTGCCCTTCGGTTGATGCGGATATTAGTCAGCTAATCACATTCCGTACAGAGGCACCAACGAAATTTATTACAGAAAGTGAGTACATTACAATCCAAGTGAAAGTGCATGCCATCTAACCGGATACCTACCGAAACTGATGAAATATAATGGCATAAATATGACGAGAACTTCGCCGCGCCTTCTCAATTAAGACACTCATCAGTGATTTTATTGTGAGGTGTGACACAGGAAGTGCTTCTACGTCAAATTATACAGCAGGATTTGGTCGGAAATTTGTATTTTTCGTAGAAAGAAAATACTTTAAATTTTAGTCGCATTTATTTTCTGCTTTTTTTTATTATGCACCTTTCAGTCTCTCTTAGTTCTATTAACTTTTCATGAATCAAATATATAAAAGCTGAACTAAGTTTGCATATATAACGCTCTCCTATGTTTGCATAACTCTGATGAACAGAAAATACACCGCTCCTCTGTGTGGATAACTCTGATGAACAGAAAATACACCGCTCCTCTGTGTGGATAACTCTGATGAACAGAAAATACACCGCTCCTCTGTGTGGATAACTCTGATGAAAGAAATGACGCTCTCCTATGTTTGGAAGACTCTGACAAAGAAAATGACGCTCTCTTATGTGTGAGAAACTCCGATGAAAGAAAATTACGCTCTCCTATTTGAACCTCTGATGAAAGAAAGTGAGTTTAATTTTAGAACATGCCTAAATTAAAGGTTGAAGCTTAAGGGGCCCTAAGAAGAAATTTAAATTCACATAATCTTGCTAGTTGGTGTGTAATTGCTATGAATAAAATCCAATGCAAGTGTGAAATATTTGAATATTTTAATGGGAATTGTACTCATATAATCTCTTTAAAATAAAATTCATTAATTGATGTGTTTTTTTTTGTTAAAATTCTACAAAATTCGAAGGTATCTGAATTTCCACGTAGTTTTTCCACCGCCTCTTTTCTCCCTTTGAGTAAATTAAACGAAATACAGCCAACATTTCGAACCATTACAGCTACCAGCTGTATTATAATTATTTATAAATAAATATGATTTTTCAAAATTAACTCATATACACATGTGTTTCATGCCAAACCTCAATCGTCAGTATAGAAAGAGACAATCCACACCGGCCACCAGGTGTTTGACCCCCGATACGAAAGTCATGTTTGACTGAGTAGCCGAGGCGCGTGCCAATATTTTACCACGCATTGTCTTGAAATAGGAAGTAAATGAACATCTAAATAGCAGACACGGCGGTTATCCAGCAAGCAGTTTAGAGAGAACTCAATACCCCGCCCAGAGTTATGAATTACGAAGAATGACGGCTTGTTTTCAACTTAATTAAAAATGCTATATCTATCTATCTATCTATCTATTTCTCTCTCTCTCTCTCTCTCTATATATATATATATATATATATATATATATATATATGAAATGAAATAAAATGAAACAACACTCTTTCAAATCGAAAAACATTTCTTTAAATGGATTTACATATCTGATGAGAGCGGACCACCGCTTGAAACGCGTTATATAAATTATAAAATTATAAAATAACAAATTAATAAATAAATATTGAAAAACACTTTTTACAAATGTTAGTAGCCTTACTCTTTTACACACACACATACACACACACACACATGCATATATATATATATATATATATATATAGTTATATTTTTAGGGTTTTGCAGCAAAGCTCCAGGATAAATAGCATCCCACCTGAAATCATCAAGGTAGGGTAGACGATAGCCCTGTTCCACCAGCTACTGCAGCAATGCTGGGAAGAATAAACAGTGCCCCAGATGCGGGACGCAAGCAAAAAATTCAGAGTAACCGCGGCGACTACAACAACTACAGTGGAATATCCCTCATCAGTGTTCCTGGGAACGTCGTCTTCAACAGGCTGCAGTAACTTGCAGAGCGTGTGTACCCCAAGGCACAGTGTGAGTTTAAAGCAAGAAGATCAACCGTCGACATAATCTTTTCCCTGCGACAACTCCAGGAAAATCACATTAACAGAGACAATTACTGTACATCGCCTTCATCGACCGAAACAAGGCAGTTCACCTTGTCAGCATAAAGGGGTTTTACTCTCTTGCAGAAGATTTTATGTACCCTAGGCTCCTGAAAATTATCACATCCTTTCATGTGGACATGCAGGGCACCGTAAAGTACGATGGCTCTTCCTCGGACCCTTTCCCAATCAAGAGCGGGGTGAAACAGGGGAGCGTACTCACCCGGACACACTTTTGCTTTTTTCTCTTTGCTGTTGTCCTACGCCTTCAACAAGTCGGAGGATGGTGTGTACATCCATACCAGAAGCAGTGACAGCCTCTTCAACCTTGCCCGCCTTCGAGTTAAGATCAAAGTGTGGAAGGTATTTATACGCAAGACGCTCTTCGCTGATGATGCAGCACTGACGGCAAACTCTGAAAGGCATTGCAGCGACTCATCAACTGCTTGGCGCACGCATGTAAAGAGTTCGGCATGACCATCAGCTTAAATACGACCAACATCCTCGGCCACGATGTAAGCAATACCCTAAACATCCCCATTTGCGACTTCAAATACCACGGCTCAACCATCTCCAACAATCACTCCCTACAATGCAGAACTCCACTAACGTATCGGCAAGGCGGCAACAGCCATGGCTCGATTGACTAAAAGAGTCTGGAATAACAAGATGCTGATCAACAATACCAAGATAAAAGTGTACAAGGCTTGCGTGCTCATCATGCTGCTCTATAGCAGTTAATCTTGAGCCCTTTACCCCCGCCAAGAGAACAGACTCAACACCTTCCACTAGTGCAACCTCAGGGGAATCCTAGGAATAACCTGGCAGGACCATATTTCAAATATGACCGTACTTGATCGGGCGGACATCCCAAGCATGTTTGCTCTGCTCACCCAATAACGACAATGGAAGGATCCCAAAGGATGTTCTCTGGCTAGCTCGCGACCGGCTCAAGACCATGAAGAATACCCGTCCTATGCTAGCTAGAAGGATGTCTGCAAGCGAGACATGGGGGCAGGTGGCATCGCCCCAACATGCTGGGAGTCCGTCGCTGAAGATCGCAGCTGCTGGAGAAGAGCTGTAAAGACATGCTACAGGAGGAGTGAGGAGAGAGGAGACAAACAGTGAAAGGAGAAGAGAGAGCATCTACGGCAGAGGGCTGCAGCAGAGCGCTCACAACCAGACACCACCTACATCTGTGGCAATAGCAACAGAGCATGTTGATCCAGGATAAACTTGCACAATCACAAAAGACGCTGCAATTCGGCAACGGACAAATATCATTTACTCATTAAAGGGTCCATTATATATATATATATATATATATATATATATATATATATATATATATATATATATATATATATATATAGTGTGTAGATTTCAATTTTGTGTAGAGAATCTGAATAACAGAGCTCAATGTAATTTAAACAGAGCAAAACAGAATTATAAAAAGAAAAACTATACACACATTGTGTATAGTTTTTCTTTTTATAATTCTATATATATATATATATATATATATATATATATATAGTCTTACACAGATATGCGTTTTACTCATTAAAGGGCTCATATATATATATATATATATATATATATATATATATATATATATATATATATAGTCTTACACAGATACGCGTTTTGTCGTCTATACAACTCACTCACTAGGTGTGGCTAAACATAGCGGGATTCGAAACTAGGACCTCAATTATTGGCATCCGCTGCTCTACCTACTGAGCAAACGAAACTGCTAGTAATGTAGTGAAAGGAATTATATTGTATTTAAATAACGGTATTCATTTATTTACATTTTTTACGATACTGATAAACAAAAGTACTCAATTCTTTTACGGAACATTATTACATATACGCTAAGTAGAAATCATGATTTCCTTCACCATACAATATGTACGAGGGTGTGATAAGAAAGATTTCATCAGACGAACAAAATGTTTGTTAAGTTGAAACAATTTTTTTTTTTTTGTAAATGTTGATGTGCTAAAATATGAATGGAAGTATGTCATCGTTTAATGTTTTAAATACCTTTTTTCTAGGGTAAAACATCGTTTGCATCGAATGGAATTTCCGGTGATTTTTATAATGGACTGATCAGGAATTTGGTGTCATCACTTGATCTTGTGTTACGTTCGTGATTCACCCGGACGAAAAAAGCGCTAACCGACATAAACACAGTGGCCATTTACAACCGAACTTCGGCTGTATTTATTTATTTTTAACTAGCTGTGCCTACTTGGCGTAGCCCGGGATTCATAAATGTAATTTTATTTTTCTTAAATTAACATTTAGATATTAATGCGTAAATAACGAAGAGATGCAAGACCAAGATCAAAATATAAGGGGAAAAACTCATTTTTTTATCTTTTAGTTAAAACGTGGAATTATTCCCCCCCCCCCTCTGTCATTCTTGCCATGTTAAGTCATTTTTTACAACCGTCTCAATTGTACTCATCTTCCTTGCCACAATACTTATTTTCAACATACAATTTTTTTAGTATGAATAACATGCTGCAATGATAATGAGAAAGAAGTCGCAAGTCAGAATAAAAGATCGATTTGTCAGATGCATTGCTATTAAGGTCCGACATCGAAAAAACAACATGACGTGTGTGACAATGTGACGCTACTGTATGTTCTCAGTTGTGACAAACTGTTTAATTCGCAAGTGCCTACTGAATTAATCGAACCAGAGGGTGCTTCACCCCGACTGACCTTGATTGCTGTTTTACACCTACCTTTATTGGGGTCATCCCCCTTCCCTGGCACAGGGACAACGTACTATAAAACAACCTTTGAGATGAAATGACTCATACATGTTTAATAAGGATTTACTGCTCCCCTCTCTCTATATCTCTCTCATTCTCTCTTTGCCAACTCTGATATTGCCTAGCTTCCTTTCGAGATAAATGTTATAATGATGAAGACTACTTTTGATGGGTTGTGCGTTCCGTTGAACGAGACACTCTGTGGGTAGTGACACTCCATGAGGATCTCTGGATCGGATGTTCTCGCAAATATTTAACACAAAGTAATATGTACATTAAATATATGATAAATAAGAGGATAAAATAAATCCGACGGTATCAATTAAAAAGCGGTAGACCTAAAACTCAACGTTTCGCCCAGCTGTTGAGTGGGCTTTATCAAGAGCGAAATAACTAAAAGTGGCAATCTGTGTTGCTTATTTTGAAAGTATCTACTAAAAACAGTGTTATGGATACGGCAGAATTCGGACACAACACGGCGAGTCGTCAGTCCGCGCCGACTTGCAATCCACTATCCCTCCCACGGGTTTGTGTGATCGTTTGAGACGCACCCCTATGATTAATTGCTGCATACAACATTGAAATGCTCAGATTGCTCTTCATAGTTCCCCAACACCTACATCCATTAACCTGAAGAATCTTCACGTGTCTATCTTGCCTAAAAATGCGAGAAAAACCGCAACAGAATATAAGCGCACACTTTGTCAGTTGAACAATCGACAATTTGTAGTTTGATCGCCATTTATTTATTTATTTTATTTAGCAGTATTTCTCTGTCTTTGTCTCCCCTTCTTTCTCTTTCTTCCTCTCTCTTTTCTCTCCCTCACTCTCTCTCTTCTTCTCTATCTCTTTATTTCTCTTTCTGTCTTTCTAATACTCGCCCTCTTTTGATATTTTGGGAGTTGTTTTATTTACATTTTGTGCAAATAACAGTCATCTATCTTGTTCGCCTATTTCCTCCGCCTACGATAGTCTTTGTCCGGTTTTTAGATGCTACCATGTACGATAAGCAGTCGATAAATCAATGAGTCACGCTTCATTTTACGATAGAATTGTCATCGCTAACCGTACAAATCTCATGGATACATCTTCTACAATCAAACGTTATATATTTCCGTCGATTAATTTCAAGTTTGAAACAGCATAGGATATTTAGTAGAAGAGGCCCGCTGAACCTAACCTAACCCTAACCCCATAACGCAAACCTCATAACCCTAATCATCTAACCCTAACGCTAACTCCATAACGCTAACCTCATAACCCTAACCATCTAACCCTAACCCTAACCCCATAACGCTAACCTCATAACACTAACCATCTAACTCTAACCTTAACCATAACCCATAACGCTAACCTCATAACACTAACCATCTAACCATCTAACCCTAACCCTAACCCGATTACGCTAACCTCATAACCCTAACCATATAACCCTTACCCTAACCCTAACCCCATAACGCTAACCTCATAACACTAACCATCTAACCCTAACCCTAACCATCTAACCCTTACCCTAACCCTAACCCCATAACGCTAACCTCATAACACTAAACATCTAACCCTAACCCTAACCCCATAACGCTAACCTCATAACACTAAACATCTAACCCTAACCCTAACCCCATAACGCTAACCTCATAACACTAACCATCTAACCCTAACCCTAACCATCTAACCCTTACCCTAACCCTAACCCCATAACGCTAACCTCATAACACTAAACATCTAACCCTAACCCTAACCCCATAACGCTAACCTCATAACACTAAACATCTAACCCTAACCCTAACCCCATAACGCTAACCTCATAACACTAAACATCTAACCCTAACCCTAACCCCATAACGCTAACCTCATAACACTAAACATCTAACCCTAACCCTAACCCCATAACGCTAACCTCATAACACTAAACATCTAACCCTAACCCTAACCCCATAACGCTAACCTCATAACATTAACCATCTAACTAACCCTAACCATCTAACCCTTACCCTAACCCTAACCCCATAACGCTAACCTCATAACACTAAACATCTAACCCTAACCCTAACCCCATAACGCTAACCTCATAACACTAAACATCTAACCCTAACCCTAACCCCATAACGCTAACCTCATAACACTAAACATCTAACCCTAACCCTAACCCCATAACGCTAACCTCATAACACTAACCATCTAACCCTTACCCTAACCCTAACCCCATAACGCTAACCTCATAACACTAAACATCTAACCTTTACCCTAACCCTAACCCTAACCCTATAACGCTAACCTCATAACACTAAACATCTAACCCTTACCCTAACCCTAACTCCTTAATCCTAACCTTATCTCTAATTCTAACTCTAACCCAAACCTGTCACATGCGTGTGCGCGCACTGCGCAGGGCTAGTTAGACTATTTTTCTAAACTCACTTCTCCATGATTGGCAGGACTCTTCTACAGAAGAACCATAACATCTTAATTGGTCTGTCACCTGTAAGTTTGAAATAACATTTGTTGATACGTCCATACATTTTTGTAAGAGGTTCTGTCCATTGGTCGATAAGTCTGAGGTTCTGTCACGCTTAAGTTGGGAAAAATATTTTCATCGGTAAACGCGTAGATTGAATGGAGGAATCTTATTTAAGATACAGCCAAACATCTCGATAAGAAGCTTTGACGTTGGTCCGTCTGTCACAGTTCAGTTTAAAAGAACGTTTTGATTTCTCTCCTGAAAATACAGGATATTTTCACCTGTCTGTCTGTCACGCTTTCGTTTGAAATAGCATTTTAGTCACTAAACGTGCATATTAAATGGACGTATCTTAAATAAGATGCGTACATTCATCTAGATAATAAGCCTGATTTGTGGGTTAGTGAATGGACGCATCTCATTTTAGATGCGCCCAAGCATCCCTATAAGAGGCTCTGTCTGTTGGTTGGTTCGTCACATTTTGGAATAGTAAATAGCATTTTCATTGGTTTGCCACATTTCAGTTTCAAAGAGAAGACGCACATATTGGATGGGCGCATCTCATTTTAGATACACCCAAAACTCCATGAGAGGCTTTGTCTGACGTTTGTCACGTTTAAGTTGACGATAGCATTCTTCGAGCACGTTTGTCGGTTTGTCACGCATCAGATTGGAATAGAATATTCATTGCTTATGGATAACAGTTTTTCTTTATTCATCTATCGCATAGATATTTATCAAGGTGACATTTATCACATCGAGATTTATCATATTTTTATATATACACATGGATATAGAAAAACAAACAGTAACCACAAATTTTTGGCTAACGACTCCTCCCGCTGATGAAACACGAACACCTCTATGTGGCTTAATTGCCATATATATATATATATATATATATATATATATATATATATATATATATATATATATATATATATATATATATATATATTCATAGTTTAATACTAAGCTCTACCTACTTTAAGTAAATAGTGAAAATCTATACACAATATATCATATCATCTTATATAATAGTATACATGTACACATGAAATAATAATAAAGTATATATATATATATATATATATTTATGTATATATATATTTATATATATATATAATTATATATATAACATTTTATATATATATATATATAGATATATATATATATAATTTTAATAATTAACTATTTATATTCACAACGCTTAGTCATCTGGGTGGCTATACACTTCTGGCCCGTCAACCGCACGGTTTTAATCTTAGATCACGGGTCTGATAGTCAGACATTTATATCCATTCACCTAACCGATCAACTGTGCAAATGAGAAGTGTAAATACTGCCTTTTATCAGTACTATCCGATTGTATCAAAAAGAATTAAACCACATATATATACAGTATCCCACTTTATATTCTAGGGGGTTAAATTCTCTCCCCTGCCGCGAATCCTGATGAAGTATTAATATGCTTATGTATGATATTACGTACGCTAAAATATGCTTCTTAAACACATTCTAAAGACAGTTGTACTCATTAATACAGTAATAACATAGTAATATGTAGTAATGATTAATTTAACACAGAAATAATGTAGTATAATATGTACATAGTAATGATATTTACCAGTTATACTGTATCATTGCTCTTTTATATTTTTTTATTTTGTATTAAATTACATTATTATGTCATATATATATATATATATATATATATATATATATATATATATATATATATATATATGAACAATAGTTTAAATAAGTATTTTATTATTATTACCTACAGGCATCGATGTTTCATGTTTATGCACTCTTCAGTGGAGGAGAGTGTTATTTCTTGCCGGTCGGAGGGCATGAACCCGGTTTCAAAGTCACCACTGACTCGTACCCCGATATTCTACCGTTAGTCACCACTAATTAACATGGAAATGAAGAGAAATGTAACTATATATATATGTTAAATAAACGAACGTACATCGTAAGCAGTCAAACAGTGTTCAACAACAACAACAACTGGTTTGAACAGACAAACACACACGCTCACACACCCATATTATATATATATATATATATAATATATGTATGTATATATATGTTTGTGTGTGTCAGTCTGTTCATATTTACCCATCATAGTTATTCAGTTTCAGTAAGCACTCCATTTTAGTAGTCTTGTGCCAGACAGCGTTGAGGTTGTAAATATGTTTTCGTAGTCAAAATCTTTATCGATTACTTTGAAAATGTGTTTATAATCTTCAGTCCTTTGTGGCAGATGAAAGCGGAATCTTGTCGGAACTCAAAGCTGAATGAAAAGGAAGAAACATGAAAGCAATGTGGGCTTTGAATAATATTTGTCAAAACTCGGGGTGTCAACCTTTCAAATATTTGAGAAGACGTGCAATTTTCATCGGGTCGAACAAAAGGGCGGATTGGAAAACAACTTTTCATTTGTGATGAATGTTTGTCAGAATCATTGAATAATAGGGGACACATGAATAGACCTTTTTGCATCCTTTTATTTCTTTAGCACCTTTCCGGTAAAAAGAAAAAGCCGTTTATGGAAAACGGGCATGAAACTAAGATATCTATAGATATATAGACGTGAAGGTATAGTTATAGATTAGGTTGTGACTCAAATTACAGGGTTAACACAGAATAATAGAGAAACACTCCAACCAGTATTACAGAGAGGAAATAAGGTTTACTAAAGAAAATATGAACAAAGTAATTTGGCAATCGCTAGATTGAGCTAGCAAGGCACGTTGTTACCGTTATTTTTATAGGTAAAAAAGACAATTCTATTCACCGTATGAAACGACAGATATATAGATATGAATATATTTATTCTTATAGATATTTGATAGAAAATACATCACTAAATAAGTCAGGGGGCTGACATATAGATGGCGCTACTAATATATAATCCATATTATTTTTGATGAAGTAGTAACCTTCAAATAGCATACGTCAAAATATATTATAAATTATATATTTTTTTTAATGTTCTTTCGTTTGCTTATACATGCCTTAAATAGTTTGTAACTTATTTCAATTACAAATTTATTTTAGCCTCTAAAGTTTACAAAGCAAAAGGTTTTACAGAAAAATCTGCGAAGGCAACCGGAAGTAACAGAAAAAAGTAATTTTGGTCGTTTCTGATTGGGGGCTTCAGGTATAATTGGCCCAAAGAATATAACTCGAGTTAAATGGTTGAACCAAAGGGTTAATTTTTTTCTAATATATGTACACCAGTATGTTTTATCTATCTATCTCTCTCTCTCTATATATATATATATATATATATATATATATTAACCATAAGAAAAATAAAAAAAAATAAAAAAAGGTATAATTAAATAGACGAATTCGGTTATTTTAAGAATGTTTGCATAAATGAGAAAATGCTGCCTAAATACACATAATATATATATATATATATATATATATATATATATATATGTGTGTGTGCGTGTGTGTTCCTTCATTAGTTAACCACTGTTAGCACTGCCTAATTTATCGGATTGTTCATAGTGGCCGAGGGGGTATAGACGTCTAAATTAGAGTTTAGAAAAACATGACTCGTGTTCGGGGTTTCGAATCCTACGACCGATATGAGTATCTCTACACTGACAATTTCCGAAAGAAAGGAACGTATGGTATGTAAATAAACATAACACACACACACACATATATATATATATATATATATATATATATCTTTTTTTTTGCCTGTCTAATTTATTGGATTTCCTATATGATTGTTTCCGCTATTCTTTATCCCGTCAGATGAACTATATTCACTTGAAAGCTAAAAATAGAGCCATTCCCATTATGACTATTTTTATTCATACACAAAAATGAGTTGCTATTAATGTCTATGAGTTTTACAGAATAATAAGTATTAAAACAAATGGCAGGAGGCCATATGTGTCTGTTTCGTGACAAATGGCATATTAATAGCGTTTATAGGAATTCGATCTGTTTTGTTCTTATATGCTGTAGCGCGTCGGCAATTCAGGTTTTAGTTAAAATAGCATTTTCGTCGAGCAACGCGCAGATTAAATAAAGACATCTGCACCACTGTGTTTCACTAAGAGGCTCCGTCCGTCTGTCTATCATATATATAAAATATAATTACCTTTAGGCTATAACGCTTCAATTTGAAACAGCATTTTCGTTGGTCTGTCACACTTAATTCTGAAATAGTCGTTTGTCTTTCACAGTAAAGTGTTTAAATATCATTTTCGTTAATGTTTCACATTTACGGTTTACATAACATATTATTTGGTCTGCCACGCTTAAGTTTGAAATAGTATTGTCATTGGTCTGTCATGATTTAGCTTGAAATTACATTAACGTTGGTCTGTCACACTTAAGTGTGAAATAGAATTGTGTTGATCTTTCACACTTAGGTGTTTAATTATATTTTCGTTCGTCTGTCATGCTTAAGGTAAAAACTATAATTTTTTTAGTCTACCACGCTTAAGTTTGAAATAGCGTCTTCATTAGTCTGTATGTTTAAGTTTAAAATTATCACGATTAAGTTTAAACCAGCATTTCCGTTGGTCTGTCACATTTATGCTTAAAGTATAATATCCGTTGGTCTGTCATAATTAAACTTGATTTATTATTTTCGTTAGTCGTTCACATTTAAGTTTTTAATATTATTTTTGTTTGTCTGTCACGCATAAGTTTCAAATATCATTTTCTTTAATCTATCATGTTAAAGTTTAAAATCGTATTTTCATTCATCCTAAAAAATGGCTACTTTTAAATTTAAGCGGTAGACAGCGACGAAAATGCTATTTCAAATTTAACTATGAAAAATCAACGAATATTCTATTTCACACTGAACCCCGAAATACAATGTGATTACCCAAACGTCCGATGGAACCAACGACTGAGAAAACTAATTTTAATTCTTGTTTCAAAAGAAGGCGAATATGAATTACAATGGACGGATAGTTCTTAAATTTGAAATAGCATTTTCGTCGGTGTCCGCCATTTGAACTTAAAAAACTTTTATCCAAAATGGTTGGATGCGGCATTAAATAACCCGAAACTGGTTGATATGCCGTAAAAATAAAGATAAACCAGACACCATAAATAAGTATTTGAAGATATAAAAAAATGGAGGCATAACAACTTTTACAAAATGACTGGATTCGGCATTAAATAACCCGAAATTGTTGATATGCCGTAAAACAAAACAACCAATATCAATAATGTATAATATTTTTAATGTCTTTGTGAGCATTCAGAGAAAGAATAACTCGTCATCATCTAATTTTTATTGTGTATTTGTACACACCACAAACCCGTGTGTAAATTAAATGGCAAAATAATAAAATTTAACTGGAGAAACTAATTTTATTTTTTGTTTCAAATATGAATTACAATGGACGATCGATTCCCTAGAAAACTTATGTCGATTTTCGTAGCTTAAAACTTAGCTTTAAAATGAAAATAAGTTTTAAAAGAAAATACTTTTCTGTGATATTTATGTTTTTGGTCGACGAGAGTTCATCTTCCTCCTGAAATAACACATCAACGAACCTCTAATGAGTTCAGCCCATTGTCTTCAGATATTCTTGAAAGACGCCATTATTAGCTTCCAGGAAGTCAACGATGGTACGTTGATACTTAACTAAGCGTGACCTCAGCCATTCATGCATTGTATAAACTTGAACACAGAATTATTCAACTCCTCCAAAGTTATATTTTAATATTTTCTAAAGAAATTCGAATTTTTGCAAGTACTTACTGAATTTGCGTTTTAGAGGAAGGAGTAACATTTTAAAGATGTTCTGACCAACCATCTCAGTCTACGTCAGGATTTCATGAATCTTAAGAAATAAAGTAGCTGAAAATCCTCAATCTTCTCCTGTTATATATTTGTCTCCGAAGAGAAGCATATTAATTATTTCATTAAAATAAAATGTATTTTAAATTAAATTAAAAAATAAGAAAGGATGCCTAGGGATATACGTAGAATTATAAAAAAATAATCTAACTTTAATTTAACCTTAATTTTAGTTCAATATAGATATTTGACACTGATTCTTTTATTAAATTCTTATCTTAAATTGAGTTTAAAATTAAAAAAGAAGACCTGGGGATATAGGGACGACCATAAAAATAATTTAACTTTAATTTAATCCTAATTTTAGTTCAATATAGATATTAGACACTGATTCTTTTATTAAATTCTTATTTTAAATTGAGTTTAAAATTAAAAAAGAAGACCTGGGACGACCATAAAAAAATAATTTAACTTAAATTTATTTTTAATTTTAGTTCAATATAGATATTGGACACTAATTTTTTAATTAAATTCTTATTTTAAATTAAATCATTTTATTAAAATTGAAAATAGAAGCCTTTATCAATGCAAAATTAATTAATTTTTTTTCTTTACTTTAATCTTATTAATTTCGGAATAATAATACATCATCAGAACGACCCATCTTTCTTAATCATTTCATGTTTTTAATAATATTTAACCGCCTCGGTTTCACTAACTTCCAGGTATAGAATCAGACAACGAGAAGCATGTATGTTGTTTTTAGTACAGTTCTATCGCAGACTGTTTGGTTCGCTATACTATAATTTAATTTAAAAAATAATTCTCAAATAATTGTCTTTTTTTTTTTAGTTTTGGTTAATTTTTGACTCAAATGCAAGAATGTTATGAAACGTGTTAAATAAAAATAAAAATGTAATATGGTGTTATATGCTGAGGGAAGTAAATATGGAATTCCTCATTCAATCCCGAGCATCGCCGAATCTGTTTGCTAATGTCTATATGTAAGCGTTCGTGTCATTATGAGTATTTTATGTGCTGCTTTTTCATTGATGAGTCATCGTTTATCAAGGCCCAAAGTCCACTCAAGGATAAGAGTAAATGTGTTTCTCAAGTAAACCATGATACAAAATCTTGAGAGGATTGGAGAAACTGGTCAGAATTTAATTATTTAAGAAGATGGCTTAACAAGAATTTGTTTACATTAGATATGTAAACGACCACGTTGTAGTCGGCTGGGAAGCAGCCACGTTGTATTGCGTTCCACAAACGGGTAGTCCTTGGAAATGAACTTTGCTCATAGAAGTACGGTTTATTTTTTGGTACACAGAGGAAGAAAGGAATTATGTACAGTGGTTGTCGTGAGAAGAATTTTTGCCGGTAATCTTTTACAGGGAGGAACTAGAGATTGGAGCTCAGTCGAGCACCTTCCATGAAAATAACGGAGTTAGGCACAAGGCCAGTTTTTATCTTACTCCCACAATGTCACCCAAGGTCGGGTCGGGAAAGTGGGGGTTAAAAATTGCCTGGGCAGCCCCGTCGGCATTCCCCGGTAGGGGCGCCCCAGGCAGTAAGCAATAAACTTAATACCCCCCAAAGAGGGGAAGCGAAGCCTGGGTATGAGTAGATGAAGCAACATTACTTCTGTGCGAAAGAGGCTGTAGAGAATAGAAGAGGGCATCTCCCACTAGATTTCGAAGTCGATTTTGTACTCTGTCAAGGCAGGAAAAGATGCTCTGAGCGGCACCTCCCCACATGTGGGAGCAGCACCCCATCTTAGGAAACATCTGACTTTGGTACAGGTAGAGAATGGGGCCAGGAGTGAGATACTTTCTGGAGCCGCAGAATGATGCAACTATTTTTCGCCGCAGTAATTTAGTAGATATGCATTGAAGCGTCGCCAAGCGTATCGTCATCTCATCCCATATTGCAATTAACATATTTTTTCCTATTTTTCTGGGAATGTACCTACTTTTTATATCTACTGATGCACACCAGACCAATTTGTAATTAAAGTTCATTAACAAAACCGGATTTTAAAAAAAGATTCCACGAACTTCGACTACTTTTGAGATAGGGGATTGCTATTTTCATCGGTTCTATTTAAACTAGTGATCTCGTTTTTAAATTGATTTGATATTCACAACGTTTCGGCCGCATCACCTCCTTGGCTACGATCAGGAAACCTAAAATTGGAATTCCTGTTCAGCATATTTGGGAAAACCGCTATGGCCACATCTATACAATAACTAGACGTACCAATGCCCCATTGGGTCACAAGCACGAATAGTATTTATTGTACCCTGACTTAATTCGAAAATTCATGAATTATGACGTCATACTTTTAAAGACATTTCTCTCCCATAACTAAAAATAATAAGTCTTTTCACTCTTATATTATTCTTATTAGTCTTAGTCTGATATAGAAGTAGTCTTCTTTATATAGAGGATATATATTCATTATTCTGCCATCTAATTTACAAACGCGTTTGTGGTGTGTACAAATACACAATTAAAATTAAATGATAACGAGTTATTGTTTCTTTAAATGCTCACAGAGACATAACAAATATTATACACTATTGATTTTGGTTGTTTTGTTTTACAGCATACCAACCCTTTTTGGGTTATTTAATGCCGAATCCAGTCATTTTGTATAAGTCTTTTATGCTTCCATTTTTTTATATCTTCAAATACTTATTCATGGTAATTGGTTTAGTTTTGTTTTCCAGCATATCAACAGTTTTCGGGTTATTTAATACCGAATCCAGTCATTTTGGATTAAAGTTTTTAAGCTTCAAGTTCTTTATGTCTTTAGATATTTATTCATGGTGTTTGGTGTTGTTGTTTTGTCGAGGAAAATTGTTGTTTTTGGTTTTGACTTTGCAGGACATGATTGAATTTGGCAAAGGCAAATAAAAAAAATAACAATACCATCATGTTTGTTTCATTTTAGGCCAAGAAGCCGGTATCTTCAGACATCCTGATCGTGTAGGACAAGAGAGAGTATCGAATCAACACAGATTGAGAGAGGGTGAGAGAAATACAAAGATAACTAAAAGAGAGAAATTGGTGACTTGTTTAGTTAATTATGAATTACGGCTTATTATAACAATTAAAACAACTCAATCGTATAACTAAAGTAAATTCGAGCATGTATTTTGTTTTATTAATTCATATAGGGGCAAGCCTTAGGGAAACTAACGTTTATTGACTCACATTTCGTATAATAATTGATTTCCGTAGATAAATAAATAAATAGAAAAGTAGACAACCGATCAGCATTCACATTTCACCAATTTCAGGATGGCTGTCATCTCACACGTCTGAACTCCCCTCTTATTACTTAATCACTAATTATAACTCCCTTCTACTCATTCATCCTTAAATACGGCTGTTTTCTACTTCAAATTTCTCTTTTTAAATCTATTTAACGCTTTTTTCTCTCCCCTCCCACACCCTGATTATAGCTCCACTTACTGCCTTTTAAAATGATCCTTTATGTATCAAAGTGACCAATAATGTTGTTTTCGTTACTTTGATAAAGTTCTTTGAATAAAAGGAACGAAACTGTTTTTGATTTGATTTTTTTAAAATATATTTTCAGTTGTCTACTTTTCTATCTATTTATTCTCTACATTATGTCGGATTTAATGCATTCATGTTTTTCTAAATAATATTTTTTGTGAACGCAACTTATTTTTACTTTTAGTAAAAAAAAAGATTAAAAACACTAAAGCGTACACGTGAAATGCCAAAATGAAAAACCCACCGAACAAATATAGTCGCCATCTTTATAAACAAATCTAGAAAAGCTATCTCAGAGAGAACGATAACTCTAGTTGATACTTTTCTATTTAAAGGACAGGTTTACGAATTTCAGTCATCGTTCTTCATTAGATAGCCTCTTTCTTGACTTGTCTCTAGTGATGACGACTATATTTTTACCAGTCTAGTTTTCATTTCAGCGTTTCACGTGTATTATTAAATGTTAATGTTTTTTTTTATACATGTAATGTCTATACCATTAACCTACCATGAAATAAAAACATGGTCCCTTTTGTCAAGGTTTCCTAGATACGAACAAATACTGTTTACTGAATAAATTATATATTTTCTGTGCTTATGCTTTAACTATCATTGTAAATCAAGCTCCTCTGAATTGGCGTCAAGCGTCGGAACACGGAGAAAATGTTTAATAGTAAAAACTGGAATTTATTTCTGGTAAGATATTATGCCATGCTTCTTTTTATTGACAATCTGTTTACGCGAGTAATAGCCTTAAATAAGCAATTAATTCAGCCAACAGGGCTGGTATGAACATAAAAAAAAAGCACCAAGAATAAATGTTTAGTTTTACTGGATTAGAACGTATACCTGTGAAAGAGGGACTACCTGTGGCGGGTGCCGTATTAACCACTTGGCTAATACGCTCAATAGTTAGCTGGGCTTTCACGAACTACTGAACTTGTTAGCAAAGTGGTTAAGGCGGCACCTGCAACAGGTGGTCCCTCTTATGGAGGAACTGATTACTTATCTCTCCCGCTTTGTGATTAGGATCTATGTTTATGTTCTTACCATCAGTGTAAACCTAATATCCTCGAATTTGCGCCAAGCAGGGAATACAGTAAAAATATTATATGTTCGCAGTTTCGTCTTGAAATGTCGTTCTACTTTGTTTATATGTTATCTAATGTTATTTAATGTTATCTAATCTAAATTAATTGCATTGTGCATAGTCATTAGTTTTCTAGTCCTCTGGTCAAGGTGCCTGAGTTCTTCTTTGGTCCAGCCTATGAATGGTCCAGAGTATCTTATTAGTGATACAGCCCATGTGTTTATCCCTTTTACTAGGTTTCTGCTATATAGTTTAGTTTCTAAGAGTTTCCTTGTTCTTCGTAGATATTCTTTTCCAATCTTCTCTTTCATTTCTGTATATTTGATTGTGTCTGCTTCCAGAACTCCCAGGTATTTATAACTAACTTGTTCTCCTACCGCCCTCATCTCCTCTTGGTTGGGGAATTCTATACCTTCTGTGTTCTCCAGTGTTCCTCTTTTAATCTCAAGCAGTGCACATGTTTCTATTCCAAACTCCATTTAGATATCCTGGCTGAATATCCTGGTTGTATTTATCAGCTTTTCCAGTTCTTTTTTTTTTGCAAACAGTTTAAGGTCATCCATGTACATCAGGTGGTTTATTCTTTGTTTTGTATCCGTAAACCTTTATCCGGCATCACACTTTCTGAGTATGTAGTTGAGTGGCATCATGGCTATTATAAGCAATAGTGGTGATAGAGAGTCTCCTTGAAAAATGCCTCTCTGTATTTTTATCTCCGACAGGTGTTGTCCTCCGGCTGTCAGTTTTAGTCTCCATGTTTCCATTGCTTTCTGGATGAGATTAATAATCCTGTCAGGTATTTTGTATATTTTTAAGCATTCAATTATCCATGTTTGGGGGATTCTGTCGTATGCTTTCTTGTAGTCAATCCATGCCATGGTTATGTTCTTTTGTCTGCTCTTCACTTCCTTCTTTTGATCAATGTATAGTAGATTATGTGCCCCTCTTTGTCATTTCCAGCGTCCTTTTTGTTCCTCGGGGAGCAGTCCACGTTTGTCCAGGGATTGGTAGAGTTGTTCTCTCAGTTGTGCTGTGATAATTTTCCACATTATTGGTAGACATGTTATCGGTCTGTAGTTGCTGGGGGTCGTTCTCTTTTTTGGGGGTCTTTTTCTATTAATGTTGTTCTCCTTCTGTCATCCATTCTGGTACGTCCGTTTTGCGGATACATCCACTCAGTTTCTGCGTTAGTCTTTCATGCAGGGTCGTGAATTTTTTAAACCAGTATGCATGTATTCCATCGTGGCCTGGTGCTCTCCAGTTTGCCATTTTTCTTAGGGTTTTCTTGATCGTTTCTTTGTTAATTTCTGTTTCGGTTCCTTCTTCGATTTCCTGCAGTTCATCTTTCATGTTTTTCAACCATTGGGCATTCTTGTCGTGCTTTTTTGGTTCTTCCCATATCTTGCTCCAGAATTGTTTTGTTTCTGTTAAGTTGGGTTGCTCTGTTGTTGTTTTTTCTCCATTTACGTTTTTGTAAAACTGGCTTTCATTGTTTTCAAAAGTCCTGTTCTGTTTGCTCTGTTCTGATTTGTACCTGTATCGTCTCAGTCTTCCTTCTATTGCTGCTATCTTTTGTTTTATTTCTTCATGTTTCTCATTTAGTTTTTCCTTGCGTTTCTATTTTTGCTTCTTAATCGTGTCATGTCCTCCTTCCTTCTGTTCACGGTTTTAGCTTCTTTCCGAAGTTTGGTGATCTAGGTTTCCAGTCTTATTTTCCGTCCAAGTTTTGTCAGTCCATTCTTTTGTCCATTCTCTTCGTTTCTTAGTTTCATACTTACCGATTTTGCCCCTGCATATATCAGGTTGTTTAGGTCTGTAATAGTTGCTGTTAGGATGTGTGTGAGGAGTCTGTTTACTCTTTCTGTTTCTGCTTGTAACTTCTTCGCTACTTCATTCCTGAGAGATGGGAGTTTTGTTTTGTTTTCTAACATGTATCGTCTAATTTTCTCCACTTCACTTGCTTCTTTTTCGTTGAGTTCTATCTCAGCAGGTTCTGTAGTTCCGCAGTCTTCTATCTCATCTGGTTCTGTGATTCCGTAGTCTTCAATCTCGTCAGTTTCAGTGTGTATGTTTTGCTCGTCCTCTTTCTGTGGTCTCTCCTTTGGTGGTGTTTCTTGCTCCGTTTCGCCATTAGCCTTCTGTCTGATTTCCGTCAGTTCCATCTCCGAGAACCATCCTCGCTTGAGGATCTGTCTTGCTTGATCTGCTATCCTTTGTTCCGTTGTATGGTAGTCACTAGCAATGTCCCAGAGATGTTTCATTCGTTTTCGGTAGCCTCTTTCTGTAGGGTAGCGGCTTTTATAATAGCAGTCCATCACCAGTCTGTTCTCTTTCGTGGTCTATTTCTTTCTATATCTTTCCAGTTTGCTGTTTTCGGTCTGGTTTTCTTGTCTCTGGTCTGTGTCCTTGTCATACCTGGAATCAGAGAGGTTACTTACCTGGTTCTTGTCCGTTGTCTTGTTTCTGAAATGAGAAGGCCAACATTCGCAGGATGCTGACCGGGTCCCCCATGTTGGCTAACGAGGGAGCACCTGACCATCATGACACTCAGGTCTTTCTCCTGAGTCCCACGGCTTGTATTGATATTATTGTGCATTTATTATTATTATTATTATTATTATTATTATTATTATTATTATTATTATTATTATTATTATTAATAATAATAATAATAATTGTTTCAAGTTTTCGAGGTTTTGTTAGCGTTTTATTCTCAACTATCAGTTCCCAAACTCATCTTATAACAGTTCTTTTAAGGGGCAGTTACAACTGTATATGCAAGAATATGAACTAAATATTTGCGTCCATGTCTGAGCATATTTGAATAAAACAATCTGTCAGTTTCACTTGTTTTCTCTTATCTATAACGTGTGAATGTATCTCTGACCCACAGACTAAGCTGTGTGACAGTCAGATATTATACATTGCAAGTTGACTGAGATATATTGACTGCTTAAACGCTAGAAAATTTGCTTTATATAAGATTCGGATGGGCGCCTGGCGACTGTGTGGCTTTTCCCAGCGTTTAGCTTTAATTATTTTACATACGAAAAATGTTCACCTAATCGAGTAGATGCAGTTCTGCATGTGAAACTCTTGCAAGCTACAACATCTGAATTGTATAAGTTATTTGTTGTATTTATTTAATTTTATCCAACCCGGAATAGGATTAATTACGTGTTCACCTCAACTCTAGTTTCTACGACGCTGATTTTAAAAGAACATACCGTCTTTAAATATGCGTAAGCCGATCAAAATACAAACTTGACTCTTTTTACTTTTGAAACGGAGTCATTTTCACGACATAAGATATATAAGTTACATGTGAATCGAATTCACGTGTCACAGCAGAACCGGATTGGAAACTGATATATGATAAAATAACAATTACATAAACAAACTAGTATATAACGTGGTTATATGTAACATTTCTATATATAAAGCAAAGCTAATTGTGTGTGTCTGTTTGTCCATCGATCAGCTTGCAATTATTGATCGCCGATCACATCTAACCTCATATTTGGAATCAGAAGATATTGTAACCTTGTTTTCGATGTATGTTTTTAATTACATTTTTAAAAAGTATAATTATAATGTGTACTGTTCTCATTTAAGATGATAGAAATGATCATTGTTATTACCGATTTGTTATCTTAAATTTATTCCTTGGTCGACGTCGTGAAATCAACTGATACCTTTGGTTTAATATATCATTGTATTCATACTCCAAAAGTATAATCCTTTCCAGGCATAGGTTAAATGTTTCGTTGAAGCTATTTGGAGGTGTTGGAATTACAGTAGGCAGTACATAGTATTTTGACATAACCATTAGATTTTTTAAATTCGGGTTTAGAAAAATAATTATTTTGTTATAGTAACCTTATTACCAGTTACCGGAAAATATTCCGATATATATTTTCCTGGTACTTAAATCAGCATTCTAGAAAATAGTTACCTTATATACAACGTTACTAATGTTACAGTCACTTTCCAATGGGCAATCATTTTTTATTTTACTATTACTCCTGTTGGTGTTGTTATCTTTCCCCATTCGTTTTCGTTTTATATCTTAACATGCGGTAATGTGCGTTTAATAGTCGTCTGACATAAAATTTAATTCGCGGCTTTTGATTCGTAACATGCTTCATTTGTGTCCGGCTGATTCCGGAAATCTGCTTCGGTAAGAATCGGTTTAGTTTGGCTAGTATTGTGTAGAAGTTTTTCTGTATAGTTTGATCCAAGAAGTTTTTATTTATGTAAGAAAATGCAATTGTTTTAGTTTTGCTTAGAGTCATATTTAATCTGATTTTTTTTTAAGTGTATCCCGTTGAGTCAGTCATAGCGCTCGGGTCAGATTGTTTTAGCTGTGGGTTCAGTTTTCTATGTAACTTTTACTTGCATTAAATTCTAAATGTTAACTGATGAACTCCTATTTTGGCTGGTATTCTTTAGTTTAGGATTGTTTTTGATACAAATCAACATTATGCTTGACTTGCCCACCAAGTTTCAGTCAGGAATGCCCAACAGTCATTATGTTATGCTTGTGTACAGTTTAAGTTCCTCGTGGATGAGGAACTCATTTTTTATAAATTATTCTTTTCACTTACTTATACATGCAACAACTAGTAATATTTAATTAATAACACATATAAAACTAAAACTAGTTGTGTCGCGGTTATGTCTTGAAGTGCATCATTGGTAGTCACCTGAGGAACACGTTGGAACTACTGATCTATTGTCTTGCTTTGAGCTATTTTCCTTATTTATCAACTTGTGTCATTTTACTTGTGCCATTATTTCTGTGAACCATTTCTTACATTAAGTCTCTTATTCGTTGGTATTCTTCAAGCTAAGCCGAAACAGCGTACGACTGGTTTTAGATTTCTGTTCTGTCGGACGTTTCCTAATTTATACCATATCTATATAATAACACGGTATATAAACTATGTGTTCATATGTCCGTTATCATCATCCACCCCTTTTTTTTAAACGATGGAATCGCCCGATCACCGTAAATACAATGTAAAAAAAGTAATGTCGAACGTGAAACTTCGACTAAAATACACTTTGTTGGCTTTCGGTCTATGATTAGCGTGTAGTATTGTTACATAATAGATGTATGTATGTGAAGAACGATTACATCGACTAGTATGGATTTAGTATCGACGTGTACCAGTGCAAAATCTTGACACGAAATACAGGGAAACAAAAATATAACCATACCTGAACTCTGAATCATCCCTGATCTCTGACCTAACGGGTTCGTGGTGACAAGCTGAGTGTCCCCCTTTGAAGCAATTACGTCACAATCGTGGTAACGAGAAAAGAAAGAAGTATTTGAGAGAGTCCGTGTTTCGGAAGCGTGATGCACGGATGCAAAATCGAGATATAATTCAGAAAAAGAAAACATGGGAATTTTATTCCTAAAAGAGTGATAGCGAGTTGATAGCTCCTTTCTTTCTCTCCCCGTAACGAAGTAGATCTATGTTAGAAAGAACAATTTGGTCTTTCTCTCCAATTAAATGAAGGTGTGAGCTTTATAATTATGACGAGAAAATTCTCCAAAATAAGGAACTATTTTTGAATCTCCGGCGTCTTGTACCTGTTTTCCTTTCTGTGCATAGAGGGTATTTGATTGCAGATGAGTATGTGTGACTTTTATTCGTACGACAAGAAAATCTCTCAGACAAATAAAGCAGTTAAATTCTTTGCCGGACTCGCCTTTTTGTCTCTCTGCATGGAAAGTTTTAATTACAGACCTAGACGATTATGATGACGATGATAGTGGCTACGAAGGTCGGGACATATACAGTATACGTTCTGTTCGAAAATGGTACACTAATATTGTGGGGCATGCGTTCGCGCCGGATGTTCATAGAATCGAAATATGTCAGAAAATTCTACAGGGGTCTTGGAAATAGACCCCCATATGCACGGCAGCAATATACAACAAATGAAGGGGACGATTGTGGAATTTCCACGAATCGCGCTAGTATATGTACTATTTCACAACGCAATAGATTTCAAATTAACCTCAGTTCATATATTATCATATATATTTTTTTATTATTACATATTATACTTGCGGATGTACGTGGAGTTGCTCAGGTGATACGTAAACCAATCAAATATCAGTAAACAATCACTTTTTGAATAAATAATTGATTCGGATGATTCAGTAGTAAAGGTGATTTCCTATCTGTCACCATTAAATAAATGACGGATAAATGACAATCTTGTTCGTTTTTATGACAAAAAAGTTTTTCATGTGTTTGAAAAGCAATGACAACTACCAGACATACTCTTTCTGCCTAGACACCTACATGCCAACTAGAAATACAGTCAACACGACAGATTCAGAGTTGCTATGCGGGATACGACGACTAAAAGAAGTCACGCTGATTACTGATGATGATGAAGAAAAGTTGTGTATATATTATGACAATCTTAAAGTAGATGCTGGAAAAGTATATCATTTAGTTAATTTGTTTGATATGATTAACTGCAAAAATAGCGGCTATTTTTAGACCTATGAATCATTTAACATGATCAATCAATGAAACGGTAGGCATTCCGATAATGTGCTGGCAACTCTCATCCGTTGTCTCAAACAAAGAATTAATCGTAGCGACTACATGCATGCCAGAGCTTGTTTTCTACTTTGATATTTGCTGTAACTGAAAATAATAGTTTGTTCTCATATTTTTAATAGATATCCGTAAGGAATTTGGAAGCATTTAACTATCAAATAGAAAGGCGTTTAGGCTTTAAAATTCTTAACAAATGCTCATGTAATAAAAAGATTGAAAGTTGTGGAAGCGATTTGCATCCAAAGATTTTATAAATATAGATTAAAACAACAGTACTTTAACACAATTAGTTAAAGTTCAATATCGATCTAGTTTAATAACACTGGTTTACAAAAAAACATTTTTGATCTGAGGCAAGAATGGGGATAGATGTTTCTTTCTAATGTGGGTGTGTTGAATTCAAATTTATAAATAGTTTTGTTCTATCACCTCTAGTTTTCTGGCTTTTAAATAGTCTTATTTTAGTATAAACAGAGAATAAATGTGCATATTTCAAAGGTTGCAGCAGTTTATAACAGATAAAACAGGATAGATAAAGAACACTGATTGAATAAATATACTTGGTTGACACAATTACACAATTCATAGTACCACAGACAGTCAAAAGAGTGTTTTATTAGATCTGGTGTATTTTGCCTCCGGGGTGTCACGCAAGAGCATCCAGCAGAAGTCTCCCATCATGCCGGCGTTCCATTTACCTTGATAGTTGCTCTCCATTTCGTAATGTCTTGGTGGAATCTTTCTCCATGCTCATCACTCACTGCTCCAAGGTTTGGCGGGAAGAAGTTGAGGTGGGAATGGAGAAAACGAATCTTGAGTGACATTCGGCACCCCATATCCTCGTAAGACTTTAGCAACTTCTTAACTGCCAAAATACGTCTTGCTATATGACTATACATACATATATATATATATATATATATATATATATATATATATATATATATATATATATATATATAATGTAATGCTATAACTTACATTTAGTGCATGATAACTAAAAAACATAGGTCTCACAATATTAGAATTAGCACTGAATGGATATATGCCTGTATGTACCGTATGTGCACAAAATGCACACTATGCATATCTAAAAAAAACTAGAGGTGATGAGTAAAAACGGATTTCAAATTTGAATTATGCACTCTCAAATTAAGTGAAAACGAGTATTTTTGTGGTGCACTAAATTTCTTTGTAAATCAGTGCAATCAGTGACATGGTAACATCAAAGGAGAGTTGTCCCCCTTGAACTTATACTACTCATCTTGTTCGACCAGGAACAGATTCAAATTCAGACACTATGACGTTGTTTTATATGGAATGTGTCGTCCCTACATATTCGTAAGCCGATCAGAATACAACACCGACTATCTTTCATTTTGAAACAGATCTATTGTCATGACATGCAATGGGTAACTTACATGTCAATCTCATTCACGTGTCACAACAAACTCGGATTGAAAATTGATATATGACAGAATAACAATTACGTAACCTATCTATTACCTGGAAATAGATTACATAATACGATTATATAAATGCTTTTGTAATAAATATAAAATGGAAATGGACAAATCGAAAATGGAAAGCAGGAACCAAACCTCTACTAGAAGGGCGCGGAGAGGAGTCTGGGAGACCTATTGCCATTTAAATTCAAGAGAGGGTCAACAGTGAGAAATCAATATCAGCTTCAATGCTGTTTAGGTCTAACTTTTAACATCTCACACGATCGGTTAAAATGTTAGATGAATCGGTTGTCATCTATTGAAATAAACTGTAAGTATGGAGGCTACTGAAAAAAATGCTGGTAAACTAAAAAGGAATGAGTTGATATTTTTCTAGCGAGAATCAACCCACAAATTAATGACAGACTAGAACTCCGCATAGACATCTTAATTTAACACACGTGACTGATACACACGCACACCCGCACACGCGTACAACTATGATCGAATTCGAATACATTAGTTTGCCTGTTTCACATCTATAACTACATTCTTACAATATTATCTTCAACCAACAGTTACATACAGTCTACATAAAAAAGCATGGTTCTTTGCAATGACATATCTAATAACTAAATGTACGCAAGCAAATAGAATACTTAATTTTTTTTTGAAGAGGAGATCTTTCTCGAAATATCTGTCATTTAAATGATATGAGAGAGAAAAATGCAATTTAGTTTTATATCTAATGCTGAATTAACGCATTGTAATAAGCCTCTAACGTAAGTAGTCTTGCATATATATATATATATATATATATATATTTTTATATGTACTATTTTTATAAATATTAATTATTTTTACCTACAAACACTAATGTTTTATACTTTATGCAATCATCAGTGTAGGAAATCTTAATACTGCCGGTCTAAGGATTCGAACCAAGTCACAAAGTCACCTTCAACTTCAGTGTATATAGTATAAATTGTTATTTCAACAAATTATCGGGCTACACATTTGCAGACATGTTTCAGCTCTAGCAAAGTGTTAGCATGAATGCGGAGATGAAAATGAACAACAAATTTCGGATCTGATGGTTGTTTTATGATCCACCTCAGGGGCTTTCGATCTCTTCGATCGTCATCAGGAGTTAATTTTCAATTATAATTTTGTTGTTTTATTTACAATTGTTGTTTTAATTTATATATAAACCTAATATTCACCTAATTTTATACTAAGTGTATCTGGTCGGTTTTGCCCGGGATGCAATGATATGGGACCCCTTAGACAGTAAGAGGTTGACGTCTATTGATTGGAAGCAGATTAGCATTTTTAAGTGGATGCGGGCTAGCTATTACCTCAAGTGGTATTTTTCTAGTGTGGTCCCAGAATCTCTCTCTCTCTATTTTTTAAATGGGAATCGCTCCAAACAATGGATGAAGCCACTTGATGTAAGGAGATAACAAGAACAAATATGATTATCGCAAAAACAGATGCTGCCTATTGTCTTTAGTCTTGAAAAGACCATAATTATAGGTAGGAGGAACACAGTCAGCAAAAAGAGAGTTCCACAAGTATTCAGTTTTGGGAAAGAAGTAACTGGGATAGGAAGCTGTATTACAATGAGGTATCAAACCATCGAATTGATGAAGACCACTAGACCAACGATTCAAACGAGCTGGAACAAAGGAAGCGGGAAATAGATCACATAATTCTGAAGAACACATGCCATAATAGTATTCATAGAAAAGACTAAGACTAGCAACATAACGTCTGTGAGAGAGAGAGAGAGAGTGCAGAGAAGAAGCAAGGGTGGGGTCAATCAAATTACAGATACGTTTCTGCACCTTATCAAGAACCCTCAAATGGGACAGAGATCCACCAGCCCAAATGTGACAACAGTACTCCATACATGGCTTGATTGTAGATTTGTAGAGATAGAGAATTGTCTCAAGTGTGAGAATATATATATATATATATGATCAAATATAAACCAAAAGTAACACATTTAGTAGATAGAACCTATCGTGAAGAGGTTTAGCTCAATATACGAGATAGAGCAATTGTAGATATAGAAGAAAAAGAGTGATAAATATCTCGGTAAATTTGTTAACTTCTATTCTTAACGCCCCTAATCTTACCAATAAACCTTCCCAATAATTTCCCTTCCCATTGCACCTAATAAGTGTATCTACCCGTAGCACCTATAGTTGATTGAACTAACATTATTCCTCCTACAACCCACAGATCATTACCATATCTAATATCTAGACATTTATCCCTCCTCTGCAATATAGCTCCTACTATTCTTTTTACTTCAGTTCTACTCCAAACTTCTTATATTTTTTTCTGTCCGCAAACCTGCCCACAAACTTATCGATGGTCTCTTAATCTCACTTCCTTCTTATCTTCCACGTATCCACTATACCCCCATTCTAATGGCAACATCTTCCCTCGTAGCTTCCTTTTGTCTTCTTTTTAACTACGATCTTCGATTTCCCCTCCAAATTGGTCCATATATCTCCCCCTGTAATTCCTATTACATCTCCAACACACTAGCATTAAATTGTAAGTTTACTTAATTCAATCCAACCCCGGCCCATAATACTTATATTGAAATCAGTTGTTACTAGCATTTCTACCTTATCCCCTTAATAGTCTCCCCCCAAAAAAAATTTTTTTAACTAATGGAGTGATTCAGGCTAGTTGCATAACTATACACTTTGGCCTGCCTTAAATAATCCTAATTCTTCTAACTACTCGTAAAGTAAAAGACTGATAGAAGGCGGCCCGCCTTCTATCAGTCTTTTACTCTTTTACTCATCTTATCTTATTTTGACCAATTTTACCCTCATCCTCTCTAATCATACTTTAAAACTACTTGGAAGCCTCTTGTAAGCTTCCCAATAAATCAAATTTAAACTTGTGATTGCTAATTGTTGCCCTGTTACTGCTTACTCACCATTTAAACTATAGATTTTGAACACTGACACTGCACTCAAGTTTCAATAGAACTAACCCAATTCCACCCCTTATTATTTATAAGCGAAACAAATTGTTACAAACAATCTATCCTTATCGCTTGAACTGTTCCCCTCTTCTAAATTTTTAATATAACTGAGTAGGACAGGCCAGATCTTTAACTATACATCGAGTTAATATTACTAAACTTATTCCTTAATATTTTTTTCTCCTTTATCATTTAATCTCTCTCCTAATCATTCATCTGGTTCTTAATTTAAATTTCAAATATTTTTTAATTTTTAATTAATTATTCTCTAGTTCTTTTTAATTTGTAATTTTAATTAATCATTCATTCTTTCACATACCTTTACTTATTTTACCATGCTTTTAACTAATCTGTTTAGCCCTTTTAAATCCCTAGAAACCTTAGCTAGTAACTGCAAATATTCGCCAAATGTTTGCTTGTTACCTTTGAAATGTTAGAAGTTCACTCATTGGAATTCTATTTTTAGCATCGGAAAACTTTATACTTTCGAATTTACCCTGCCATTTCCTAATTCAATTTTATATACGATTTTTTTAATCCCCTTCCTTCTCTCTTCAGATTAATCTTACTCTCAATAACCTATCTCTTAACCATGACTATATATCGCCCGCTCCTACCCAAATCCCCCTTTCACTTTAACCTCTTCTCCCCCATCCAATCCCTTTTTCTTTTTTTCTTTCTCTCCTCCCAGCTGCAACGGCGGTTATCTCAACCAATCCGAACACTACTACCCCTCGCTCTTTAACTCCCCCTCCCCCTAACCCCATTTTTAGCTTTTTTGTTTCATTTAGGTTTTCTTTGGACTAGATGTCATTTGCCTTTTTCTATGGTCCAGGAAGTTATCAATAATGGCCAGCTTTTCTCTTTTCAATTCCTTTTAAGTGCGTTTGGATTTACTTATATTTGAACACTTTCTCCACACTGCTCCTACGCAAAAGTTGTTTTTCGCTTTCTACAATTCATTGGACATCTTTTCAACGGAAAATTACCACCCGGACAAACCACATATATTTTTTACGGAACTTCTCTTTCACTGCATTTTTTAAATAATATTTTTCATATATTTTTAAAATATTTGAACTTCGGTTTTTTGGAAAGCCAACTTATCTATCTGTATTTCTCCTCTGATGATAAGATCTCGATCTTTGAAAAGCCTTGGCTTAAGGAAAGAATAATAAAACTAGTTTATTACTGAATACACCTTGCATTGAACAATTGAAATTTGAAATAAATTTGGACAATCGTCGCATATTTATCACTCTTTTTTCTTATATATATATATATATATATATATATATATATATATATATATATATATATATATATATATATATATATATATATATATATATTCCAGCAGATGGGTAGGGATAGGGGTTCATGAGTTGGCTCCTCGGACGTCTCAGGGTGCGTTTGGTTTTCTGTGCTCTGACAAGTAGTTGCGTTTGTATGCCTCCCCATGAAAGATAGGCTCTTGGGCTCTAAACCCTTGGACGTGTTTTTCTTTGATCGGCCAATATTTCTAATTTGCATGTATGGCATTCAAAGGAAGAAAACGAGAATCATTGTAACTTTCAAAAAATAAAACTTTGTTGCTTGTTTTAAACGGGAAATGCGATTTTATTTCGAACGACAATTCTACAGTTGCAGGACTGACTTGAAACTAAACTGACACTGCAACAGGTGTCGGAAGCAAACAACAACTTTAGACCAGCACAACGAACGGGCGATCACGGCCTGTGCAATGAACGCACACATACTCTCGTTCACTTTAAGTAAAAACATAAGTTTTTTTCATTGTACATTTTTTATTTTTAGTTTGATTATTAAAAATATTTCATAAAACCAGTCGTCTGAACCGAATTAAGTTATTTTTTCATATAAATTATAACGAAAAACGTTATTATATTGCCAATAACATGGTACGGCAATAAATAATGAAAATTGGCTTGTTAGGAGGAAATTTTGATTTACAACGTTAAATACTCTCTGAGCCTGACTTTGAAAATCCGGCAAGATAACTTTGTATGTTAGATACAGATATATACAACCGAATCATATAAGTGACATGATTAATTGATGCATCTGACTTTTCAAAGTTGACATTAGATTATGAGTTGACACTGGCAGTTGTCTATTCGGTCTCCATATCTAGTTTCTTGTTTATTTGAGTAAAGTGATACGAGGGAGAGGTAGAGAGAGACAGGGAGATGAGATAAACAGATAAATAGATAGATAGATGGATAGAGAGAGGGAAAGAGAGGGGGTAGGGAAACGTAGCTTGTTTATTTGACCTGGTTGAAGACGGCACGCTTATGTCAACCCTTGTAATGAAATGATAATTATCTTCGCCGGAACTTTCTTTTAAAAAATTGGGTATTTATCAACAATCCTCTTTAAACTAAGAACAATAACAGATATTAGTAAGATACATCCATTTAGTCTGCGCGGTTAACGATGAAAATTCTATTTCCAACTGAACCGTGACAGACAAACGAACATGCGTTTTCAAATTAAAACTTGACATACTATAAAATATGATATTTAAAACTTAAGTGTGACAAAATCGCCAATATGCTATTTCAGTCTTAAAGCGTGACAAACCGAAGAAATTCTATTTCGAACTTGACAGACCAGTGAAAATGCTATTTCAAAATACCAATTTAAAACCTAAGCGTGACAGACTAAATAGTTATTTCAAACTTGAACCTGACAGACTAACCAAAATGTTATTTATTTATTACATTATACTTTAAACTTAAGTTTGACCGAGTCACAAACATTCTGTTTCAGGTGTAATCGTGATAGACCGACGAAAAAGCTATTTCAAATTTGGTGTGACAGACTACAGAAAATTATTTTCTAAGTTTAGCGTGACAGACCGAAGTAAAATACTATTTTCATATAAAATCAGAGTTTTTGAGTCAATCCAACCTAAGTTTTATACTGACACTCAATGGACGCAGTAATCTGCGCTACAACGGAGGCACCGATTTTTATCAATCTTGACCATCTAATCTTAAAAACATAAAAATTCAATGCAATATACCTCAATGTTACATATCTACAGAAAGACTACATTCTCTATATGACGTTGCAGTTCTTATCTGTTTGTTCACGAACTTATCCATAAACATTTATATTCTGAAACAGTCTTCTATATGTCAGGAATAAGCTGGTTGAACCTGTGATAAATCAATTTGCTTAGGGACAAACAATACGGATTTCGTCCTGATCCACTTCTAATGTGCTAACTGTAATATCGCATAGTATCAGCAAATATCTTGACGGGAGCTTTGTTTTTAGAGCAATAGTATTTGACATAGGGTCGGACACAAAGTGTTGCTCCACAAAGATGCTAGCTATAGAATATGTGTTAATGTCTTCGCAACCATTTAATGCTTTCTATCAGATAAATTTATAAAAGTAGTTGTCGATGGGCAGATATCAAAAGCACATAATTAATACCGGCGGGCATCTAGCAACTATTCTGGGGCATACACTCTTTCAAATCTTCATAAATGATCTTCCAAATCATATCCTCGGAACATTTGTTGATATCTTCGCAGACGACACAGCTGTCTATGGCAGCACACCAAAGAGCACTGGTAATCAAGATCACGATGATTCTCTGTGCACTGGGGGAAAGTTGCTTGTAACTTTTAACACCTTTAAAACTCCGCTTATTGCCCGACTGATATTCCTTCTTTTGTCTATTAGCCAGACGCAGAGGTACTATCACAGAGAAACGTCAACTACTTTGTTTCCTGATTAGGGCAATCAAAACCGTCTCACCCCCTCTCTTTCTCATTATCTGGCCCAAATGGGGTTATTCGTTTGCTGCCCACTTTCCAGCTTAGGTTGCCCTCTATAGGTCTGGTCTCTATCATAATAACCCCATATGTCCTAGTGACAATATACCCTGTTAGGAACGAATAGAAGTAAAAAAAAAATTATGAAAAGCTTCTCTCTTTTCACCGCCAACACTCGGATTCTTGTTTACCTCAGTCGAAATGAATGGCTCTCTGCTTAAAGAAGACTCTAATTTTGATAAGCTCTTACGACTGACTTTCATCCCAGTTCTTAAATTTAAGAAGTATATCTAGTCTGTTGCAAATGGCGCTGGAAAAAATGATTGGATCATTCTATTGCTCCAGAAAGTACCTGACTCCAGATGTAATCGTCTACCTGTATAAGAGTCAGAATGATTGGATCATTCTACTGCTCCAGAAAGTACCTGACTCCAGATGTAATCGTCTACCAATATAAGAGTCAGAATGATTGGATCATTCTACTGCTCCAGAAAGTACCTGACTCCAGATGTAATCGTCTACCTGTATAAGAGTCAGAATGATTGGATCATTTTACTGCTTCAGAAAGTAACTGACTCCAGATGTAATCGTCTACCTGTATAAGAGTCAGAATAATTGGATCATTTTACTGCTCCAGAAAGTACCTGACTCCAGATGTAATCGTCTACCTGTATAAGAGTAAGAATGATTGGATCATTCTACTGCTCCAGAAAGTACTTGACTCCAGATGTAATCGTCTACCTGTATAAGAGTCAGAATGATTGGATAATTCTACTGCTCCAGAAAGTACCTGACTCCAGATGTAATCGTCTACCTGTATAAGAGTCAGAATGATTGGATCATTCTACTGCTCCAGAAAGTACCTGACTCCAGATGTAATCGTCTACCTGTATAAGAGTCAGAATAGTTGGATCATTCTACTGCTCCAGAAAGTACCTGACTCCAGATGTAATCGTCTACCTGTATAAGAGTCAGAATGATTGGATCATTCTACTACTCCTGAAAGTACTTGACTCCAGATGTAATCGTCTACCTGTATAAGAGTCAGAATGATTGGATAATTCTACTGCTCCAGAAAGTACCTGACTCCAGATGTAATCGTCTACCAATATAAGAGACGTCTTAAGGTAGAATACTTTTGTTCTTCATCGTAAGACATTCATAGAAATAATTCGCCTCGCTTCCAGAACGGAAAGTGACTTTCCTTTTTTCTTCAAGCGACGGAATTTCCATAGAAAAAGCTTCCTTGCAAGGACTTCTTCGCCCGTGGAACACACGAACACATTACCGATGGACTACTTTCCTGTTGATTACAATTTAGTGCTCGTCAAATCCAATGTCAACAAATTAGTGTTATAAACCGCCCCATAAGTAATTAAAAGCAATTTATACCTTTGATCAATGCTGGTACTCCCATAGTGTTCTTCATCTCTCGGATGACCATCGTGCCGTCTCATTAATTATTATGCTCGATTGTCTCTTGGCCTTGATAACTGATGACCAAATAATAAAAAATTACATTACATAAAGTATTTGGATAAGTATATTTCAGTTTGATTAAATATGTCACAGCATTATTGTGGGAGTCTGTCTACACGCCGAACATCCATAAAAATAAAATTAATTTTACTTTATTTAATTTAATTTATAACTTAAAAATTACAAAAGTTAAAAAATAAGAAGAGAAATAGTAATGAAACTTTCAGGGTGTGGAGCAGGAGTGCACAGGAGTTCTTATACATTTCTGGGAAACGCCGAGTGTGCCTCAAAGGGGATTAAAGACTATAAATTTACAGAAAATGATTTTAAATAATATCATTATACTTACATCATCTTTCACCCAATCAATGCTGCGTACATACTTGGACTCCACTCCCAAAATTGAATACAATAAAATGTAAAAAATAAAAAATAAAATAGGTAATATGGTGTTATGGGATAGGCACAAAAGACATAGAGTTACTCATGTGATCCCGGGCTACGCCGGGTCCTCCTACTATTCTAAAGATATAGTAGCTCCATAAATGTAGCCATTTCGTAGAAGAGACGTACTATTGCATTGGTTTGTCTGTTTGACGACACATCAACCAGTTTTTAGACAAGTTCGCGAGGAAGAACGTTTCGATTTCATGTGCTCATTGACTTTTCAAGAATCTGTGCCATTCTGACCCGTTTTAAGGTGTCACGTTGCAATAAGCAGCGATGAAGGATTGTCAGATGACACAGCGGGGCGCCATGTTGAGAATGTTGCGTCATTGCGGGAGGAATGGTAATTGACAGTGGAACCGCATGTTTTTTGGGGGGTTGGGCTTCGTTAATAGAACGTGAAGATGGGTAGATAAGATAGATAGATAGAGAGAGAGAGAGAGGGAGAGAGAGAGAGAAAGAGAGAGGGAGAGATAGATAGATGGCCTTTTGGCTACGATCAAAGTGTAGTATATTTTATGATACTACACTTCACTTTTTCAGTCCTATACTCAGTGAATGAGAAATCCTTCTAGACTGAGGCAATTTAAATTTTTACACCAATCCTGAGTGGTCCGTTTGGGGGGGGGATGTACTTTATACACATTAAAAACCGTCTGTGTCTCTACCTTTTCCTTCGTGGGGAGGCGAATAAACAGGGGTACAACAGGTGGTCATTCTGTGCCAGTGTCCACATTAGCATCATATTGAAACATATGTCGTTGTCATCTTGACTAAGAGCAAAGTGTGGTATCTATTCTGATACTACACTTCATTTTATTCCTGTCCTCGGTCAGTGAAGGAGACTACTTACGCCCTTAAGTGGGTCAAGACAAAGACATTGGTTCTGCCTTGTGCCAGACTTATAAAAACAAATTCCACATACGCGTAAACATGCCGACATGAATATTGACTTCTCAAACTTGATTTAACTGTCTTAGTAATTTTATCTCAAATTGGATTTAAATTTCTTATTAATTTTATAAACACATGCATGAAGCTGTACTTTATCGAATAAGATATTGAGCTTTCTCGACTTTGCAGGTTGGACTAAATTTGTATAGATAGCTCAAAGTGCGTCTGTACAAACGAGATTGAATCTAATTATTTAAGTATTAATATAATTTATATAGCTAACACACTACTCAATAGGTTCCGGGCCTGACACTTAGATAAGACTACAAATAAAACAAATCTATATGATATTTATTAAATAAGTAGTAGGGTTACCCGGTGTTGCTCGAATTCGGGGTTGGGATAGCATCATATGCAAACTTATATTAAGGAGGGTTTACTTTAACAGCAAATTTGATGCTGTCACATATGTATCTTACTCACCAATCTACTCAGATATACTGTATATATATATATATATATATATATAGAGAGAGAGAGAGAGAGAGAGAGCGAGAGGGGGGAGGGGGGAAATAAACACACATGCCAGGTCAAGCCTTCCAGCGGAGTCCAGTAATCCATCGCTACATCAAACGAGTCTATAGAATGATTTTCATGGAATATATACGTATTATTTAATCAAGTTTAAATATATTGATAAAATGAACATAAAACGAATATTTTTCAAAAGTGCTCAATAACGAGTAAAGGATTTATAACATTAAAAAAACGAGACGAACAGATGCCTATATTTAGTTGCACTATCACAAGCCGGACTTCTTAAATAAGCCTGCTACCAGATTAATTAACACAACCAGGCCTGAAATTGGAAAAATTCACAAGACCATCCATTCATAAGATAATCATGAAAATCTACATCCGAACCAATTGATCAGCACCACTAATACCATTGATTGGTTAAATAAAATAGGAGAAAATAACCATTGTACTTCATCCGAACCAATGGATTAACAGAAAAGAACCATTGTACTTTAATCTAGTTTGACATTATGGATTATTACCCTTCAATACCAAAGTATTTATTCCGCAAGGCTTTAAACTTCGTGACAATACACACGGATATTACCAGCGAGGAAATAGATATTATATATAAGTGCAGGAAAACTGTATTGGTATGTAATGAAGAACAATGCATGAAAAAGGATTCTACAGACTAGTTTGATGTAGCGATGGGTTACTGGACCCCGCTGCAATGCTTGACCTGGTATGATTGTTTATTCTATATAAGCTTACGGAAGCGGGTGTGATAAGCGTTATGGATATAAGGTTGTATAGGGATGATGGTTTTTCTATAGTTAGAAATACTAATGGATCCAAGGCTGAAAGAATAAAAAAAAATGTATGCACGTAACTATGAGGGATTTAGGGCTTAAAGGTGAAATCACAGCAGGACTCAAGATCACAAATTCTAGATGTCACATTTAACCCTAACCAGGAAAATTATAAACCTTATATGAAAGATAACTACGACACAGTATATGTTAACCCTAAGTCGAATCATCCACATAACGTAATTAAACATACCCTAATATGAATTAGTCATAGAGTTAGTAATAATTCTTATAATAAGAAAATATTAATAGTAATAGTCATACATACAACACGCCTAAAAAATAGTGGTTATATTAACACTAACATTGAATATCAAGACAGAAGAAATACAAACATGAGGAGAAATAGAAATCGAAGAGTCATTTGGTATACATCCCCATTTAATCTATTAGTAAAATCTAAAATGTGGCATTTGTTTCTCAATCTTTTAAATCGACATTAAATATTTAATAAAAACACCATTAAACTTAGTTATAATTGTACAAATAACTTGGAAAAATAATTAAGAGACAAAATATACAGCTATTAAAAAGTAATGATAACAATAGCAGTAACAACATACAAAATAATGATAATAACAACAATGAATGTTTTTGTAGACATAAGAATTAATGGCGATTTCATGAAAAGTGTTTAGCTAAAAATATATGTTTCCCAGAAAACAATCCCAATTGAAAATATTTATTTAATACTTCAGATAGTAATAAAATAGGCACCTCGTTATCCAAGTATATAATATCTCTAAAATCTAAGAATACAGTTCATGTGATAAAATGGACATTTCAAAAAAGTAGTCGACACGTACACTACACAACCCACATAAACCAACTTGGAAGCCAACAATTAGTACCAAAACCATAGAGTTATTCACTGCCAGTTATACAGCAAATAAGATAGGAAGAAGGTGAGTAGGCGTATGGATAAAGTAAACCAATTCAGACAGTGTACAAAAAGTTGATACGGTTATACAAAAGGACACAAAAAAAACGGTTGTTAGAGATGGAAGAAAGAAAAACCACACATCAAAGAAATTTTTTTTAAATTATACAATTAGAAGAAAGATTCACTCTCTATAAAGGATTATGCAAATATATGATCATATACAGTGAAAAAGCTACTTAATACTTCAATTCGGTATATGCCAAACGTGGAAGGATTCAATTAATATAACGCTAGCAAGAAACATCGTCAAAAACCTTATCATAATAGAAATTAAAGATTAAAAATTTAAGAATTACAAAATTCAAAAAATTAAAAGTTAAAACCGTTAACATATTGACTAATTAAAAAATTTAAATTAAAAATAAAAATAAAAATAAAAGATTCTTTTTAAACCAATAGAAATTTAAAATAAAAATAAAAATAAAAAAATGATTCTTTTTAAACCAATAGAAATTTAAAATAAAAATTAAAAATAAAAAAAATGATTTTTTTAAACCAATAGAAATTTAAAATAAAAATTAAAAATAAAAAAAATGATTTTTTTAAACCAATAAAAATTTAAAATAAAAATTAAAAATAAAAAAATGATTCTTTTTAAACCAATAGAAATTTAAAATAAAATAAAAAAATAAAAAAATGATTTTTTCAAACCAATAGAAATCTAAAATAAAAATAAAAATAAAAATAAAAGATTCTTTTTAAACCAATAGAAATTTAAAATAAAAATTAAAAATAAAAAAATGATTTTTTTTAAACCAATAGAAATTTAAAATTAAAATTAAAAATAAAAAATGATTCTTTTTAAACCAATAGAAATCTAAATTAAAAATAAAAAATAAAAAATGATTCTTTTTAAACCAATAGTAATTTAAATTAAAAATTAAAAAAATAAAAAAAATGATTCTTTTTAAACCAATAGAAATTTAAAATTCAACGCAACAGTAAAACATGTTGCAGTTCTTGAAATACACTAGGTTGAAGCATGATTAAAGACAATTTTCAGGTAATAACGTTTAATTATAATGATAATGATAATGGCAATCATAGAAAAAAAACAAATATAATAATTGTCATCATATTAATGATAATAATAAAGATAGCAGTAATATTAGAGGTGATGTAAATAAAATAAGAATATGGATAAAAATGTGATAATAGGGATTTCAAGCACCTCAAAATGAGAACCATCTAAAAAGACATTTTTTTCAGTAGCACCGGATTTTTAAAAGTCTACTTCCGGTTTAATCATAATATGAACAAAACAACCTTTCTAAGTTAAACTTTTATAACATTTTCATCACAAATAAAAAAGTTATCCTATTAAATAAATAGGTTTTTATTTGCAAAAAAGTTTTTTAATTAAAAAGGTGCATATAGCAAAAATATGCATTTTTTAAATACACACATCTGTAACTTTTCCATTGCAGACGTAGACGGATAATATGAAATAGTTTTCTTTTAAATTAAAGGTATTCGTTTAAATTTTGTAAACTTTACAGAAGAAAATAAAGGTTACGTTTGTAAGCAAAATATATAAAAAAAACGAAAAACAATTAAGAAATACATACTTTTACTTACAAATATTTTTATAACTTTGTAGAATAGAAACGTTTTCATAAAAAATCTTGCTATTTATTTGCCTCCCCAAGTAAGCAAAGTTAGACACAAGGTGGTTTTTTTAATATAGGGACATATTTATTTTAAATAAAGGTAGGATTATGTTACATATTTATATACACCCTTTATTAGACATAGTTTTATTTACAAATCATTTTAATAAACAAACTAAACAAACAAATATTTAAAAGGCATTGCTGAGATCGTGTCCCTATTAACTTGTCTCGTCATGAGGGCGGAGTTAGACACAAGATCGGTGTTTAATATAGGAAACAAAACATATACAAACAAAATACATTTAAATAAATGGATTTTGTGCAGAGATGGTGTCACAAAATGTGAAAAGGGCATTTTCGGAGTGCGTTTCATGCCACAGAGAAAACCAACATTTCTAGACAATTTTCATTTTCGTTTCAATAAAGAGTGCATTTTTGCCTACATTAAAAACTGACTTTGTGTCGAATCTACCCTATTGGGTATTGATTTACTCCTCTCCAGGAGTTGGGCACAAGGCCAGTTTTTATCTTACTCCCACAAGTAAGATGTGACCCAAGGTCGGGTCGGGAAAGTGGGGTTTAAAGATTGCCTGGGCAGCCTCGTCAGCATTCCCCGGTAGAGGCGCCTCAGACAGTAAGCAATAAACTTACTCCTCCCCAAAGAGGGGATGCAAAGCCTGGGAAGGTGGACCTCCTAGAACTGCACAGGACAGACCCATTGACCGGCGTAAATCAAAACTCGAAGGCCAAGACAACACCGGTATGGGGTGCAGTATCCATCGGAACAGATACTACACTTTGATCTTAGCCAAAAGGCCAAGAAGTTATTTAGACATTGGGTAGGCAATTATTTTATAATGTATGTTTTAAATAATTTTCTACGGTCGGATTTTAATTTAGCATCCCTAAAAAGAGTTACTCTAGATGTGGACAAAAATTAAAATTGCCTCAGTCTAGAAAGATTGCTTCTTTGTTTGTTTTAATCTTTTAAAGTTTTGCGTATTATACGTCTTCGTCTGCTAACAAAGTTACAAATGTGCGTATCTAAAACATACATAGTTTTATTTATGAACACGTTTTGTTATACGCACATTTTTTTTATTTAAAAAAAGTTGTAAATAAAATTGTTGGTAATTAAAAGTCTTTTTTTTAAATAGTAAAACTTTTTTTTCTTTAATAAAAGTCTGTGATCTAAAAGTGCGTATTGTTCTGTTTACGATTCAACTCAACCGGAAGTTCCAAAAATCGGTGTTACTGAAAAAGTCTCCTTTTATTCGGTGCTCATTTTGGGGTCCTTGAAATCAATATGGGCCGAGAAATGAAATGAAAGATAAAGTAAAAAAAAAAAAAAAAAAAATATTATTATTATTATTTACTCACTAGGAGTTATAACACTGGTCATCGTCAGTGATCGCCCACTGCCGACAACCTGTGGTATTCCCTGGAGTCTGAGTGACAACAAGTCTCCTCAGACTTCCAATATGCTCCACCTCTTTTCGTTCATCACCGCTGATGACCTTGCGGTAATCGCAACAGCCACTTACCAACGATTTCCCGCTGATAAGGGCCATTGGTCCCCTCTGGGGCTCGAGTGGCAACAAGCCTCCCCAAGGTCCCAGAGCTGTCCGCGCTCTTCCAGTGGAGGTCTGGTTTGCGCTTTCCCTCCTCGACCCTCTGTCCATAATTTTCGTGGCGTTAGCCTATGCTTGCGCCTCTCTCGTGCGGTTTATAATAATAATAATAATAATAATAATAATAATAATAATAATAATGGTGATGATGATGATGATGATGATGATGATGATATAATTATTATTGTTATTATTATTATTAATAATAATAATAATAATAATAATGATAATAATAATAATAATAATAATAATAATAATAATAATAATAATAATAATAATAGTGCTCCTACGATTATTGGTATTATACAAATAATCGTAGGAGCACTAAGAACAATAAAAAAAAACTGAGAGAAATTGGAATCAAAGGGATCATTGAAACCATACAATATGTGCAGAGATACAATGACCAAAACAGCTGCAATCTTAAGAAAATCCTTGAACGCGGAAACAAACCTGCATAAGCTATTTAGGGTCACATAGAATCTACAACAGGAAGAAAACAACACCACAGAAATAACACTACACCACAAAGGAACAGAAACATCACTTTATGAGCCCCCACCCACCCACCCACCCAATAAATTACATCGGCCTCAGCTGACACGATAGAAAAATGAACCAATGAACAAGAAACACAAAATATTTGCATAGGGTCAAGAAAGATGAGAATACCGAGAAGGAACAGCACAAACCAGACCTCCACTGGAAGTGCAGAGACTGCTGGGACCTTGAGGAGGCTTATTGCCAGCTAAATCCCAGAGAAGACCAATGGTCCTTACCAGCGAGAAATAAATGGTAAACGGCTGTTGTGATACTGCAAGGTTATTTGCGGTGGCTATCGAAAAGAGGTGGAGAATACTGAAAATCTGGGGAGACTTGTTGTTAGTCAGACTCCAGGGCATACCACGGTTGTTGGTGAGCAACCATTGATGAACTGTGTGAGAACTCCTAGTGAGTACAAATAATAATAATAAAATGAAAGAAACCAGAATCGAAAGTGATAGTGAGAGCTTTAAAAAGATTAATCCTAAATTCAAGTTTATTGAAATCAAAAGATACTTTAAAATGCATAATTCATGAGAATATCCTTATCAAAGAAATAATTATTACTAGCATAATGTCCCAAACCGGATAGGTCCCAGTGCAGACAAAATAAACCCATCGTACTCTGAATAATATACCGAAAGTTTACACCAAAATTGAAAGTTAAAAATGTGTTTAACAATATCAAACAAGTTTAGAATTCTTTTTTAAACCTCACCCCAGAAAAACAAAACAAATTTTGACAATTAAAATTAAAAGTTAAAAAATTAAGAAAATTACAATAAATTGCTATTGACGTGTAAGTTTGCCGCAGGACATCAAATGGTACCACAAATATATCCCAAATTCCAATGTTAATGTTTAATATATGTGAACGGCAGGGATTGCCTACTCCCACACTGATGATTGCAGCGTAACATGAAACACATGTGTATATGGGTCAATTTGAAAATAAAATGTATTTATAAATTCACAGCTCTCGCTTGATGGAGCACTTTAAGTTGATTTAAAGCAAGCAGTCATTTATAGCGAAAGGCAATACTCTAGACTCCGCCTATTGAGTTCTGTTGACAGCTTGCTACTATGCCCGCTTAATTTGGCATTCAGACGTCAATTTAATATGCGTGGTGGCCACATCAGTTAGCGCTCCGACTACTTAGTCAAGCGATACTTCAGTATTAGGGTCTGAATCGTGTGACCGGTGATGATTGTAGGGTAGCATGAAACACATGTGTATATGGGTCAATTTGAAAATAATATTTATTTATAAATAATTGTATATATGTATATATATATATATATATATATATATATATATTTAGAGAGAGGGAGAGCGATAGAGAGAGAGAGAGAGAGAGAGTAGAGAGTAGTGCAGTTCCATCGATCGAAAAATGTATATTTAAAGAATTGAGGCTACCAACATTTATAAATTAAAAAAACAACTTTTTTTTCAAAAATTGTTTATTATATCATAATCTTATAACGCGTTTCGAGCATCTTGGCTTTCTTCACGTATTCTTTCCATTTGAAATAATAGGTTTATTTTTTAAGAAATTAACCCATATATATATATATATATATATATATATATATATATATATATATATATATATATATATATATATATATATATATATATATATATATATATATATATATATATATATATGATATAGATTTACATACTACAGGGCTATTATATATCCGTAGACATATGTTCACATACATGACACAGTTTCATCTTTTCACTATTGTTTATTATGACCAGACGTAGCGATAATTTCATTCCCGAATTTTAGAAACATTGACGACAGTCACTACGAACTGTGAGTGCTAGCGTTTGACGTGCTGCCATCTGAGCCAATGAACCCGCTACTAGGACTGAAGAAATTATATCGTTTTAGATAAGATGATTTTTTGTTTACATTTTACGATACTAGAAACTTTTTACTGAAGACTATAGTGTTCTCTAAGTGAAAATAATATATATATATTTTGTTGATGATTTTATTCCATTAATTGCGACAAAATATATTCTGTTTCATTAACACTCGCAAGGAGCGTCAACTTCTCAGGCTATAATGGAATCAAATGGCATACATTTTAAATTTATATATATATATATATATATATATATATATATATATATATATATATTATGAATTATTTTTTTAGAATATATATTTTTAATTACTATCCACATATATGTTTCATTTTTATAGAATCATCAGTATGGAGATAATTGCTTCGCTCGTCGCACAATTCGAACTCTGGACACGAGTCACCTTTTACTTCAATCTTACCCCCTCTCTCTCTCAATCTCTCAATCTATCTATCTATCTATTTATCTATCGATATATATATATATATATATATATATATATATATATATATATATATATATATATAGTACACCTTATGGGACGAAAATATGATTCGCACTAATATTCATATAAAATCATAGAATTGTGTCAGTAATATTTTTTTCAAATATTATTATTATTATTATTATTATTATTATTATTATTATTATTATTATTATTATTATTATTATTATTATTATTATTATTATTATTATTTCTGATGACCTAAAAGTAAAGGAACTACGTTTGACATTTTTTTTACAGTGGAGGATTTATTGCCGAATTCATTTGAAACGGTGAGGTTGTCTGACTTGCTATTTGCTCACTCTCTCTCTCTCTCTCTCTCTCTTCCCCTCACTAATTAAAATTATTTCGTTCGAAGGCAAGAAAAGGGTACGTTTTTCTCGCGAAATTTTCTGTGACGGGACTGATATAAATTTATTTATATAGAAATATTAAAATAAATATACTGAAGAGAGGGAGAGAGTAATATTGTATATTTAAAAAATTCAAACACGTGTTAATTATGAAATATTTAAAATATTTAAACTATGCTCCAGAAATAAATATTCAATCATGTCACTTTACATGTACGTGTGATTCTAAAAAAACATTTTCATTATTAAAATAACATTTAAGTAAAAATACAGAATGTATATGATTTTCTTCATCAACATATTAAATTATATCAATTGCAATAACTGGTAATATAATACGACATCGCAGAGATCGTCAAAACACAATTTCAAGTAAGTAGAGAATATCTAATAAATTATATATTTATTGTATTTGATCCACAGAGCTTTATTTTGACACAGCATTGTATTTGATCCGCATGGTTAAACTTTGAAATTCCTTTGTATTTGATCCGCGATGATTCATTTTGACATAGCAGTATATTTGATCCGCTAGGTTAAACTTTGAAATGACTTTTATTTGATCCGCGATTATTAACTTTGACATCGCATTATATTAAGTCTGCAACGTTAAACTTGGAAATAACATCGTATTTGATCCGCAAGGTTTAACTTTGACATAGCATTGTATTTGATTCGCAAGGTCAAACTTTGAAATTGCTTTGTATTTCATTCGCAAGGTTTAACTTTGACATAGCATTATATTTGATTCGCAAGGTCAAACTTTGAAATTGCTTTGTATTTCATTCGCAAGGTTTAACTTTGACATAGCATTATATTTGATTCGCAAGGTCAAACTTTGAAATTGCTTTGTATTTCATTCGCAAGGTTTAACTTTGACATAGCATTGTATTTGATTCGCAAGGTCAAACTTTGAAATTGCTTTGTATTTCATTCGCAAGGTTAAACTTTGATATAGCATTATATTTGATCCGAGAGGTTAAACTTTGACATCGCATTATATTTGATCTACAACGTTAAACTTAGAAACAGCATCGTATTTGATCCGCAAGGTGTAAGTTTGACATAGCATTGTATTTGATCCGCAAGGTTCAACTTTGAAATGACTGCATCTCATTCGCAATGTTAAACTTTGTCATAACATTGTAACTTAACTATACAATGACATTGTATGTTATTTGCAATGCTTAGCTTTGTATTTGTATCATTAGACGCGGTCGGTAAATAACGTTTAAGTTTGTACTCGCATTTTAATCGGTCTATTGTATTTTGTAATTGAATTTCAATCGCAAAACGCGTTGATTGAATCGGCGTATCTTATTTTAGATGTGTCCAACCATTTAAAATAAGAGGCTCTGTCCGTTTGTCAGTTGCTATTTCTATACTTCTATGTAATATAAACCATGTCTCAGTCAGTGTTTGAGAGATTCGTGTTTTAAAAATAGCGGCTATAAATAGGAGCCTAATTCCTGTCTGTGCTTTTCTCCTAAAGTGTCTGTCCCCCGTGACTTCCCTAACACCACACCAAGTACACAGGGTCAAATGTCACCTGTGAACTAGTAGGAGTGGATGAAGTGAAGATAAAGTCTGCTTTAGTAAATTTCCATTGCGTAAGTTTGATTCTCCAATTATATTTCGTTAGAAAATCGCCCATTTCCTGAAAGGCAATACCGAATCCGGCTCCGCTCGTGCCAGGGTGAAAATCAGAGGCCAAAGATGCTGGCACTCGAGTGTTTCCTCCATCGGAGGTCAAGGAGACAGGAATAGTGTAAAAGGAATAAACATCTGAGTTGACAGGAGGGAGAAAAGTATTATTTTATATTAATTCGTGCGTATTGTGTAAGTATATTTTATTAATGTTTCTCAGTTGACTTTTAGTCAGTTTCTTAACATTAATACAATATGCTTACACAATACGCACAAATTAATAAACACACATATTAATACAAGTAATACTACATACATTAATAGAATTTATGTAATACACATTGATACACACATTAATGCATTTAATACGACACCCACATCGATACAATAAATACAACACACATTACTACAATTAATACAACACACATTTTAATACAGTTAATACAACATACACATTCATACAGTTTATATAACATACACTCCAATATACAATTAATAAAACTCACACATTAATACAATTTATACATCATACACTATTAATACAATTAATATAACACACACTCTAATACAATTAATGAAACTCACCCATTAATACAATTTATATATCATACACTATTAATACAATTAATATAACACACACTCTAACACAATTTATAAAACTCACCCATTAATACAATTTATACATCATACACTATTAATACAATTAATATAACACACACTCTAATACAATTAATGAAACTCACCCATTAATACAATTTATACATCATACACTATTAATACAATTAATATAACACACACTCTAACACAATTTATAAAACTCACCCATTAATACAATTTATACATCATACACTATTAATACAATTAATATAACACACACTCTAACACAATTTATAAAACTCACCCATTAATACAATTTATACATCATACACTATTAATACAATTAATATAACACACACTCTAATACAATTAATGAAACTCACCCATTAATACAATTTATACATCATACACTATTAATACAATTAATATAACACACACTCTAACACAATTTATAAAACTCACCCATTAATACAATTTATACATCATACACTATTAATACAATTAATATAACACACACTCTAATACAATTAATGAAACTCACCCATTAATACAATTTATACATCATACACTATTAATACAATTAATATAACACACACTCTAACACAATTTATAAAACTCACCCATTAATACAATTTATACATCATACACTATTAATACAATTAATATAACACACACTCTAATACAATTAATAAAACTCACACATTAATACAATTTATACATCATACACTATTAATACAATTAATATAACACACACTCTAATACAATTAATGAAACTCACCCATTAATACAATTTATACATCATACACTATTAATACAATTAATATAACACACACTCTAACACAATTTATAAAACTCACCCATTAATACAATTTATACATCATACACTATTAATACAATTAATATAACACACACTCTAACACAATTTATAAAACTCACCCATTAATACAATTTATACATCATACACTATTAATACAATTAATATAACACACACTCTAATACAATTAATGAAACTCACCCATTAATACAATTTATACATCATACACTATTAATACAATTAATATAACACACACTCTAACACAATTTATAAAACTCACCCATTAATACAATTTATACATCATACACTATTAATACAATTAATATAACACACACTCTAATACAATTAATGAAACTCACCCATTAATACAATTTATACATCATACACTATTAATACAATTAATATAACACACACTCTAACACAATTTATAAAACTCACCCATTAATACAATTTATACATCATACACTATTAATACAATTAATATAACACACACTCTAATACAATTAATAAAACTCACACATTAATACAATTTATACATCATACACTATTAATACAATTAATATAACACACACTCTAATACAATTAATAAAACTCACACATTAATACAATTTATACATCATACACTATTAATACAATTAATATAACACACACTCTAATACAATTAATGAAACTCACCCATTAATACAATTTATACATCATACACTATTAATACAATTAATATAACACACACTCTAACACAATTTATAAAACTCACCCATTAATACAATTTATACATCATACACTATTAATACAATTAATATAACACACACTCTAACACAATTTATAAAACTCACCCATTAATACAATTTATACATCATACACTATTAATACAATTAATATAACACACACTCTAACACAATTTATAAAACTCACCCATTAATACAATTTATACATCATACACTATTAATACAATTAATATAACACACACTCTAACACAATTTATAAAACTCACCCATTAATACAATTTATACATCATACACTATTAATACAATTAATATAACACACACTCTAACACAATTTATAAAACTCACCCATTAATACAATTTATACATCATACACTATTAATACAATTAATATAACACACACTCTAACACAATTTATAAAACTCACCCATTAATACAATTTATACATCATACACTATTAATACAATTAATATAACACACACTCTAACACAATTTATAAAACTCACCCATTAATACAATTTATACATCATACACTATTAATACAATTAATATAACACACACTCTAACACAATTTATAAAACTCACCCATTAATACAATTTATACATCATACACTATTAATACAATTAATATAACACACACTCTAATACAATTAATAAAACTCACCCATTAATACAATTTATACAGCATACACTATTAATACAATTAATATAACACACACTCTAATACAATTAATAAAACTCACCCATTAATACAATTTATACAGCATACACTATTAATACAATTAATATAACACACACTCTAATACAATTTATAAAACTCACCCATTAATACAATTTATACATCATACACTATTAATACAATTAATATAACACACACTCTAATACAATTAATAAAACTCACCCATTAATACAATTTATACAGCATACACTATTAATACAATTAATATAACACACACTCTAATACAATTAATAAAACTCACCCATTAATACAATTTATACAGCATACACTATTAATACAATTAATATAACACACACTCTAATACAATTAATAAAACTCACCCATTAATACAATTTATACAGCATACACTATTAATACAATTAATATAACACACACTCTAATACAATTAATAAAACTCACCCATTAATACAATTTATACAGCATACACTATTAATACAATTAATATAACACACACTCTAATACAATTAATAAAAGTCACCCATTAATACAATTTATACAGCATACACTATTAATACAATTAATATAACACACACTCTAACACAATTTATAAAACTCACCCATTAATACAATTTATACATCATACACTATTAATACAATTAATATAACACACACTCTAACACAATTTATAAAACTCACCCATTAATACAATTTATACATCATACACTATTAATACAATTAATATAACACACACTCTAACACAATTTATAAAACTCACCCATTAATACAATTTATACATCATACACTATTAATACAATTAATATAACACACACTCTAATACAATTAATAAAACTCACCCATTAATACAATTTATACAGCATACACTATTAATACAATTAATATAACACACACTCTAATACAATTAATAAAACTCACCCATTAATACAATTTATACAGCATACACTATTAATACAATTAATATAACACACATTCTAATACAATTAATAAAACTCACCCATTAATACAATTTATACAGCATACACTATTAATACAATTAATATAACACACATTCTAATACAATTAATAAAACTCACCCATTAATACAATTTATACAGCATACATATTAATACAATTAATATAACACACACTCGAATACAATTATTTTTTAAAACATATTTCACCCCAAACAATCAGACCACCACTGTAGACGTAAGGGGCTACTCATAATTAGGGTGTAGGTTTTGGGTGTCATCCTAAGTTGAGAGCTGTGTAGCGAGATGTCTGTTTACATTAGTTTTAAACCTCTGCATGTCAGTACTGTCGGGGTAACAGGGAGCAGGGAGGGAGTTCCAGAGGCTGGCAGCACGAGAAAAGAAGCTATTAGAGTAGAAGGCTCTCTGGCATCTGGCGATCTCCACAGTGAATTGATGGGATTAAGCTGATTGTCGAGTTCTAGTGTATTTATGCCGAGGGGGTACCAGAGCAGACAGTTCATCGGAGCACAATCAATTGAAGTATTTGTAAAACAAGCACAAAGATGCAACATTGTGGCGATACAACACACATAGCAATACAATTAATATAACACACACTCTAATGAAATTAATAAAACGCTCACATTAACACAATTAATAAAACAAACACACATTAATACAGTCAATACAACACACACGCTTCTTATCATAATAGATATTATTTGTTCATCTGTCAACAAAAACTACGTAGTTGCATTCGTCATAATTCCATCTCATTTTTTATGGCCTTATTTAAGGTGTTTTTTTTTAATTAACCCACCAAGAAATAATTTCTGTATACTCGGTTGGTCCTTGATTCCTTAACTCTGGTCTTATCGTTGAACTAAACGTGGCCGTATGGGCAGTGGGAATAACTCAGTGTCGTATGCGAGGTTACTCAGCACTAAATGGAGTCCGATGCCATGAGCACACTGTCTGTATACAAAGGGGACAAATACATTTTCGTTTTTCAAAATATACATTATTATAAATTAAATAAAACTGTAGGCCGATTCCGATACTAAGACACAAGACAGGATTAAAGCATTGCATTTTACATTTTTCAGTCTTTATTTACAGCTCAATACAACTTTACACTTCAGAAATATATCTCATACAAAAACAAGGCCACATCACATGATCAATCCAAAACACTAAACCCAACGGATCAAGTCACGACTAATGGGCTGGTTGCGTGAGCTTATTGGCACCATACAAGCACCCACTTTGTCCCTCCCCACTTTATCTGAAACCAAAATGACTATACAAAGAAAAAGAAACAGACCTAAGCCAGATACTTAGCCAACACCTCTTCGCCTCCGCCCTTGGGGCTAGCATTCACAAATATCTGGGGGCTTAGAACAAACGTCAATGACGTAGAAACCTTTCTTCTAGTAAACTCCACGGATACTCCTAGCACTAAGTGTAACAAACTTACAATCCTTAATCTCCTCATACCATTTTTAAATGACTGAATACCTCTCACTCTACCGTAAAGACTAAGAAAAACATATACATAATCAAGGAGTGTATGTTTGAGACACCATCCACTTGACTAGAGAACATAGGCTAGAATCAGATGATGAAGCCTACATGTGCTTTAGATTAACCTTTACAGCACAACGTTAGTAACTTATATTTCACCTACCGTTCTCCTTCGACCCAGGGCTGTAAACTGCCTAACTTTGTCTCTGAAAGCATAAATACAGCACTCTCACTTGCCATGAGTTCCCGAATACACGTATTTGGTGATTTTAATGTACATCACCGTGACTGGCTTGGATTCTCCAGCTATACAGACGCAACTGGTAACTCCACGTGCGACGAATGCCTATAGCAGCTTGAGAACGCTGATCACCTTGTGGTAATGATTGATATCACTCTAAAATCTCGTCTTAAAACTGATGTGCCGTTGCTCAAAACGACGAGATACTACAAGTGGACTGATTGGGAATCCATCAGAGATCACATCAGTGACGCCCCATTGAGTGAAACTGTTTATCTCCTAGCTGAGTAGTGCGCAAATGAGGTAAAAATGGATCTAAGGCATTAAAGTACATGTCCCCATGCGAAAATCCTACAAGATCCACTCTCCACAATTTGTCCCCATCGAACTGTGCAGCTGCTATTGCTCAGAGGCAGCAAATATTCCGACAATTTAACCGCAACTAGTCAACTACAAATAGACAGAAAGTTATAGCGTCAGGAAATCATTTTAATAGATAAAACAAAGAGAAGGTATACAGAGATAACAATAAAACGCATTGAGTCACAGAAACTAGGTACTCGCGATTTCTGGAAGATCTTCAAAAGTGTGGCTATCCGAACACAATTATGTCGTCTGCACGGCAACTGACAAGGCTGAACTACTGGCCCAGCATATCGCCTTAAACTTCACTTTAGACTCCGCAAACAACTCTCTCCCAAATTTCCCATTGCGAACTGAAGCCACACTTGAGGAGCTGACTATCACTGGACATCATTAAAAACCTTGACACTTCCAAAGGATGTGGGCCTGATCTTATACCAGTAATAGTAATCTTGGATAATTGACTCTGTGGTACCAGTGTTCAAGAATTGTGGTGAAAGAACTAATCCACAAAATAATCGCCCATCAGTCTACTCCTGCTCTCCGCCCAAATATTTGAATCATTAATCAATCCAGCGTTAGTCCATCACATAATTAATGATAAACTTCTTTCTGACCACCAGAATAGATTCAGGCAAGCCCGTTCTACTGCGGTCATCTCTGAACGCATATACCATACACTGAACAATGCAGGTGAAGTTAGGGCTGTAGCGCTAGATATATCAAAAGGTTTTGAGAAGATCTTCAATGGAACCTTCTAATGAAAATCAATTCGTACGGTATTACTGGACGAATATTTTATATAATCAGATATTTTCTAACAAAAAGAAAGAGCCAGGTTGTCCTCGATAGCTGAACATACAAGCAACATGACATTAATGCGGTTGTATCCCAGGGGTCGATCCTTGAATTATTATTATTGCTGATCTAGACAAACGACTTCACTGATGCCACTGTGTACGAGATGGTTATATTTGCTGATGGCACAACGCTCGAGTTTCTACAAGTTGGTAAAACGAACGCGCACATGCTTAAAGCAATGGCTAATTTATAAAAATGACCTCCATTCTGTAGTGGAATGAGGACATAAATTGATGGTAAAATTTAATGCCGACCAGACAATCCGCTAAATCTCCCCCCTTCACTGTTGAGGCCCCCAAATACCGGAGGGCTTTCTACTCTAATAGTTGATTTCCTCGAACTAGAATTCCGTCCTTGTTTCCTGACTGTACTAACATGCAGAAGTTTAAATGTAATGTGAACAAATATCTCGCCGCACAACTCCCCACTTAGAGTGCCCCTATGTGTATGACTGTAAATATATAGTAGTCCCTTACGTAAATGTTCCCTGTTTGGAGTAAATTTAAGTTAAAAACATTGTCTATCCCAGAAATTTATACGGGTAAATACCCTTTTTTCATCTAGATTCTCAAATTCATTTTCCTGTAGTGAACACACACATACACTAATATACACACACACGTACACACCACCTCCCACACACGCATATATATATATATATATATATACACATTTGTGATATAGCAGGAATAATCCCAGCAGAGTACTCGATTAATTGAGAATGAAAATCAAAAATTTTAAATTAATAGCGTAATATTTATTAATTTTGGTACAGAAAAATTAGTACAACATTCGTACCGTAAGCTAAGTCCTTCTGTGCTTTAAACCGATGGTACGAATGTTGTACTAATTTTTCTGTACCAAAATAAATAAATATATATATATATATATATATATATATATATATATATATATATATATATATATATTAGATATTTACTGTGAGATCACATATATACTGATTTTCACAATCAGACAACGCTGCAGCCCACGCAAACCATAAAAGCCACACACCGGCAGCTCTAGACTTTAGTTTTGCCTTTTATCAGTAGGTGTCGTCTGATTGTGGAAATAAGTATATGTATCATCTCACATAAAAAAATCTAATATTAATTTGCTCGCTCGGCACGGTTGTTGGATGACATCTTCCTAGCAAGTGTAAAATTCTACGTGTAAGACATCGGCTTGGGTTCTTAGTGGTTTTCTTGATCTTTGTTAGTCAATAGACCTTCTTGTATGTAACGTGTTGGCTCAGGTGGCAAAGTAATCACCTTGTATGCAGTACCTCGGGTTTCGAATCCTGATGTGCCTAAAAGAAGGCGAAACTCGAGTCTAGGGCTTTCATGTTTTTATGGGCTGCAGCGTTGTCTGATTGTGGAAATAATTATAATATATATATATATATATATATATATATATATATATATATATATATATATATATATATGAATATATATATATATATATGAATATATATATATATATATATATATATATATATATATATATATGAATAAATGCGAAAGTTTTTTTTCATTTATCACTCCTATATTATAATCAAAACGGGTTACTGTTATTAAAATCAATAATACAACATTTTATTTACCTCCCCAGGAGGTTAGGCACAAGGCCAGTTTTATCTTACTCCCACAAGGTAAGATGTGACTCAAGGTCGGGAAAGTGGGACTTGAAAAGCCAGCGCCCGAGAAGGTGAGCACTCTGGCCATTAAACATTGCCTGGGCAGCCCTGTCGGCATTCCCAAAAAGGGGAGGCAAAGCCTGGGAGGGTGGACCTTCTAGAACTGTACAAGACAGACCCATAGACCGGCGTAAATCAAGCCGCGAAGGCTAAGACGATACCAGTTTATGGGGTGTAGTATCCATTGGAATAAAGGCCGATCAATGATACAACATTAAATATTGATATTCCATATATATAGTGAATATATGTTTAAGAGAAAACCTTTTTGCTGCCTAATTAGCATAACTGTTTTTTAAACCGTTCATAATTAATTAATGTTTAGTATTACTATTTTGGAATCTTATTAGCTTTTGTTGGCTTTCCATATGCAATAGTTTCTTCTATATTAACAGGAATTAATTAAAGTTATTTAATAAATAAATCGGAAAAATATCTAAAAACCTTAAGTTTTAACTCCATGCGCTCATGACAACCTTACCGACGAGGCAGAAGCGAGAAAGTAAAGGAGGATTGGGAGAGAGGGGGTGGGTGTCTTGGCTTGCTAACGAAGCAGAAGAGAGAAGAGAAAGGAAGAGTGGGAGGAAGAGTGCGGTTGTCTCGCTTGATCCGCCGCTAAATATCCTCCACCCACCCACTCAAAAAATTACTACATCTTTTAAGTTGATGGAAAGAAGAAAAGAAATGAGAAAAGAAAAAACAAACAATTATTTTATCATTTAAAGTAGGAGAAATTTTAAACATGAATTCAATTTTTCGGACCAGTTTTAGAGCAGTTCAGTCACTCTTAGAGTTTGTGTTAAAAACATTAACTGCTCTAACAATCTAGACCCTAAATAGAAGACTCACATTCTTAAGGGGGGGTGTAATTTAGCTGAGGATGTTAATCTACAAATTTACCAAACGTTATTCAAATTATGTAAGTCTCTGAGTAAAAAACATTTTTTTAAAATTAACGGCCCTCTCTCAATTAACTGCTGCCCGGATATATATTTAAGTTGAAAAATACTTGTAATCCAGGGTTTCGAATCGTACGACCGGTAGTGAATAGTCATATCTCTATGCTAATGAGTCTCGATTGAAAAGGGACGAAACGTATACGTACATAGATGATAAACAATAACAAATATTTTATATTTGTCGCTCCTCATAAAATAAGTAGA